>OX463854.1:15355597-15698848 GCA_949825065.1 Odontocerum albicorne | reverse complement strand
ACTGAGTCCTTAAAAGGTTACGTACGATTTGTTCGTACCGCGAACAACAACACACAGGGTTTAGGAGAAACGAGAGATGAGCCAGACGCTGTTAAGTCCCCCCGACATGTACCGACGATCGGGCGGTGATAATTGAAAATTGCGGCGAAAATCAACACGGAGGGAAGGATGAAGAAACTCTACGGAAAAGTTTTATCTCCTTGTTTGTCATCTTGCCCCAACCCTTTCTTCTCCATCATCCAATCCTTCTCACGTAGAGCCAGAAAATTCGAGTGAGATTCTTCAATCAAAGACGCCATCTCACTCACACTGAGACAAGGACAGATTCTGAAAAAAAATACTCAAGAATGCGTAATTATTAGTTTAATTACATTATATAATAGGTCGATGGGAATTTATTAATGGATTCATAAAGTATTACTCAATGGGTTCGTTAAGTGACGAGATTTTTTTTAAGACTTCCGCCCAGAAATCTGAACTTTTGCAAATGTAAATTTTGGTAATATTTCTTTATTGAAAATGTCCGTAGTATACATAATCTTGTAGTAAATTATAAAATAAAATGATAAAGCGCTTTTAGAAATTAAAAATAAACTTAACGTTAGTATTCTAATCTCCTTAATGAATAACAACGGCGATCTATGTGACCTAGTTTCGGTACGATTAACTTTCAATCTTAAGGTTTTGGGTTCGATTCATGAGAGTCCCAGTTTGGTTTTTCATCCAGTCAAGGTGTTTTACTTTTTTCTAATTAATTGAAATAAATTGCCAGGAGTCAATAAATTTGTCGAAATATGCTGTATCTACTTTCCATTAAATCTTATATAATTGTGTTATTATAACAACATAAAAGAAATCGAAAAAATAAGTGGTTATACCTATATACTGTCTAGGTTAATGCATTTTTACATTTTGCGCTGAAACTAAATACAGTTATCCGAAGGGAAACGTTTTAATGTTTTTTATAAAGAAATTACTATTCCACTTATGATCAATAAACATACACTTTAAAAATTAAAACATTTTATTGAGAAAAAAACTCTAACGATACAAAAAAGATTGATGTGTTCGAGATGTGGTGCTGGAGACAAATGTTGCCCACATTTTAGACGAAAAGAACAAACAAGTTTATATTACTTGAACTCCATATAAACTCGTCTCTCCATAATTTATCTACAAAAGGAGTTGAGTTTCTCATATCAAAGCAAGGTGATACAGGTCTCGAAAAGACTATCATGCTGGGCAATGTTTCTTGTATGTTAGGTGACCAAAAGGCTGCGCCTCCTTGCGTTGGACAGACTAGATCAAGGACGTTACCAACTCCATTCTGTGCGAGGCTTCACATATGGCCAGATATAGAAATCGCTGGAAAATAGTAAGCGGAGCGTCATCACGAAGATAACGGCGCTTAGCCATCAGGATGACGACTAGAGATGGATGTTAAAAAAAAACTAAACATATAATTGGAAAAAAATGTAAGATTAACATAAACATTAAAAACAATGTTTGACAAAATAGATTAATCGATTTCAGAGAAGAAATCGATCTGCATAATTGTTTTAACTAAACTCCCGAAGGTTCGTTGAAGTATCATTACAACAAAATGATATAAAAATTATCGTTGAAATGTCCCCCTTTCAAATAACATAATATATGTATGCATTAAATTGGCAATGAGTCGATATTTTTACATAGATTCATGTGTGAAATAACTACACAATTATATAAAGAATAATATTACAAAAAAAAGATCACTTGGATAAGAACTTTCGGAGTGTTGTAACGCGTGGCCATACTTGTGATACCGACTTTTCAAAAATGTTTCAGTTTTTATCTTCAGGGCTAGTTCTTAGTAAACTTCGCCTTAAACGTACGAATGACTACGAACAAGCCCTGAAGATGAAAACTGCAACGTTTTCGAAACGTCGGCATCATAAGCCAAACCACTTAGTAGTACAATACTCCGAATAGCCTTATCTAGCTGATACAAAGAACCGTGAAAACCTCAAGACATCTTTGATCACGTAACAAATCATTTATTTTTTGTACGAGTATCAGATACATAATCAATTGTACTAAACTAGTTCATCAAAGATTTTTTCAAGTGCTCCGGCTTGATTGTGGTATTTACCTTTGTTTATTTATGATAAAAATTTCGGACACAATGTTTCAACAAATTTACCGATTTTAATCATCGGCATTTCGCGGCAAATGTTTTCGATTAAGCTTCATGACGGAATGAAAAAAAAACGTAGATTATTGAATGCCATTTTTCTGCTGCTCAGTTATGACATCAGGCAACATTCATTTGCGAAGTGATAATTAATCTGCAATGATGCGTATGAAGCCATCAAAACTGCCGTCACGTACGTCAAGCAAATATTGACCGCAGCGGCGACCACCGTCCGCTATCTAACGTACGCTGCTCTTAGAGGCTGGTGCAATTGCGGGGACCGATATCGAGCAAGAGGGGCTAAAATAACATAATATCATCGTTGATACAGTTTCACCCTGATTCAAATCCTTAATAATTAACCGAATTTGCCACGGGAACTCTGATGTCTACACCTACATTTTGGCTTCCTTTTCCAGTAAACATTTCACCTCTTCCACATCCTCATACAGCCCTTACAATTTATTTAACTTTTCACTTATTCTTCTTTCAAAAAATCATCTTGCTTGATCCAATAATACTTATTTTGATTTTCCTCTACCACGTTTTCTACTTATATTTATTCGTTCCACGTGACCAAACCATTTCAGAGTACTCTACTTCATCTTACTCTATAGTTTACATTCATTCCTAATCACTTCATTCCGTATTTTATATTACATTAGCACCCTACGAGTATGCACGCATTTCTACAGCATTTATTTAACTCTTTTCAGTATTTTTCCATGTTCACGTTTCACTCCTATACATCAAAGATAGTACTAAAATACTTTTATGCACTATCGTCTAAGCAGATTTGTATACTGTCCGGTTTGAGTATATATTTTATTAATGTCCCATTGCCTTCGTTTCCTATCGCAACATGTTATCCGATATTCCTCGTAAATCTTCCATCATTTAAAAAAATATTACTTAAATAGCAGATCTAAATTCTTAAGATATAATTATGAGGAAAGACAATATTATGTCAAATGGTAAAGAAAATCTGAAGCAATTTTTACACTACTGGCTGGCTCCAGTTAGAGGCAAATAATGAAATATCTCCTCACGAGCGCTTTTTTTTTAATTTTATATATAAAACATAAGCGTGAATAAATAAATTCACGTGAATTGAGTGATACTAAAAACTTGCGAATAATTGAAAAAAAATCTATCATCGAACAGATTAATAGCATCAATGATTCTAATTTTGGTATTTGGACAGACTTCTTGATAATTCCGACCTTACAACGAAATAGAATTTTCGGTATTTGAAAAATTACTGATGTCGATTTATCGACTAAAGCTTCCGGCTTAGCATCGCTGCCCAGTTTATATATGTCGTTTTGTGGATCCTTTTCTGTATTTGGCGATTTCTAACTATATATTAGAGAATGATTTAAATGTCGTCCTTATTTGTTCAATTCTAAGGACCATGATGGTGATGCATGTATCTAACAAGAGTTCGATAGAAGAGCGCATATGATATAACATATGTTGACAATGTTGAAAAACATTCGGAAAAAAAACAAATAAAAATCACTTCCAGTTTTCAAAATTATTCTTTTGTTTCTGTAGAGCACGCGTTAATATTTCCTTATGTCAATTAAAAAAATATCCTACATTAGGGGTAGGGGAAGAAAGCCATTGTTTTATTTGCATATGATTATTGTACAGTGCCCACTTCTTATCGCAAATCACAATTAGCTGCAAACACGGGTCGGTTTCATACCTGGACAAGAGAGATGCACAAATAGTTCTTTGCTGATCTAGTGCGATTAGTGACAATTCACAGGGAACCCAAATTCCTCGTTTATTTATTTTACTTATACGAGGCATATCCAGAAAGTAAGTGTACTGATTTTTTGTAGGTTACAATTTCTTTTATTTAAACAAAAAAATTACGCGGTTACCGTAGTACATATGTAAGCTATTTTTCGACATAGTCGGCATTCCTCTCAATGCAGGTGGTGAAGCGGGGTATCAACTTTTTTATGCCTTCCTCGAAGTAGTTTCCCGCCAACCCCTCCGTCCACTTCTCCACCTCCTCCTTTACCTCCTCGTCGGTTGAAAACCTTTTTCCACCCATGTGCAGCTTCAGGGAGGTAAAGAGATAGTAATCTGAAGGTGCTAGGTCAGGGGAATGCGCGGGATGGTTCAGGACATCCCATTTACACGAGGCGAGCAGTTCCTTCGTGACGTTGGCCGTGTGTGGTCTGGCATTGTCGTGCAGCAGGCAGACTCCCTTTGTCAGCATGCGTCTCCTCTTGTTCTGAATCGCCCTCCGCAATTTTTTAAGGGTCTCACAGTATCTTGCAGAATTGATGGTCTCCCCTTGAGGCATATATTCAATTAAAATTATGCCTTGACAGTCCCAAAACACGGATGCCATGATTTTCTTGGCTGAAATTGTGGTTTTGAACTTTTTGGCGGAGGGTGAAGAGGTGTGACGCCACTGTTGAGACTGCCTTTTGGTTTCAGGCGTGTAGTGTGCAACCCAATTTTCATCTCCAGTAACGATGGAGCGGAGAAATTCATCTCCATGGAGTTTGCAGCGCCTCAAAATCTCTTGCCCGGCCTCAACTCGCGACACCACTTGTACACACTTGTACGATTCATAGCTTTATCACCATATGCAGTTTTCACCTCATTATAAACCTCAACCGGAGGTTTTCCCTTCCAAACGAGATAACGGATGACGCCGCGTATTTCGCACTTGGCGGGAGATTGGGTTGACATTTTTCACGAAAAGTGTTGTCGCGTCGACACTTCTCAACGTACTTACCTCGAACCGGTCTCGTTGCGGAGGGGAAGGGTCAGGCTACACGGAAGTGTAGCCAACATGTCGAAAATAAAATCCATCCGGTCGTGAGAGCCTCAGTACACTTACTTTCTGGATACGCCTCGTATATACAATGAAGGTGCTCCTGAACTGTTGACCATGGACAACCAAGCTTAGTTGACAATTCTCCGATTGTTTGACGAGGATCTGATGCCACTAATAACGTCAGCACATCATCATCTAATTTATGGGGTCTTCCCGTTCTAGGAACGTCCCTGAGGTTCCTATCGGCATTTTCTAAATTTACTAACCACCCATGACACTTACTAAATTTTAAAACATCTCCGTACGTATCTGTACTTTTTTGTTTCTTTGTTTGACTACATTCACTGGTCGAAAAAAAAAGCATGCATTGAAGCCAATTTTCTTCATGGATTGTTGACCTTGACATTGTTTATAAATAACGGTATAAAATAATTCAAAACAATAAATTCACAACTCTCACTTTCGAGACAAACTAACTGTAAAAGGGTATGTACGACCCAAAATTTTGATAACTTTCCGGTCCCCGTAATACTCGTATATTAAATAAGCATATACCATATAATGAAATTTTCAAAAAAAATTTTTTTTAAATAGGTACATATTTTGAAAATAATTGACGCAGAAATATAAACATAGGCATCGATAATATAATGTATACATGATCAACGTTATATATCAGCTGACTAACTAGAATCATAATCTGTTCTGAGACAGCTGAATTGTACTCGCGAGATAAATATGTAATCAAACATAGTATGCGGTAAATCCATTGCGGTATATTTAGATTTGATAAATACAGTAACAATAACAAATAATAACTCGAACAAAACAGACACAATTTCATTATCAATCCCCGTCCCCGAGCCGCTGTCCAGCAAAATTATTAACCTTTCATTGTAACAGAAACACTTAACGAATTTATACAATTGCAATCTCTTCCAACCGATCAGAAAGATGTTGAAAAGAGACTTTAAGTGAAACATGCAGGAACCCTTTTAATAAAATTGGGACTAATGTTAATCGAACCCATAACCCCTGAGTAACTAGGTCACGGAGGTCGTAAAGCGTTGACATACAATACAATTTTCTTAGAAAGTGGATAATAATTATTATTTAAAACATGAATAAATATCCAATATCCATGAGAAGAATAGTAAAAGGCATAATACAAAATAGAGTTAAGCTTACTCGTACAATATTTGATGCAACTGAAGTACGTGTGACAATTTGTGATGTGCATATTCTGTTGCATATAGGGAAGGAGATTCAGCACGTGCAGCTTGTGTGCGTTTTTCTTCTCTATTGGCTAAACTAGCAACTATTCAACGCCATTTGGCTCGATCGTCTGCTGTTACTTCCAGTAGTGCTGAGTGCTTATGCGTCATGCAATAAGTCCTTATATCCCTTAATACATTATTCTGCTCTGTGATAACTCACCAAAGAAGATATTTCTTGGGAGAATGGAGTCAGATATGCAAGCTACATATCCAGACCAACGCAGACGAGCACTTGACACCGGAATCTTATTTGAGGAGTGTATCGATATTTGAGGAGTGCATCGATATTTGAGGAGTGTATTTTATTATAACTAGTAGATTAGCGTATTTTCTGACACCATTTATCCAAATTGCTCGAGTGTTTTTTTGGTGTTAATTGAAAGATGGAACAAAAGTTGTTTTTCGGTGCTCGATGCTATTTTACTACCGCAAAAGAAAAAAAGTCGATAGAAACAAAAAACAAAAGTATGTAGAGTGTACGGCGATGATGCAGTAAGCTATTGTATGTGTCGAATGTGGTTTAAATAATTCCGTAATGGTAATACGACACTAGAAGATGGTGTTCGATCTGAAAGGCCTATTACCATTGATGACGCCCAAATCAAGGATTTGATCGAGAATAACTAGCGTTCAACGACACAAGATACTGCTGAAATTCTGAAAATATGGAGAACCACAGTTGATGAAGTTGCTACTTAAGTTTTGAGATATTGCAGCACCAGTGTAGATACGTCAATCAGACATCAGCGTCGTAAAGTTTGACGTTTTTAATGGTATACGTGCTCAGAAAGTTTTGTCATACGAGTGCTATTTGTGTTGTTTACAGTGACTTGAAAAATTCATCTCGGCCAAAAATGGAATTAAATCGTGAACATTTTCGTGCGATGATTTTTTATGATTTTCGACGTGGATTAACTCAACAACAGTGTGCCCATCAACTCGCTTCGACTTTTGGTGATGAAGCACCACCCCGGGCCACTGTGTTTCGCTGGTTTTCCGAATTCAATCGTGGTCGTAGTTCGTTTTAGGACGAATTTCGTGAAGGTCGTCCAAAATCGGTTGTTGTGCCAGAAAACATCGAAGCTGTGCGTGAACTGATATTGCAAGATCGTCATATGACTTATCGTAAGACTGAGGCATGTTTGGCCATTAGTTCCACTCGCATACATTCAATATTGCAGGAACATTTGGTCGTCAAAACGATTTGTTCGCGTTGGATACCGCATAATTTAACAATCGCACGAAAAAGGCTCGTGTCGATTGGTCCAAATAAATGTTGAAAAAATTCGATCGCGGTGCTTCAAAAGACGTCTATAAGATCGTGACAGGCGACGAATCATGGATCTATGCATATGAGCTAGAAACTAAACAGCAGTCGACTGTATGGGTCTTTCAAGACGAGCCAAATCCAACAAAAGTTGTTCGCGCATGAAGCACTTCGAAGCAAATGGTGGCTTGTTTCTTCGGTTTAAATGGTCACGTCGCAACAGCGCCTTTAGTGGAACGTCGTACGGTCAATTATGAATGGTACACCACCATTTGTTTGCCAGAAGTGTTCGGAGAAAATGGATCATTCTTCACCACGACAATGCGAGCGATCACACATCGGCTCAAACAAGTCACTTTTTGAGCACTCAAAACATCGAATTGATGGGTCATCCGCCGTACAGCCCTGATTTGGCATCCAGTGACTTCTTTTTATTCCCGAACATTAAAAATAAATTGCGAGGTCAACGTTTTTCGACGCCTAAAGAAGCGGTTGATGCGTTCAAAACGCATGTTTTGAAGTTACCTCATTCGGAGTGGAAAAAGTGCTTCGAAAATTGGTTAAACGCATGCAAAAGTGTATTGATCTTCATGAAGAGTATTTTGAAAAACAATAAAGCCATTTTCGATGATAAATATTTGTTTTTACTTGTCTGTCTCAAAATTTAAGTAGCAACCCTCGTATTTGGTGCAATTTTGCGTTTGCGTTTAATCTAAAAAAACTAAATTCCTTTCCGGGTAGCCCATTATATTAAAACCTAGTAAATTTCATTACCCACAATATCGTCAATTACAAATTATCTAATTCGTACGACTCTAAATTTCTCTTCCATGATTTGGTTACACCTGACAACATTTAAGTTGTTAATAAGAGTTTTTTATTCACATAATAACGAAGAAGGTACTTCTCTATAAAGCTTGATTGTAATTAGACGGATAAAATTTTAGCAGTTGAAATGAAATTTGATTTAATTAACCAATTTTACCAAAAACGACTAAACGTTAGTCGTCCTTGGACTGAATTAAGGACTCTCGGGGAATTCCGACGACATACCGTGACGGTGATATAAAAAGATGTTTGAAAGGCATTGTCGGAAAATAAAATGAAAACATTGTCGGAAAATAAAATGAAAGCCCTGTTGTAATAAGAGAAATTAAATCTTATTACACGTTCCGACATACCGAGCTAACTCGCTTGGGATTTTCTGTAATTGTAAGAAAAACGATTAATTTTATGATGTTTGGTGGCATCTCAAATGGCAAGAGAGGAAACTGGAAATAAATTGCTTATTTGTGAAAAATAATGTTGTGCTTTTTTCGTTTTATATTAAGATATTCTTTAAGTAGTAAACTATTGATTGGACGAATTGCTTTGTATTGTATTATATAACACTTTCGTTATATACAGTACAGCCTGATGGGTTTATTGCATTATGACAATCTGTTCCAACCAACTCGAAAGATGAAATAAAGTTCGTAAGTGAAACCCAAACTAGAATTTAAAAAAAAACTTAAAGGGATTGAATCCACAACACCTCAGTAGGAAGATAGACATCACACCACCTGATCCATGGAGGTCGCCGTTAAAATATCATTAAATAACATTATTCAAATATAGTATATTCTTAAGAAAAAAATGAATAATTATGCATTTATTTCGATAATTAGACCAAAAATCCACAATTTAAGTTGTTTTTTATCAGAGGTTGAAAGAGTTACGATATCCCTTGTTACGTCTGAGACAGTGTGTAGTAATGGGAAATCAAAGTCAACGGGACACTAAAACATCTACGAGTATACTTGAACGTTCTCAAAAAACCGGTATCAAAATATGCTAAGAATTTAATAGTCCTGTAGAAATGCGTACACTTAGAATAATACATGGGGCGACAATCTATATAAATAAAAATGTAAATGTTCGTTAATTGAAGGCAGCTAATCTCCGGAAGTTCTCTACCGATCGCTTTGAAATTTTGAGTAAAGTTAATATTCGTCAACGGAAATGTTTTTTGATTTTTATTTATATATATATATCAGTGTATATAAATTTTTTTTTAAATCAAAAAGAAATATCTATGCGAACCTGTCGGGGACAAGACGAATCTCATTTTGACAGTTGACCATATTCTATTTGACGTTTCGTAATTAATATTTATAAAGTCTATATACATAATATAAATATAAAATAATTTTATGTTTAATATTAAATCATAAATTTTATAACTAATACATATTTCATAAATAATAAATTTTATCAACTAAACATTTTGACAGTTGACCATATTCTATTTTGAGATTTCGTGATGAATATTTTTATTCAAATAAGTCTATATACATAAAATATAAAATAATTTTATCTTTAATATTAAATAATAGATTTTATATATAATACATATTTTATAAATTTTATAAATAATACAGGTTTTTTTTTCGTAAATATATTTATTCTAGACACGAACCAAGCTTTATATTATCATTGTGACGCATTTTATATAGATTGTGACGCGATCTTACGTCGTTAATAAAAAACTTGATAAAAAATAATAAAAAATAGTTATATTGTCATAAAATTGACTTGAGTGGTTGTGGTAAGTTGTAAGTTTAAAAAATAATGGACTTAAGAATTATATTTGATGAAAAACTTTCATTATTGATTCATATTTCAAAAGTTAACCTAACTTTTTTCAAAAAGAAAAGTACAGATGTTAATTTAAGATAAAGTTGTATTATTTGTCAATAATTTTAAGTACTTGTATAACCTGTCACATGTTCATTTGTATATAAAGACACTTTTATGTCATTAATTAAATAAATAAATTATTTGGTGGTATATTAGAAAGAAGTACCCGTAGAAATATCGCAAAAAAAAATGAAAATTAAAACAAACTTTTACGCTGCTCAGTTGCTTTTTTAATGTTTCACAATTTTATATGTTTTAACTTTCTTTTTTCTTACTGAACGTTGTTACATAAATAAATTATAGGTTTATTGATAGCAGCATAGTATGTCCAGATTATATTTAAATAACACTTTTAAAACACATAAATTGCAGATAATACATTATATACAGAAGCTATCAAAAAGTCTGGGCTCATCTAATAGCATCCCTTCGGCCAAGATACACCCCACCAATATAGGGCGAACCCAGCCACGGGGACACCAGATGTTTTGCAGCCCACACCCTAGCTTTTTCAGCCCAGCACATCGTATTGGGGCAAATTTGTCAACTGTAAAATGGTAAGCTGTTGATTTTTTTTATAAATCGAAAAATTGTTTTCTCTAAAGTGACGTTTTAATTACTAATTTTTATTATACTGACTTTCTAATGTATTGTATGAATGAAAATTAAAACAAACTTTTACGCTGCTCAGTTCTTTTTTTAATGTTTCACAATTTTATATGTTTTAACTTTCTTTTTTCTTACTGAACGTTGTTACATAAATAAATAAATAAATAAATAATAGGTTTATTGATAGCAGCATAGTATGTCCAGATTATATTTAAATAACACTTTTAAAACACATTAATTGCAGATAATACATTATATACAGAAGCTATCAAAAGGTCTGGGCTCATCTTATAGCATCCCTTCGGCCAAGATACACCCCACCAATATAGGGCGAACCTAGCCACGGGGACAACAGATGTTTTGCAGCCCACACACTAGCTTTTTCAGCCCAGCACATCGTATTGGGGCAAATTTGTCAACTGTAAAATGGTAAGCTGTTGATTTTTTTTATAAATCGAAAAATTGTTTTCTCTAAACTGACGTTTTAATTACTAATTTTTATTATACTGACTTTCTAATGTATTGTATGAATGAAAATTAAAACAAACTTTTACGCTGCTCAGTTCCTTTTTTAATGTTTCACAATTTTATATGTTTTAACTTTCTTTTTTCTTACTGAACGTTGTTACATAAATAAATAATAGGTTTATTGATAGCAGCATAGTATGTCCAGATTATATTTAAATAACACTTTTAAAACACATAAATTGCAGATAATACATTATATACAGAAGCTATCAAAAGGTGTGGGCTCATCTAATAGCATCCCTTCGGCCAAGATACACCCCACCAATATAGGGCGAACCCAGACACGGGGTCACCAGATGTTTTCATAACCTTGCTTTTTCAGCCCAGCACATCGTATTGGGGCAAATTTGTCAACTGTAAAATGGTAAGCTGTTGATTTTTTTTATAAATCGAAAAATTGTTTTCTCTCAACTGACGTTTTAATTACTAATTTTTATTATACTGACTTTCTAATGACTGTCAATAAAAGGGTTGGAGAAATCTTCTTCTTAGATGCGCCAGGAGGAACTGGTAAAACGTTCCTAATTAGATTGATTCTGGCAGCAATTCGATCCCAAAATGGCATAGCCTTATCTCTTGCGTCGTCAGGAATAGCTGCGACACTTCTACGAGGTGGAAGAACTGCTCATTCCGCTTTGAAATTACCATTGAACATGCGATTCATTGAAACTCCCACGTGCAACGTTTCTAAAGCATCCGGCATGGGAAAAGTATTGCAGAAATGCAAACTTATTGTTTGGGATGAATGCACAATGGCACACAAAAAGTCGCTCGAAGCTCTTGATCGATCATTGCGAGATTTGCGTGGAAACATCAGACCATTTGGGAACGCATTTATATTGCTTGCAGGAGATTTCAGGCAAACATTACCTGTAATTCCTCGATCGACACCGGCGGATGAAATAAATGCTTGCCTGAAATACTCTATTTTGTGGCGACACGTAAAGACGTTGAAATTAACTACAAATATGCATGTCCAGTTGCAAAACGATCGATCAGGTGAGATATTCTCACATCAATTGCAGGAAATCGGGAATGGAAAGGTACCAGTTGATCTGATCTCAGGACGAATTTCATTGCCTCATAACTTCTGCAACTTAGTGACGTCAAAAGAAGAATTGCTTTTTAACAAAAAATATTGTTTATCCACAAGCATTGTGAAATTTAATAAACAGTTGTATATAAAACAGACAATATAATAAGAGCGCCCCCTGTTGAATGTAACGGCAACACACGCAATATAGATTTCAATTTATTTTAATTCCGAATATTAAATATCTTTCAATTCGGGTTTTTTAAACCGGTTTTTGTTATTTTTGTTATTATTGATTTTCATTTGAATTAATGGTATATATCTGTGTATGTTTTATACATTTGAATTATTAAAAGTTTCATGCAACTAACTTTTAACAAATGTCACATTAGATTTTTAACGAACTGCCCATTTTTGATAATTTGTAACAAGATTTATTATTAGTTTTATGTGATGTATTTACCTAAATAACTTGCTATTTATTACAATCGAGGCCTATATTAAAGTTGATAAAATTTGATATTCATCCGTTTGAATCGGACCAAGCTTCGCTCTGAAGTATACGTTGATTTGCGAGATGCAGTTGTAAATGACGGTAATAGAACTTCTGCAATTTAGTGACGTTAAAAGAGGAATTGTTTGAAAAAGTATTTCCCTATATTCAAATCAATTATAAGAATCACGATTAGCTAAGTGAGCTATTGTTGGCGGCAAGAACAAAGATGTATCCGAACTTAATAATATTATTGAGTTCGTTTTTTAATGTTTCGCAATTTTATATGTTTTTGTTATAACTATTTTTCTTCTTTTTCAGTGCAATCGATCTTTGATTTGAATTCAAATCATATCGTGAATTGACCTCTTGGAGTGACGCGATCATTTGCAAGCACGGTGATAAACGCGACAGACTGAGAGTGCCTGAAAGACATCAAAAATATTGTATACCCAGATTGTATACAAGACATCAAAAATATTGGATACAATACATCAAAAATATTGTATACGCATTGTGAAATTAAACAAAATTGAAACGTGTGCTTTCTCTTTTCTTTCTTTTACATTTAACCAGACTGAGCCACAGCAACGCGTGGCTGGGTACAGCTAGTTTATAATAGAATACAAATTAAGTGATTAGGGATGAATGTGAACTTAAGGCTGATGTGTTGAGTAAGACTTAAAAGAAGAAAAAAACAAACATATAGTTCAAATAATATCAGTAAAAGGCGTAACAGAGGCAGACCAACAAAATAATATTAGATCAAATGAATGATATTTTGAAACAAAGTATTGTAAGAAGAGAAATTACAGGAGCTGTATAAGAAGCTTTCTAGCAGAGACGAGAAAGGAAAGTTTCAAGCTGTCCTGAGACTTTCTTTGTGATGGTATGTATTTATTTACGTATTAGAAAACGGTTTTCCAATAATCAAAATATAATACAGCCAATGTCGATCAAATTTGTAAAAAATCTTCAAAAGGGTCAATCTTCTTCAAGTATTTATCTACTTTTCATCATTGAAATTATAATCTAGGATGGCGCAACAAGAACTGCAAATTTTCAGCTGTCAAACGTATAATATTTATAATGGGCATACGTCGTCTACATGATTTTTTCACCATTTTTATAATAAATTTTAATAATTTCGAGGCGTGCAATCTGCAATCGTGTATTGCTGCATAGTAAATTTATAGGTTATGTAGATGACATATATCCATTATAAATATTATACGTTTGACAGCTGAAAAATGGCCGCAAATTTAAAATTGAAGTTCTTGTTACGCAACCCTATATAATCTAGCTAAACACATATATAAACTGAATGTAAATACAATTTAATCGGCATTGCAGTTTCATTAGAAAGCACTTAAAACTTCTGAAAATAGCTTCAGGTTACACACGTGAACTTAATAATAAAAAAAAAACTATTTATTCAGCGTCATTTAGAGAGCAAACTCTCCTCAAACTCAGTCAAACTCAGTCAAATTCAGATTCAAGGTTTAAACTACGTCTAAAGCTCTCATATCTTAATTAAGCATACATAACGTTTAAAATGTAAACGCCAATTAATATACATTGGTATTTGATGACCTCCAAGAACTAGTTGGTAAGACGCTTGACTTTCTCCTGAGGGTTTCTAGTTTTGTTACCTCTACATGTGCGTGGTAGTATTGCTAAGACGTGTGATGACGAACCAGGAGTTCCGTGTCTACTCAAGTGGTTCTAAACGCGAAAGCACGATAAATAGGGTCGGAGAAAATGTTGTCTCCCGGTCACGTTCTTAAATATGTCCGAATCACAAATTCAGAAATTTATAAAAAAAACTTTCGCCGTGAACATTGAAGAACTTATATCATTGATATAATTGAAAACTATGTAAAAACTAGTTTAATTAATTAATGTTTATTTTTTCAAACTGCATTTATAATGTAATTAAAATGAAAACTTTTATTTAATATGCGAAAGAACGATTTGCGTGACATTTTAATTTAATTCTTGTGAGTTTAACGATAAAAAATTATCACGACTAAAATAACGTAAAATAATTGGCACAAAAGTCAGAGATATTAAGTTCAATAATTCAATTTTGCATTTTTTTAATGCAATTGTTAGAAACTTTTTTATCAAAGGATATTTCAAAAACATATTTATTAAATTTGAGATACAGAAATATTTTTTCTTAAGATGTCTACTGCACTAGGAAAAGTTAAAAATAAATTACCCTTGCAATGGTTTTGTTATTTAATAAAGACTTTCTTCTTCTTAGAGCCTTTGGAACATCTTCCGTGTATTAGATTCGTAACATCCAACTCCAGTACTACATTTCAAATGGCTTTCATCTGGTGTTTGCTTACAGAGTCCATGTTTCAACGCCGTACATAAATATTATTGATTAATGAAGACTTTCTTCTTCCAAGAACCTTTGGAACATCTTCCGTCTATTAGATTCGTAACATCCAACTCCAGTACTACATTTCAAATGGCTTTCATCTGGTGTTTGCTCACAGAGTCCATGTTTCAACGCCGTACATAAATATTATTGTTTAATGAAGACTTTCTTATTCCTAGAACCTTTGGAACATCTTCCGTCTATAAGATTCGCAACATCCAACTCCAGTACTACATTTCAAATGACTTTCATCTGGTGTTTGCTCACAGAGTCCATGTTTCAACGCCGTACATAAATATTATTGTTTAATGAAGACTTTCTTATTCCTAGAACCTTTGGAACATCTTCCGTCTATTAGATTCGCAACATCCAACTCCAGTACTACATTTCAAATGACTTTCATCTGGTGTTTGCTCACAGAGTCCATGTTTCAACGCCGTACATAAATATTATTGTTTAATGAAGACTTTCTTATTCCTAGAACCTTTGGAACATCTTCCGTCTATTAGATTCGCAACATCCAACTCCAGTACTACATTTCAAATGACTTTCATCTGGTGTTTGCTCACAGAGTCCATGTTTCAACGCCGTACATAAATATTGTAAAAGCGAGAGACTTCACTAAACAGATTTTGTAATAATTGTGATAATAATTTTCCATATCCTCTAAAGACAATAATTATTTGGTATCTAATAAATAAATACAATTTAATATTGAAGCTTAATTCAAACGTAAAAATAATTGTCTTGGTTAAGAAACCATAAGTTTTTAAAACAATAAAAACTATTTCACTGCTTTCATTTTTTTTCTGATCCTTTTTAAAGACAGTTTTCCGTGGAAATTACAATTAAAACTGCATTTATTTATCCACTTTCGAAGTTTTTTTATAATATAATTTTATAAATATTATAATCGTAAGATACGATCGAAGATTTTAACGCCTGTTTTCCAACAGTTTAAAATGTTTTTCAAAGTTATCATATTGAGGTATCTTTAATGATGGCAAAGGTTATGAGACGTTGCATCTTTCAGCCCGAGGGCATTTCAAAAAACATTACCAAATATCACCCTCGGTTTTCATTTAAACTTACACGGTAACAACACCAAAAACATTTTAAACGGTTGTACTCGTAAGTTCACAAAGTTATAAAATTGCGTGTTGGAATCAAAATAACAAGAGTGTTTTTAAAACGCCTCAACTACAACGGCTATATATAATGAAGATCATAAAACTATAAACGGAACTTAGGAAAGACAAATGTTACGGAGATGAAATTAATTTAAGAGTTTCTGGAAAAAGCTTTAACGCGATTAAAATTATGTTTTGAAAATTATTTTGTTAATTTATTTATTAACAAAATAAACAACACTTAAGGGTAATTTACTAGTATATATGAGTATACACGTGTATATACAAGTACATATCAAAGTTACAATTTAAACGTATCAAAATATTCTAAAAAACTAACAATTCAATATTCTTATATCTTTCAAAATATAATGCATGAAATACTAATGTGTAGAACAGAAAGGGACAAAGTAAAGAAAAAAAAATCGAAATCAATCAATACAAGACTTACTAAGAAAAAATCAATACTTGGGCATTGGCAACGAGAATGCAAAATTATATGGTAAATTACCAAAATATACTTGAGACAAAATGTTAATGGAATAGCTAATCTCATAAGGAAAACATAATATTGAGGAAATGTCAGAGAAAAACCTGAATTCATTATTTTTGAAATTTTAGCGAAGCTTGTCAACACATAACTAGTTTTTTTTTCTCGTTAAATAATATTAAGGTCACTTCATAAATTAACAACTTATAATTAAGAATTCAAATATACTTTTAGTGACGAATTTATCGTGATAGAAAAATAAACGCTATAGCAAAGTGGAAATCTGTTAAACATAAAATAGGACTAATTCCAGGAATTACACAGAGAGAGGATTACAGGCCAGTTTAAACAACACGCCTGCAGTGTGGTCGGCTCCGTCCAAATAACAATAATTACGGGCGGAGCACGAAGGGCACGTAATGCAACCGCGATTTCGTGAATTCGCGCCACCATCGGTATATTTACACGGGCTAATGTAAATCCTAGGATATGCGCTGTGTAACGCTAACAGCAGATTCTCTTCATTATTTGTGCATTCATATTGTGTACTCAGATGAACGGATGATACACGTGAGAGAGTACGAAATATGAACACGTTTCATATAACACCTATTCGTGGAGAAAAGCACGTTTCGTAATTCAAAACAATCAACCTTTTAATAAATAAATTAATTACATTGAGTTTTTGTTTTTCAGCAACGGTCTAAAATAACAAAACTCCACGTATTTATACACCAAGCCTTGCAAGATAGGCAAATATAACACATCTCCACACTTTTATTTTATTGTTATAATTCAAAAAATACTTATTATATCATGTGTCAACTAGTTTCAATGTATATAAGATACTTATGCAGTACTCAATAGGACAATTTAATTGTTTGTGCTTTTTCAGTTAAACGTACGGTGAAATATTAAAGTACCACGGGCCACTCGTGTAGATTTTAGGAAACTTAGTAGATTACATTAAAGAGCTTGTTATACAAAAACTACAAAATATTGTACAAAAATATCTGAATATTTTAAATTTTTGTAGGTTTTGTTCTGAACATTCTTATAAACAAAAATACACATTGTAAAGTGGGGACACTTCGTCTAAGTGGCAAGTTACTATATCATCCGCGAGCCAAGGCAAAAGAATGATTTCCTCTCCGAGTAACAAAGTTGTCCTCGTCTAAGTGACGAGCCGCACCTGATGTCGGCATTCCGCTATCGGATTACAGTTTGACGACATTATCCGATTCTAATTAACCTAAAATCTCGCCGGGAGACGGAGGTTGCCACCGGGTGGCCATGAGGGGTGCGGCAGTCGCTCGGTCCAATCTACTCCCTCAAACCCCACCCGGGGGTCGAGGGAGAGCGGAGGAGGAAGAGTGAGCGCATGTTTGCAATTAAGGAAAGAGTGGATTGAGAACAGCTATTAAAGGACAAAATGCATTTTTCCTTTCTTTTGAGAGAAATTTTGAATTTTTTATTGATATAATTAGTGAAGGGCATAGACATTAGGTATACATATAAATTTTACTATTCAATACAACTATAAAGATTATTAATGAAAATTTTTACTCTAGGAAGACTTAATCTTAAAAGCGACATGAATCGATTACGACCTTCGTGATAGGACGCCTATATTCCAACTAGTGGTTTAACCAAAGGCGTCTTTTAACACCTTTCTGGTTTATTGGAAGAGATTATTGTAATGTATACAATGAAAGTGAACAATATAACACTAAATATAATTTTGTTGCACACTTTAATTATAAGACTTACTTATAAAAGTATTCCAAGATAACTTTTATCGTCTTTATAAGTTGTTCAAAACTTTATTTTTATATTCGCATGCATCAAATATTTTGTTCCTTTGATATTTTAAGGAACATTGGTATTCCTGAAGCTGTGCTGCACAATATTACATTATATATACTATAGTGTATATTTTTAATGGTTTTAATCGATAAAAATTATAAAAACATGCCGGTGTGCTTCGATCGTCTCACTTTGGTATACCGCCGGATCCAGTACAGCGGTATGGCCAGTGAGTTTGCTGGTGTGTAATGGCTCACTCACTTAAAAAGAAGAAAGAAACAAAAAATCAACATCAATTTTCTTTTCAAGCTGAAATGACGTTGAAACGGCGAGAAAATCCTCGACTACAAGGCCCAGCAACGACGACGATGACCAAACGGAAACTTTCATACGTGGCTCGACCACTTCTAGCGCCTCAACCTAACTGTGGTGATCATACGCTGCAGCTGCGTTCGAAGATGAACCGTCTAATTCGTCACTTAGTCGTATCACCTACGACTCATAATCCTTCTTAGGCATCTGTTATCGATTTGATATATTGTCATGTTTCAATTTCTTACAACCAACCAGAAAGATATTACACATGATTAAATTGAAAACCATACTGATACATTTAAAAACAAATGGTGTCAACGGAAGTCGAACCCGCCACCTCTAGGGTCTTACCAACAAGGCCACGCAAGGTGTTATTGTCATCATTGATTAGATATTATGAAATAAATATAAAAACCTAATTTTAGACGAAAACAATTTGACAAAACAAGCACTACGAAAATAAAAATACATTAAAAAAATTCTCAAGTAACAAGAGATACTCGTAAATATTTCTTAGACCATAATATTTCTTACGAATTCAATATAAAAATAAGCCAAAGTGAAATATTTATTTGAGTTAATATTCAATAGAGAATTTCAATAGTCATTGTGAGTAATTTTGGGGTACGACCAAAACAAAAATCCAGAAATAAAAACGGTAATAAATGTTTGATTCTTATTTTTCCATGAGACCGCTTCTTCCATTTCCCTCGTCAAAGTTTCTTATTCGTAATCATTGGACTTGACAAACAGAAAGGGCTTAAAGTGACATAGGCAAATAGAGTAACATTAATGTTGACCGTAGACCGACGCACAGTGATACCGTTTACGCGTGCTAGACGGGCAAAAGGAAAATGTTCAAATCTTGTTTACAGCAACATTTATCGTTTTTTTTGTACACCATAGTATTACTTCAAGGGCGCCTACATTTAAGATAACATATCTCACATCGAATAAAATAAGGAATAATCATACTGAATAAGAATGCTTATATATCATCAGCCTGCCTACAATATGGAAGAAGTCTATTAGTTGTTCATAACAATTCAGGTCGTCGTTACTTATATCATGCATCATATAAGACGATGTATGTAAGAATAAAGCTTCATGGAACATCCATGTTAGTCAAGGAAGATCAATCAGCGTTAATGATCAAACTTTACCAAAAATTATCTGCAAAAACGAACCATTATAGGAGAGGGTGGGTGTTTATATTTCTGAATGTATTTGTGATGAGTTTGTCTTATACACATATCATAGTTATTGTCTTGTTTGTGCTCCCCTGAAGATGAGGTGAAAGCCTTGAAACCGGTAGGGTTATATCGTTACAAAAAGTGGAATAAACAGTGTTTGATAAAATAAATTACAATGAAAGAAATTTATATAAAAAATGTTTGATGAGGCACCGATTTTTTAAATCATTTCGAGTTCACCGACTTCGATGTAAACCATTTCAAAAAACTTATCAAGATTTCAATAATATTTTTAATAAAAGGTCAATTTACATAGCGCCGTTTAGAAATTAGATTCTCCCTAAGGGCGGGAAAAGCTGCCGTCGCCATTTTCGAAAAAAAAACAAGAACATTTAGTACAATCAGAAGTAAGCCAAAAACTCATATTTTTATATTATTAATAGTTGAGGCATTGACATTGTGGAGGTTTGAAGACATTGTAATTTGTTTTATCAAACGCTGTTTATTCCACTTTATATGGATTTACATAAAGTGGAATAAACAGTGTGTGATCAAACAATTACAACTCGTATTTTTATTTAAAATATATCTATCTTGGTTGAAAACGGTTACAAATAATGGAATAACATTATTAAAAACTCGTTAAATAGTGTTATTCATAATATATCTCATCAATTATAAATATATTGTTTAAATTCTATTGTTCTGCAAGTTTATCTACTTGTAGGTACCATAAACAGAATATCAAGAGGTGCGCATTATCTCAAAAACTTTTATATCCATTCAATTAACGAACATAATAGATGAATTTTGTCTATCGAGCATGTATCAAATGAAAGCTGTGTGCGACATAAGAAAGTAAATATTTTTCGGGGGTGTGACACACTAGTACGTATTATCGGTGGGAAGCATAGGACGTTTCTCAAAGGCAGTAGCGGAAAAGGAAAGAGCATTTTCTGGTAAACCAGATTATGTGTTAATAGTTAATGGACCGTTTGCATAAGAGATGACCGTCGAGGTGGTTCGCGTATCCAATCACGTTGGCCGGTTACGGAGATAAATATCGGGTGACCTTAATAAAAATCGGAACAGTGGATTTAAAATAATATAAAATTAAAAATATTCATTCATATTTTCGATCTCAAATACACAATTTAAAATACGTTAAAAAATAAATCAGTTTCAAGGAAGTTACATTAATCTCTTATTAAAATACACACAAATTATTCTACTTGATTAAGAGAAATTTAATTGAGATAATTACATGAAAAGCAGAGACTCACTATAAATTACTTTGCAATGCAATTTTTTCAAAGTAAACATTCTTTGAATTTCAATATTCCTTACATTTAACTTTAAAGGTAAATATTAAACGAAATACATTATTAATTTAATTTAATTTAAATTAAAACAATGTTAAGTCATGTGATTATCTTGTCTACATTTGAAAGGAAAGAATTTAAAGGCGTTATATAATCACACGACTTGAAATATATTTAATATTTTAATTTGTATTGAATTATGAAAAATAATATTGTACATTGTGATGTTTCTTGGTTTTCGACTAGTAAGAATAAATTAAAGGCATTTGTGAAAAATTCAACAGAATATATTAAGAAGTAACAGGATAACAGGACCGCTGACTTGACCCAACTCATCCCAAAGGCTGCGCCCGCATATTCAGGCGTACCAAACATGTAATTCACACAGAAGACAGCCATCCATACCAACACAATACATTACAATATGAAGATAAAATAATAATTCACACAGTAATATACTTGCCATGCGTTACTCATATAATTCCACAAAATACAAATACGAGATAACAAGAAAAATGAAAACAACAGCGCGTGTCATTTTATTACAGTATTCGATAACTGTCTTAATAAAAATGATATGAAATCTATGTAATGTAAATATGTACTTATAATTATTCAATTATATAAAATTATAGAGAAATTAATGTAGTTATAAAAAAGATCCAATATAAACATAACTATGGTCACTCGAAATTAACGTCCTTTTTCGGATTGGCAGGGTCTAAATTGGGTTGGAAGGATGGACATACGAAAACTCGGATGACACGAGGCAAGATCATTTTCGACCTTTGGCCACTTTTTAAATGATTAATGTTAGAAATAGGAACAATTTTATGACAAAGGCAAACAAAATAACTGGAAATCCCATTCGACTTCTCGTATAAAATATTAAAATGTCGCAGGTATACTCGAGATCTCTTCTAGAAATATAAACATATACATACATACGAGGGCGGTCCGATAAGTACTTAGCCTCACCGCCCGATGGCACCACTATCGCAAGAGCAAAGGAGTATGGATACATGGATACACTGGTACACACCCGAGACCAAGGAACAGTCGAAACAGTGGACTTCACCCGGCGAACGTGCTCCGAAGAAGACGAAGACTGTCCTATCGACCGGAAAGGTGATGGCCACCGTTTTCTGAGATTCAAAAGGTGTGATCTACATAGACTTCCTGGAGAAGGGCAAAACGGTCACAGAGACCTACTATGCCGAATTATTGGGCCGATTCGACGCCGAATTGCAGAAAAAACGGCCCCATTTGGCGAAGAAAAAAGTGCTCTTCCATCATGACAACGCACCGGCTCACACCTCCGCCGTCGCCACGGCCAAATTGGTAGAATCAGGCTACGAACTGCTGCCCCATCCACCGTCTTCTCCGGATTTTGGGCTTCCTTCGTGAGGAAGCCCAAAAATTACCGAAAACCTATCATCATTTGTTACATAATATACCAACTCTGAAAAAAAGTACCAGCGACAAACAACAAAATATCTGTGCCCCAAGTAACCAAGCAAATAATCAGCACGACACAGAAACTAACACCTCTACCGATGACCAGGGTAACCAAGGTATCCAAGGTAACCAAGGTAACCCAGGTAACCAAGCTAACAATCAGCAAGACACAGAAACTAACGTCTCTACCAACCAAAACTCGAAACGATCAGTAAGAAAACGACGAGCATACCGAGAGGTTATCCGTCAAAAGTCTGAAGATGAGTACCCAGGTGTACTCGAAACGTCACATAAATGACAAAGTACGCGATGTACCCGAAAATAAACAAAAAAAAAAAAAAATATATATATATATATATATATATATATATATATATATATATATATATATATATATATATATATATATATATATATATATATATATATATATATATATATATATATATATATATATATATATATATATATATATATATATATATATATATATATATATATATATATATATATATATATATATATATATATATATATATATATATATATATATATATATATATATATATATATATATATATAAATATGATTTAGAAGGGGGAGGCCTATGTTCTGCAATAAACGTAGTACAATCTGAAATGATTATGGTGATGTATTTATATTAAACCACCAACAAAATTTCAGCTGCTCAACAGATATTCCCATACAAATAGGTATTTGAGTGAACTAACAATGCAATTTATAATACTCATTATACTCGTATATTGTGAGGTACACTGGACAGTTCGAGTGAACGATCAATATTCCCACACGGACGTTTGAAGTATCATATTTCCCGTGGAGATACGAAGTATGAAATTATATTAATGAATTGGGATTAATCAGCGGGATATAACCACTTTGTCAGCTGATGGACAATATGCGATAGGAAATAAAATATTTTACAATACTAAAAGGTAACACATCCAGTATTTGATGTATCCGTCAAAATTAAACTACTAAGTCCGAAAAGAATGAAGTCAAACCCAAGTCAAGGGCATGCACATATTAACAATGTACTTTTTTAAAGATGAATACAAAAATATGCACAACAAACCGATTTATTCGTGAATTATTACACTTTCGTCGTATATAGTACAACCTGGAACGATTATTGACACGTGTCAATTTCGTGCAACCAACCAGAAAGGTGTTAAATAAGTCTGAAATGAAAACCAACTACATTTTTTCAAATCTGGGTTTATCCTGTTTTTTAATCTGGTAATTTATTTAACAGTTAATTTTGAATAACTAACAATTTTTTTTGTTTTTTTTTATGATTCAACGATTTTTACTATTCTTCATAAAAAAAATTTACAACCGACATTTATGGACGCTTTAGTTAAACAACGGTTCTACCCAATTGTGAACCGAACATAAGATTTACATAAATTTATGATATTGACAAAAAAATGGAAAATAATAAACTGAAGAGGTGAACGGATTCAATTCAAGATTGTTCACTGGCTGGGAATACCCTGATTTGGGTGAATAGTCATTCAAAAAAGTATCAAAACAGCAAGGTACTCGTATATGTTGTGGCCAGTATTTAATAACTTCTCCACATTTCCATACATATACATACGAGTATGTACATAATATGCAATAAACAAAAATGAAAACCAACAAAAAAGTCTTAATATTACAGATCTTTCGATATAAAATTGTATCCCATTCAACAAAATTTGTACTGTTCATGGTAAAAGTGTGTGAGGTGTTTATGTATTTATAAAACAAAAGCCAATCAAGTAATAACTGAAGAAGAACAAGATACACACTTACATACCATACCGCTATTTCTTTGTCAGGTTAGGAAGAAGACAGAGTACCAGATTTTCCATCTCAATACACACCCTTCGCCTCTTCCCTAGCCATTCCCCTTCTTATACAACCCTACGATTTTTTTGACTTTCTAAATTTCCTTCTTTCAAAATATCATCCACATGATCCAAGCACACTTTCCTTAGACTTTCTCACCACGCCTTACAATTACATTTGCAATGTAGATGCGTGTTGTTATTCTTCCTTCATTCATTCATTTCACGCACTCTTCTTCATCTTACACAACACATCAGCCTTAGATAACGTTATAATACGAAATATTCTTCATGTATATCATACCATGGTTTTGTGAATTGAAATATATTTCAATAACCAAAATATGGATTCATTTTCATGATGTCATTTTCATGGACATTTTCCCTATGTTCTGTATTTCGCGTGTCGGATTTGAGATCCACGGAACGGTAGACAATGGGTTTATTGCGAGCGCACTCAACAGTGCACATTTTGGTCGCATGATAATTATTTTGTTTTGTTAAACAAACAACTAGTAAGAGCTAATTTAATATTTTGGGAGAGATAATTTCCAATAATTTTGAAAACGTTATTCGTTATGAGCCGTTAATTAAATTTGATGACAAGTATTAATGGATTAATAATTCCATAATTTTATTAACTGAAATTTGAAATGCTAAACACTTGAAAAAGATGCATGATCGGCAATATTCAATTTATTAAGCCGATCAAAGTCTAAAAAAAATTAAATATATATTCTAACTTATATGTTATCTGTCCTTACGCTATACTCGTATGTGCTCAGTGAGATACAGGAAAAATCCTAGTTTACTTGGGACACGACAAATGAAAGGCAACAAACCCAGATTCATTAAAATTGTGTGTCCAAATTAAATTATCTGTTGTTTTTTCGCAAATTATAGTATGTCTATTTCTTGTCACGTGTAAAATAAATAAATAAACTTAATATGAACATTACACACAAACACTAGACTACGAGTAAAGCCAAATGTGTGTCAAACACATACCAGAAGATCTACAAAGGTTTCTCTGTACTTTGTCTCCCTTGGTAAGTTTTCTGCAGTTTTCTCACCAAACATGTTTTTTTCTGAAATTGTGCAGATAATATGTGACAAGAGCAACCGCCTTCCTATCCTTACACTCAACTTATATATATTTATTTATTTTGTCGTATTTTTTTTCTGTCCATAAAAGTAAGTACGAGTACCAAGTTGGAAAACCCTCGAGAAGAGTTTGCTTTCTAAATGGTGCTATGAAAAATGTCCTTATACTAGGTTAGTCAAAAAGTTTTGAAAGCGGAAATGAAAATACATTTTTTTGGGGGGAAATCACTTTTATTGCTCAGTATAGTCTCCCATAAGATCAATACACTTGGTCCAACGATCTTCCAACTTTGTTGTCCCATCACGGAAGTGACTTTCTGGAAGGCCTGCAAAATACTCCTCTACGACGGCTATAACCTCTTCGTTTGATGAAAAATGCTTGGAATTTTTTGAGGTGTGAGAACAGCCAGAAGTCAGAGGGAGCTAAATCTGGCGAATAGGGTGGATGCTGCAACAATTCGTACCCCAATTCACTGTTTTTCGCGATGGTTTTTTGAGCTGTGTGAGCAGGTGCATTGTCTTGATGAAAAATGATTTTTTCTTCTGCAAACCGGGTCTTTTTTCACAATTTTTTTCATCCAACTGGTCCAAAAGGTCACAATAATAATCAGAGTTGATTGTCTTACCAGTTTGGAGATAATTTATCAATAAAATTCCTTTTGCATCCCAAAAAACTAACGCTAACACCTTCTTGGCCGATTTCTGGACACGAACTCGCTTCGGAGCCAAAGTGCCTGGTTCACACCACTCCTTAGCCTCTTGTTTTGATTCAGGATCATGGTGGTAGACCCAAGTCTCATCCATAGTGATGAATCGACGCAGAAAATCCTTTTTATCTTTTCGAAATTGCTCCAAATGTTGCTCAGAAAGTCGCATTCGAACGTGTTTTAGTTGCATTGTTAGCAAATGCGGCACCCATTGTGCATACAGTTTTTTGAAACCCAAAACTTCAGCCAAAATATGCCATGTTGTTCCATGTGAGATGCCTATGGTGTCAGCTATCACATCCACAGTCGATCGATGATCTTCCAAAACCATATCTTGTATTTTCGCTATGATTTCTGGTGTTGATGCACTTTTTTGGCGTCCTGAGCGTGGATCGTCTTCAACGCTTGTACGGCCACGCTTAAACTCCAAAACCCATCGGTGAACGGTTGGAAATGAAGGAGAAGACTCCTTTAATACTTTCACCATCTTTGCATGGATCTCAGTAGCCGATAAACCTTCCAAAACAAAGAATTTAATCACTGCACGATATTCGGATTTTTCCATTGTTAAAAAATACACTGACACGTCAACTTCAAATGCCTTGTAAACAAAGAATGAATCGACAGATCGAAATGAAATTTTGAGTACGTTCTTATGAAAGATGAAATATTAAAATGGCGTAGAAATTTTAGTTTTTCTACTGCTCCATACATGTCGCTTTCAAAACTTATTGACTAACCTATTATTGTTATTATTATTTGTGATCTAACTATTTCATTGCTTTCAATATGCATCCATAATATTGTTTAAAAAATAATCTTCCTAAATCTGTTGGGTGTTAACATAAGTTTTGTCCGCTTTGGCAGCTTTATTCCCTCGATTGAACGCGAACAGAAGGTGTCGAAAATGCTCACTTTCGTCTACTTGACATTCCATTTTGAAGGGTTGTAATCAAATAAAATAATATATGTAACGTAAAACCAAATACAATATCTTGTAGAGCAGAAAATTTTATTTCGAATGACGTATAACATTTACCATTTTGTTTTACTTTTGGTGCTCATTTTTAAATTGAAAAAAAAAACGGGCACAACGTATGTTAACACCTAATACATCTCGCCAAATGTTAAATATACGAGTATAATGTGATTTTTACACAACAAAACGCTGTCTTAACGGCGATATATAAAATGAAAATATTTAAATATTATTGCAATAACAAATTAGTGTTCAAGTGTTTTTTTTTCCTGCGTAATGATATTTAACTGAGAAAAATTCAAATTGTGCAGAATAAAGGGATGAGAACTACTCGTATTTTGAAATTAAGCAAATACACTCTAATTAAGGATATGCTTTGTAAAACAGTGTACGGTAAAACAATATTAAATGATTAATGTCTTAAACTGCATATCTGACAACGTGTGATGTACAATAATAAGGTCCATAATTACCCCACGAGAAGTCGGGATGATTTTTCGATTTCCAAAACGAAAAAAAAAATCAAAATAACTTATACTACAAAGGTTTCAAAGTATTAACGAAATGCCAAAAGGCATTAAAGAAATCGAAAGCATTTAGAATTTCATTGTCTTTGTGTTTTATATATTCAAGATAAGTTTAAACAAAAACTATCTGTAAGTGTATGTTTTCGGACATATATTAAAATGATGGAAGTACGTTGATCAGGTAAAAAAAGCATTTTATGACTTTTAAACTACGAGTACATAAACAAAATAATCAGTTAAAAGTAAACACATGAGAATCGAAGAAAAAAAACGCATGAAATGAATAAGGCTGAGAAATTAGTAATATTGAAATGAAGTCAGGAACCTTTCGTGTGTAAATCAACTGAGGATATAAGACCATTCGCCCTTCATCAGGAGAAAACAAAAAAACTGTTCAAGATGGTAAATCGCCATGCTATGGCCTGTAGCTTAGTAAGCTTACACCATACCGAGGTGCCAGGCTTGATTCCTGGCGAATTTCCTTTCCAGCATTTTTAAATTTAAATATAATTTCGTACTAGCTCAAATCCTAAAATTAAATGGTTTACGTACAAAAACAAACTTTTGCTTTGCCTGATGAAAAACTAAAGGAGGTCGAAACTCAAAACCCGATAACAGCATCGTATTAGTGGGATTCATCAAGTGAATTTTATAAATTATTATTATGGATTTGCACAAAGCACAGTCGAATCATTAAAAAAACATTAGAAAGAACCTAACCTGTAGAAAGCAAATAATTACTATTAAACAAGAATTAAATAGTAAAATAAAATTGCTTTCAAAGCCATCGTCACAAATTTTGGAAAATAAAAATATATTTCACAGGAATTTTCATATAAACGAGTGTACAAAATAATATTTTTCTATAAAAATATGCGTGTTTTCATACATTCCAAAATGCATCCAATCGTGTTGCGTTTTGGAACAACAAAAACATACAAAACTAGCCATCGTAAAATCACAGTACAATCAAAAGTAGCACTAAGCGTTCGGAACGTGACGAATTACAAACTGGACGTTAGCACAACATATATATTTGACAACAAACGTTTCAGCTATTCGGTAAAGGGGCAACCACGAACACTGCACTTTTCACTTGTCTGAATTGGTGGAATTTCTTTTTCGATACGGTGGTCAAATGTTACACCATGTTGGGACTATCAAATCGGGGATCCGGGTTTATGGTCGTAATCCCGACATCGACGAAAATGTCATGCCCCACCGGAGGGCGGGGGATCAAATTTGGGAAGTGCTACGCTCCTAAAAAAGGGAGGGAGATAAAATGAAGAAGACATCATCGTGAGAGGGATGGCTATTGAATTGACTGACCTTCGCTTTGAAAAATTTTGTTTTTTTTCATACAATTTCCCAATTTTCTAAAATAGGTTATGATATTTGAAGGTCAATAATATTTAAAAAAATCTGTCAATCTGCTTGATGATATCCGTGGAAGTATATATTAGGTGTACCGGAAAAGAATGTCGTTTTTTCAATAAAACAATTTGGTGCATTTAATGTATTTATTTATTAAAACTTAGTTCAAAATATAATTGCCATCGTTTGATACAACCTTCTACCACCTCTCAGTCAATTTTTTAATACCGCGTTCGTAAAATTCAGGTGGTTTCGATGCAAAATACTCAGATATGCCTTTTTTGACATCATCATAATTTTTGTATTCTTTTCCGTTTTAAAAGTGTTGCATTGACCGGAACAAATGGTAATCCGATGGAGCAAGATCCAATGAATATGGTGGGTGACGTACAGTTGTCCAACCTAGGGCTTTAATTTTTTCTTTCGTAATTTTTGAGGTATGCGGTCGTGCATTATCGTGCTGTAAAAACACTTGTCCACAATTAGCCAGTGCAGGTCTTTTTTTTTATTATTTCTGCATCTAAATGCTCTAGTTGATCACAATTCACTTGGGCGTTAATTGTCTGTCCGGGTTTTAATGTTTCGAAATAAATTATTCTCTTGCAGTCCCACCAAACAGACAAAAGAACTTTTTTTGCAGTGAGCCCGGGCTTAGGGGTGGGTTTTGGTACCTGGCCCTTTGAAAGCCATTGTTTCTTGCGTCTTTGGTTTGAATACAACACCCATTTTTCGTCACCAGTTACAAGATGTTGTAGAAATGGAGTTTTGGTATTTAATTCCAATAACTCAGTGCACGCGTTTATACGCTCACCGAGATTCTCTTCACTTAATTCATGACGTATCCATTTTCCTTGTTTCCATGTCTTGCCGATTTTTTTATATGCTCTTGCACGCTTGACCATGAACATCCGAGTAGCTCCGCGAGTTCTTGAATCGTTAAAGTTGGATTTTGCTGAATCAGCTCAGTTAAAACATCGCTATCCATTTTAACAGGTCGACCACTTCCAGGGTTATTTTTTAGATCAAAATAGCCGGATTTAAATTGTTTAAACCACCTCTGGCATTTACGAACATTCAAAATATCTCCCAGTAAATCACAAATATTTTTTAAAGCACATGTTGCACTTTTTTTCTTCATGAAATGGTAAAGCATAATATTTCGAATAAATTCCTCATTCGGTACAAAGCGCTCCATTGTATATAGGGTTGTAAATGTTTTTGTTTAAAAGTCCTAATACACTCCAGGTATACGTAGTCAGAGAAACAACACAGAACACGTTGTAAAAGTTCGACTGCCGAAGCACAACTGACCACTCAAAAGCGATAACAAAAAAAACGACATTCTTTTCCGGTACACCTAATATTTTCATCAATTGGATCGTTCAGCATGCATTTTGACAGAATTTATATCAATGTCCCACTTTTTGTCATTTTTCCGTGTATTTTTTTACATGATAAACATTACTGACCAGGAGTATCGATTTTTAGAAAAAGTCTAGAGCAGGGGTCTCCAAACTACGGCCCGCGAGCACCACCAATCCAGCCCGCGGTAGCGGGCCAGATATGCCCGGTATCCGACCCGTCATAGTTTATTTTGATTACGTTGTAAAATTTACAGTGTAAGTAAATCATACAAAATTACAATCAGATGTTTTTATTTAACGACCAATTAAGAAACAATAACTGACATACATCGGCTATCTCCGCCGCAATGAAATGTCCTTGACACTTGTCCGTAAGTACCAACTGAAATTGCGAACGGATCGGAGTCCACCCCGTCCCCTGCGCCATAGATATCTCACTCGTCGGCTAGTCCCAATACGAAAATTTGCGCATCATTCAAAACTACAGTATGTTGGTATGATCAGCTGGCTAGCTCTTGGCCCTTGGGACTTAATGGAGGAGTCAGTGTGGCCCTTAGGCTAAAAAGTTTGGAGACCCCTGGTCTAGAGGTTTTTGTTTTTTAACAAGTCTTGTTGGATTTATCGTCCTACGTTATCGTAGAGTCGTTATAATTTAGATATCTGTCCAAATATCAGAAGTAGAATAGCGGGAATATATTAAGTATTATTGATTTCGGGTTTGCAAAATCATTTTATAAGCCGATTTATACAAATTTAAAAAGTGCATCACTATAATTCAAACCATCATGACGATTTGTGTTGTATTATTGATTTGCACACAGCAAAACCTAGCGAGTTTAGTTTCTTTTGGTGATCTAACTCAACCAGTCAGATATGTGTTAAAGAGGTCTTTACACATAAATTCGACATCTGCGGGAATCGAACCCGCAACCCCAGGTAAGAAGACAGGCATGTTATCAATTAAGTTACGGAGGTGATCGTGTTTTATTATGAAACCACGATTGTACAAATTAATAATAAATTTAATAATATATATAGCTAAGTTGCATTAAAAAAATATATAGAAAACACAGTTTCGATTTATTTGATTTTTTTTATTTCGATATCAATATTTCGATTTGTAAAGGGTTAATAACATAGCGTTTTTGCTAGAAAGTTTTTATTTCGATATCAACATTTCAATTTGTAAAGGGTTAATAACATAGCGTTTTTGCTAGAAAGTTTAATCGTACACTGAACATTTTCAACTTTATAAGACGTCGTTTAGATGTCACAGCAAAACATACAAAATCTGAAACTGATCCAATGTATGAATACCGAGTTTCAGTGAAATTAGAGCTCCAGGAAAACATCTATTCCGTCTCTTACATGAAGATTTTCGAAAATAAATACAAGAGGATTTTATTATAAGAAATCTTGTAGGATTTTAAGGATTCCATATGTCGTCACTGTGGAGATAGCATTGTCTCAAAATCATTAGGAATTAAACTGCTCAATGTTAAAGACAAAATTATATAAACATTTATAACTATATAAACAAAAACAAAACTATATAAACATTTATAACATTTATAACTCTTTGAAAATTGGTGATTAGTATTGATGACTACCTTCTATTTTTAAATGTTGAACTGAGAAGAAAACAAAATACAATAGTTTTTTTTTCTGTGGTACTTTTAACTAAAACCACAGACGATTTTCAAATCACCAATGTTTTTGTGTTATATGTCATAAAAAAAATTATACGCGTGTTGAAGATTGCTCATGACCTTATTTGAGACATTGAATATGTGTGATATTTTTTATTACATCACTTTTGCTAATTATTATAAATTCGTACTACGATTATGATTAATAAGTGCAAAATTAAACAAGAATAGTATAAATATTTCATTACAACCTATTTAAGGGTGGTTAGTAAATACTACCACCATGCATCTAGTATGTTTCCGCCATAAAATAGATATATTCGTATGTACGAGTATTTTATATACTGCGTTTCAACAATGTTACTTAGTGATATGATGTTATTAAATCAACTATTGTGATTTGATTCTCATAAATGTGATTTACACATTTATAATTAATTCTTTACATTTCTCATGGCTTATAAAAACATTTTCTGCAATGAAATCGATAATATTTTTGCTATAAAAACATTTCATCCGATAATAAAAGCAATTGTGATTCAACACATGATGAAGATAATGTCATTTTACTCGTACTTACCACTTGATTATTTACCGCCGTTGGATGTTGAAGGTGATAATAACAATGAAAATGATGAAAATCAAGACAAGTTCCCCATGTACGTTTATTGAACCTAGGAACCCCTGGAGCCTCAACCTCTGCTGAAACACAAATCTACCGATACTTTCCATTGTGCAGTACCTGGTACGAGTACCTTTAGTTATCACACAAAACTTCCGCAATATGTCTAAAAAGTCCTATTCCTCTTTTTTTATTTTTTATTTTGGCACGCATTTATCTAACATGTTTTCACAAACATACCTTTGCACACGACAAAAGAAGAAACCTTATGAATCTGCTACGACACAAAAAAATTAAACCTTCCAAGAACTCAATTTACTAATAAAAATAAACCTACATAGCAATATAGCGGGGTTATTTGTCATCAGATCTTCATGATCCGTATTTATTTCAGAATATGGCTGTTAACAGGTTTGGGTGATTTCTCAGTAATTTACACCTGAATTTATTGATGACAAAGAGAGAAATCCTGTTGATTATGACAAGTTGTAAAAAGAAAGGCCTTAACACAACCAACTATAGAATGCATTGAAAAAATACACAACAACAATCCTTGTCATATATAAAAGCATGATAAAATTCGAAAGCAAAACATGCCTAAAACCTCATGAATAAGAGTGGATCCAGTGGATATCATATGAAATTTCAAATATACTCGTACACTTATAAGGAAATCAAAAAAGATTAAGCGAATTCGGACCTTGGGTGGTGTTAAAAAAATTTCAGCTACTCGAAGAAAAAAACTTTAATACGCACTTCGACATATTTTTCAATAGCTTATGATTTTCAATTAGGATTGCTAAATATGAAAGTGCATAAGTCACAGTCTACACAAATATATTTTTTGCGCCATCTAAAGAAATATAAGGATTTGATGAGAGGTGAATATGATTGGAAGATTAGCGATACAGGAAATGCCGATACAGAAAACGAAATGGAAAGATAAGCGAACGGTGCATCTGTTATATAATTTTCATGAGCCCAGGTATAAAATTGAAGTTGTAAGAAAAGGAGAAAATCGTTTCGACGAAGTTATAATGTATTATTAATGTTCCCCTGCATTTCGTGTTTAATCTCATCGTGAAATTTATATGTAGATTGTTTTAATATTTTTATCGTTGTTAATGTCCCAGCACCAGAGTGGTAAGTATTATCAAACATCTTATTCCTCCAAAGCCTTTTTCTTTCAATAAATAGCTTATTTTACTTATTTAACTTGTTTTATTTAAAAATACGATGAAAACAAAAAATAAATTCGTGTTTCAAAGAGCAATTATGCTAGCACTTTTTTTTTTCAATAAAGTGTATGCAAGAAAGAGCTAAAATACCTTATTTCGACTTTCAATTCCCTTTTATTCCGATTGTTAGCCACTCCACACTTGACGTTAAATCATATTAAAATCTGTCTATTATTTAATATTTTCTACTTTATCAATTGGATATTCCTTATGACAAAATGCGAGACTTCAAATAAGAAACACGAGACTTCGTGTCTCCCGTACATGGAATACGATACAGAATCCAAATACCTATTGTTATCCGAAACTTTTCGTTCTAAGCTTCCGATTCGATTCTAGACGGTTAGCAGCCTCCAAGTTAACACTGAACAGTGCAAAAGTGAAGATTATTCTTAAAAGCTTTTGTTTAAAACATGATTTATTAGTTATCCATTTTAAAATTAAACCATGAAAATATAGTTTCCAGGTATCCATAACAAAGGATGGCATTCTCTAATATTCACATTTCTTCAGCGTGAATGAAAAATTTGGAGTTCCTGATTTTTTAAATAATTGTTTCATTCTAAGATTTTTTGACAAGCATTTGGAACTCTAAGCCAAAACAGAGAAGTAACTCTGTTTTACTCTATGTAAGGAATAGAGTACGTTAGACACCATCAATTGCTTTTTTTATTTATATTCAAAATCATATAACATGCATGTACTCTTTTATTTTATTGCTTGTGTATTTTTCATACAGTTTATGTTGCATTGCAGAATCTTTTACACTTGCTCGAATAAATTATTATTATTATTAAAAAAAATGCACTTTTACATTCAGTGTTCAGTTAAAAATGCGTTGATAAGACAGATGAAGACATAATATTTTAGTCGGACCAAGTTTTATAAACGTCATATTTCATATTTTCCGTTAAAACAAACCGTTTTAAATGTACATTAGTGATCCTATCGTCGTTTTAAATGTACTTTAGCGATCCTAAGCCGATCTTCAATATTATAACATCAATTAGTGATTCAGTAGCCACAACAATTAAGTCAACCGTCAATATTATAACATCCATTAGTGATACAGTAGCAACCACAATTAAGCCGATCCTCAATATTATGACATCCATTAGTGATCCAGAAGCCACAACAATTAAGCCGATCGTCAATATTATTGCATCAATTAGTGATCCAGTAGCAACCACAATTAAGCCGATCATCAATATTATGACATCCATTAGTGATCCAGTAGCAACAACAATTAAGCCGATCGTCAATATTATAACATCCATTAGTGATCCAGTAGCAACCACAATTAAGCCGATCATCAATATTATGACATCCATTAGTGATCCAGAAGCACCAACAATTAAGCCGATCGTCAATATTATAACATCCATTAGTGATCCAGTAGCAACCACAATTAAGCCGATCATCAATATTATGACATTTCATTCTTCAATGCCTGGCATTGATTTGAAATCCTTATTTGTAAAAATCTCTCTAATTATTGTTAACAATATAATATAACCTTTAGTTTTAAACACCTTATAAATTGTAGATGAATTCGTGGTGTTTTAAGACCATTTGGTTAACAGATTTATGTTATTTATGCAACATTGCAAAATAAAATACAAACGTTCGAAAATTCTCAATTAATGCAAAGTATCACATGTATTATTTATCGATATATTTCAATTGAGAAGCATTTTATTAACAATATTTCAAATAATCAGTACAAAATATCGACTAAATTATTTCAGTAATTCAAACCGTGTGTGACTTCTATAACATCTAAAGCTTATTATTTATTTCATGTTACAATATCTTATAATTACAAAGTGACTTTGCTTTGGTGGCACAAATCATCATAGTGTGGGTGGATTGCCTATTAAAAAAACAACGTTTAATGTACGACGGAACGTATTTTAAAAAATGTTTTTTTTTATATAATTTATTTCAGCGAGTAAGCAACGGAATACAAAATAAACTTTTTTTTGTAATTTGTTTCATGAAACACTTTATTCCACTTTTTGCAAAAAGTGAAATAAACTTATTCCAAACTTATTAGAACTGCACTTATTCCATTTTTCGCAAAAAGTGGAATAAACAGTGTTTGATAAAACAAATTACAATATCTTTAAACCTCCACAATGTTAATGCCTTAACTATAAACAATATATTAACTAATTTTATTTACTTAATAAATGATAAAATTACTGCATGATCTTAGGTTAAAGTAAACGTATAACCAGATCAAGCAGGATGTTTATATAAATAATCAATATTTAACCATATTCATAATCAATTGATATTATATTTAGATGTTTTTAAGAGTTTTGTCAATAGTCAAATAACTGGTAAGGAGATATTTACGATGGGTAAATTTTTAAGCGATCAAATATATTCAAATATACCTTGAATCAGATATCATATAAGTTTCCTCTCTGTATTTCGTTCGAGAAACATATTTCATACGAATTTTAAAGAAATGAAATTTATGAAATGTTCGGAACGCTCGTTCTGTTACAGAAAGATCTTGAACGATCCTAGAAATCATTCAGCGTTTTAAAAATGTTTCAGCCAGTAATCGCTAACATTTTTCGTTTCACAGCATATAAAATAAGTTATAAGGCTTTCAGAAAATACTGAAGAAAACATGCGTCCATTTCCTATTTTGCTAACTTTTAATTGTGAGTATGTAGATATAGAGATGCATGGCTGCTCGGTAATGCTCGAATGACACAGAATTTTTTTCCGCCAAGTATTCGGGGACATAAGGATAACTATGACTTCGGTCACATCTAGTCTTTCACAAAGGGAGAAAACGTACCGGTGTGCTAAGATCGCCTAACTTCGGTGACTGTACTGCGTACTGCGGTGTTTACTGGTGTGCAACAGCTCACTTACTCGAAATAAACTCCATGGCGTAGCTTCGCTTTCCAACTGAATTGACGATGGAATATAAAGGGGATAAATTTGTTGCAATAAAAGTTTCTTGTTGAAGTATGTGAAAACCGGATAAAAATTGCATGTTGTACAATAGACCACCTATCGCGTATCACTGGTAGGGAAGCTCTGGTTTAATCTATTGTTGCTGACAGGTCAAATAGATACACATGTGGAATTCGACAAGGATTGTCATGAAAATATAAATTCTCTCAAAACAAGAATATAAAACATGTGATATGCAAATACCTTGAAATTGACAAAGGCAATATAGTTCTTTCAAGTTACAGGAAATCTTGAAAGGATAAATGAACTCTATGCACATGTTTCTATCGAAGAATTGTTAAATAAAGTCATATTAAATGCGTGTATTGAAGTAATTATATGGAACAGACAGAAAATGTACATATAACTGTTGATATGCGGGTACATTTTGTATTCGCCATATTGACAATACTCTGTGTCACAATGCTCTAAATATATTTTGTTCAGTATTGTCACAAAACATCTTGTGGTGTCCAAGTTTGTCATGCCTTATATTATATAAGGAGCAAATCATGTATCACATGTGTTCCGCATTAAATAAACTTAACAATAACATTAGTCATAATCAACGATCCCAAATATATCTAATAGTGACTTAACAAATATTTCCAGTTTAAAAAAACTTACCTTGTAAGCCTTTGGCAAAATAGAGCATTTTATAAATTTTAATTACATTTTATATGTCAAAGGTAATAATATCACCAAAACATAGACGACTTCTTACAAGTATTTAATTCATAATCTGTATAAAAATATGCTTAAATTTTCAAGTAAATTAATAATACGAAATTAGCAATGTACTAGCTAATTATTTAATCAACATATAAATAGATTTGTTTGGAAAATCGTATTTATTTGTAGATAAAAAAAATAATGCATCTATTCCAAATCCAAAATAATTTCTGAAACAAATGTAAAATTATAAAAAAAAAAAGTATTTAACCAAAAGTGAATAGTTGCACAATGTTTACAAGACATCGTGAGCTTAATGCCATAACTTGATGAGTACATATAGTTTTTTTTTTTAATTGGAATTTTATACGAATGTTCAATTCACATTTGACAACATCCATGAACTAGTTGGTAAAACAGCAAAAAAGTCATTTCTTTCAATCAACTAGCTTTTGTTGCCGAAATTACTTTTAGTATCCATGTCTGTGTCTTTAATTAGTAAATCAATGTCTTCGACACTATTGATTGAACCATTATATTAATAATCATTGTGATAGACTATTGACTTATAATCCGATGTCTTACGTGACGCACATATAACGCAGGAATATTAACGCACAAAGAAAGATAATAATTACCTTTCCGACAGATTAAATCAGACTGCGAGTATTTTACAGTTACAGTTTTTGGGGTCCTAAACTAAGAAGACCACTATAAAATGATTGAAGTATATGCAATAAATGGATAGACACTCAAAAATAATTACAGTGAATTTGCGAGTGGGTGGAAGGTGTAGTAGAGGAAGACGAAGGAAATATTTTTTTAACGTATGGAAATGTAAAAGTCAAAGAAATTAAAGATGCTGTATGAAATGGTGTACGGGTATATGCAAAAGATATACGAGTATGTCGCGATCGAATGTGGGGATTCGTATCTCTAGGCAGAGAGGACAGTGCGCCAAAATTTCCTATTGCGACATACATCCACATCCATACATAATCCTAAACAGTTTTTTGTTTCTCTTACTCCTCACATTTCCTTATTTAAAAAATTAATTCACTTGATTCACTCATACTTTTATTGGTCGTCCTCTAGGAACATTCTCACTCAAGCTTGCATTGTAAATTAGTTGTGTTAGTCTTTCATCACCCATCCGTTCAACGAGTCTAAAGCTCCTCAACGTACATTTTTACCATACTTAACATAGTAGTTATAGCTCACATGAATCCTTAATAATAACATTCCACTTTTCGTTATACATCGATCCACTACATATAATTACCATACTTAACATAGCAGTTATAGCTCACATGAATCCTTAATAATAACATTCCACTTTTCGTTATACATCGATCCACCACATATAATTACCATACTTAACATAGCAATTATAGCTCACATGAATCCTTAATAATAACATTCCACTTTTCGTTATACATCGATCCATCACATATAATTCTCAATGTAAATAATAAATCCATATTCACCCTTGATTGTATACCCCTTCCTGGTGTTTATTAACCCTTACTTACTGGCATTGGGGAAAATGAATTTAAAATAAAATGATAAAACCATTAAAAAGAGTTATGACATTTCAAAGTGCATAAAGCGCCCTTCTTCTTGCATTTACACTTCAGTCTCGCATTTCAAAGTGCAATACATTAAAAAAAATCCTTAATTCCCAAGATCGGACAGTTGCAAATATCATTAATGTTTCAGCTTTCTTTGAGGGAACTTCACATAGTGATATTTTTATGTAGGAAAACCGAAGAACTTGTGAAAAGTACTTTAAAAACTCAGTTGTCATATTCTAGAAAGTTAACTAACAACAAGTAGTGGAAATACACTTTCACTCTTGAATGTAAACAGTTAACACTGTAGTGCACATTCAAGTTTACTCTAGTAAAGCTGTACATTCACAAACATTTTAAGTTCACTGACAATTTACTTATGCCGTAACATATACTCGTAAACATAAATAGATCAAGCAAGTAATACAAATAAAAAGGCAATGTATATATTGTCATTTAAAGAGCACTTCTCAAGGGCGCTGTAACTCGGGATTCGAACCCATTATTAATGACAGATTTAAAACAAAACAAAAAACAGGTTGAATGTAAGGATAGGAAAGGGGTATATGTACCTATTAGGTTGGGAAGTTTCCCGCATTTGCATATGATTATAAAAACATATTTGGTATGATAGCCGCAGAAAACTTACCAAATGAAGATGAATTACAAAAAAAGCTTCGTAGATTTTCCGAAACACATTCGGCTTTAGGTGTTATTAGGTGTATGTATGTAGTGTTCATATATAATCATACATTTTGACAATATCTCTCAAAAAGCGTTATCTTTAAGTGTTTCCTTAAGCTCCACATGTCACCCATATCTTTAACACTAAGAGGCAGACCATTCGACGCCACAAAGCAGCAACGGCAAAAGTTCTGCCGTAATACCCCGCTGATATAATACTCGATCTCAAAGTTCTTCTCCTCTCCGAAGAAATGTCTCTAAAATACAGTGTGAAATCAAATGGATAAGAACCTTGTTTATATCCTGGACAATATACAATATAAAAAAGCGAAAAATATATGTTTTCGGCGAACCGAGACCAGATCTAATTGAGGATGATGATAGCTTAGATTTTTTCTTAGATTTATGTTGATTAACTCTCCCCTCCATTCCCTCCGGAAGAGTGAGCCGCCCCCTCCCTTGCCTTTGGTAATAATATTATTTTTATTATTTACCCCCATCCTCCCTTTTCTTAGCCTTTTCTTTTCTCTTTGTCGAAATGCCGACGGACGGACGTCCCATTACGCGGACGGGGCGATGATATCTCGAAAAAAATAATGCGGATTATATTGAATTCTGTCCGCTAAGTGAAAATATAAACGTATTACGTCTGGACGAATAGTTAAAAAGGAGTTTTTTATTATTTTATTTTGAAATTTTGATAGATAAGGTTTGATTAACAATCTAACACAATATTGAAATTAACCTTTATTGACTACGAAATTAAGATTTTCCTTTTATTATCTAAGGATGAAATTCGAAATAGGCACCATAAATTACTTGATCCAAATCGATCCAAAAGGGCGGGGCGTTATGCCCGAGTTTCTGTTGTTATTAGTCCCGTGGCGCGGAATGATCTGTCTCTAAGTGTAAGAGGGTATGGGTGACGTGTACAGCTTTAGGAAGGACTTAAACCCAAGTCTTTATGGAATGTCTATAGAAAATTTATAATTATAAATGGTGACTTTTAATAAAGGTCACTTATGAAAAAATTATAACAAAACAATGGTTTGTTTGTAATCAACTATAATTACTGCGAACATGTAGCAAAAGGTTTGGATTTTTTTATTTAAATAATGTCAAGAAGACCACCACCGTGTCGACGGCATTTGTATAATCTGGCTCGAAAATTTTGAAGCACGCGCCTGAATGTTTTCTGTGGTACGAGTATCACTTCAATCTCTTGGCGAATGTTTTGTTTTAATTGCAGCGTAGTCGTTGGATTATTTGCACATATATTCGACTTTTAGGTATCCTACAAAAAAGAATCGAGTGGGGATAAATCAGGACTTCGTAGTGATCACACAATGTCACCCGTTCACGAAATCAGTTGTTCGGGGAATATCTCCTTAACCACTTCCAAACTGTTGATGGACGTGTGGCAAGTGAACCCATTATGCTGAACAACGTCCTCGAATTCAACCCTGGAAAGTCTTGCAATTTCACAGTCAAAAACTTTTTTGCATTGAATGTATACACTGAATTAACCATTATTGCTTGGTCTCCAGTGTATTCAAAGAAATAAGAACCGATGATTCCCGACGCTGACATCGCTGTCCAAACTCTTGAATAATGGAGTGGTTTTTTGACGTTTCTGTCTTTAGTTTTCACTGCTCCAATAGCGGTTATTTCGCTTGTTGACGAAGCAGTTCATATAAAAATGTGCTTTTTCTGAAAAGGGTACGTTAAACCTGGAGAACTTGTTAGGAGTATATTTATTTTTTTATAAAAGACGGGTGAGAAGTTTGGGATTTATCCAAAAGGGAAAATAACGCGCGAAATTGATTGATACGAGCGGAATTAAAACGGACTTCCCTTTGTTCTGATTTTGACGGGTAAATAATGACGCATAAAAATCGAGTCCGAGCGTGACGCAGTTGTAATTAGGACAGGGAATGATGCAATCATCCATTGTTTCTGGAAGATTCTATTCCAAAACGGGCGGTTTAAAGAATTTCATCTAGCACCGAGCAATTGCGTCACTTATAATAAATAATCAAATGCAAGAGCTTGATTGGTCAAATTACGGCCCGACCAAAGATTTGACGAATCAGGACATCGCTTACAAATATGATCGACGGGCGAAAGGGCATCACGTGCGGATGGACAGGTGAGGCGGCTCGAAGGTCGGTGCTTCATTACGAGCGGTACCGTCACGACTACTAGTCCTGTTATTAAGACAGCTCCCGGTCGGGGGAATACGAATTAATAATTAAATAATTCGTTCAAGTTATCGGTCAGTTACCTTGTGTTCCGAGTTATAATCTCCTGTTGGGAAATACGAATTAATAATTAGTTTTGTTGTGAAAGTTCTGCTCGCACTTCCATCCAGACTTGACGCGGGGATTTATCTGCGGAATAGTATTTCCAAAGAAATAATCTTGGATTATTATTGGCTCCATCGGGCGTGAAGCAAGTAAAGTTTCGAGAAACTAAGAAAAGCGGTTCTTTAAATAACTGCGGGTCGGAAATCGTTCTCCCAGGCCGAACGCCAGGGAGGAATTTTGTATCGGCGCAGCGAGAAGCTTCAAAGGACGCTTGCGGTATCATCATCATCAGAGGCATCGTTCCGGTTTCGTTTTCGGGGAGAATCTTCTGGTTCCTCCGCAGTTCCGAGAGTATAGACATTACGCGTATCGTTCCTTATCGATATTCATGGTATTGTGGGGTGAGTGATCTCTTTTTATTGTAACCTATCATTGTTGATTTCTCCTTACCTCATAACCTTTATGTTTGTGCTGAATATTGAGCGGGAATCGGTCTTTAATGCAAGCCCAAATTATTAGTCTGCCTACTCCGATATTTTTGTAATATAAATAATTTTTTCTCGGCATTATTGCGGAGTTTTTTTTATTAAGATCTCATTGGATTAAACTGAGTATTATCACAATTTTATGTCTTTCCTTTGTTGTTCCCCTTGTCCCGGAGATAATATCTTGGAAGCATGGTACAAATCATTATTGAGCCCATCGCGATCTGAGACGAAAGAGTACTTGTTCTGTCATTTCTTCATTTGCCGCTGAGACCCGGGTAAGTTTTATTGAGAGAGAAATATCGCAGAAGTGTTTAAACTATTGCTTTATTGTTGCATGGAGGCAACGCTCTTTCTTAATTTCGTAAATATAGGTATAAGTGTAACAATGTCGCCCGTACGTGGGGCCATTTTAGAAAAATGCTGGCTTCCAGGGTATTTGACTGAGTGACGGGGTTATAAAGTGTATAAAAATATAATTTGTTCCTTTTTCAGAAAATTTAGCGCGAAATTCGTAAGACAAGCTTAGGTCTCCATTTTGTTGTTCGAGAAGCGTCTGTGGTTAAGGTGGTTGCGAATAATCAGGAGTATAGTTTTGCCGCGTAAAATGTTTAGATACGCTTTGAGAGATAGTTTAATTCAAACGAAATAAGTGACTGAATAAATAAAAGAGTGCCTAGTTAATTGTGAATAGAGAAGTGATTAGTGGTTACGTTCGTGAAGTATTCCAGTGTTTTTGGAATTTCAAGACCATTTGTTTGAAACCAATCTCGCCTTATAGCTTGCGCGGGGATAGGCAAGAGGAGAGTGCGTATAACTTACAGTAGTTCGGTTTGCGTCGCTGTTGATGCGGTAAAGGGAAATAGTGTTACTACATTTAGATAAAATCACTTGGTGCTTATACTCAATTGTTTTCGGAACAAATCTTTGTAATATAAGAGAGTGAATAATATTGAATTGAATTACTTTGAGATTTAAGTTGTAGATTCGTAGCAAGCGGTGTGGTGGAAGTGTGTTTTAGGAAATTTGATAATATTACATATTGGTTATAATTGCTAGTTCTTAATTTCGGAACATTTCAACTAGGGGGAGATTTTGCCGTTCGTCGTCTCGCGTCGTGCTGACAGACTGATACCGTCAGACTGCGAGGCGCAGATTACTTTTTAATTCCGTTGCCATTGCGATTAGTTTTATTTCCGTAATGATATAACCGCTTTCGCCACCGACTAATCTCTTTTGCCGTTCGTCGTCTCGCGTCGTACTGACAAACTGATACCGTCAGACCGCGAGGCGTAGATTACTTTTTCAATTCCGTTGCCAGTGCGATTAGCTTTGTTTCCGTAATGATATAACCGCCTTCGCCACAGATTAATCTCTTTTGCTGTTCGTCGTCTCGCGTCGTACTGACAAACCGATACCGTCAGACCGCGAGGCGCAGATTACTTTTTCAATTCTGTTGCCATTGCGATTGGCTTTGTTTCCGTAATGATATAACCGCCTTCGTCACAAATTATTCTCTTTTGCTGTTCGTCGTCTCGCGTCGTACTGACAAACCGATACCGTCAGACCGCGAGGCGCAGATTACTTTTCCAATTCCGTTGCCATTGCGATTAGCTTTGTTTCCGTAATGATATAACCGCCTTCGCCACAGATTAATCTCTTTTGCTGTTCGTCGTCTCGCGTCGTACTGACAACCTGATACCGTCGGACCGCGGGGCGCAGCTAACTTTTTCAATTCCGTTGCCATTGCGATCAGCTTTGTTTCCGTAATGATATAACCACCTTCGCCACAAATTAATCTCTTTTGCAGTTCGTCGTCTCGCGTCGTACTGACAAACTGATACCGTCAGACCGCGAGGCGCTGATTACTTTTTCAATTTCGTGGCAGTCGCGATTCAATCCTCTTTAACTTTGTATACCTTAATGGTGTGAAGTACGTCCTCTCGCGTTGCCCTGACAAATACCGTCAGGCCGCGGGAGACGTATTATATTATTATCAGTTCGGTTTCCGTCATACTAGTATCTCATTACCAAAGGAATAATCTATTTAGCAGTTCGTCGTCTCGCGTCGTGCGGACAAATTGATACCGTCCGTCCGCGAGGCGCGGAATACTTTTTCAATTCCGTTGCAGTTGCGATTCAATCCTCTTTAACTTTGTATACCTTAATGGTGTGAAATACGTCCTCTCGCGTTGCCCTGACAAATACCGTCAGGCCGCGGGAGACGTGTTATATAATTATCACTTCCGTTTCCGACATACTAGTATCTCCTTACCAAGGAATAATCTATTCAGCAGTTCGTCGTCTCGCGTCGTGCGAACAACTTGATACCGTCCGTCCGCGAGTCGCGGAATACTTTTTTTAATTCCGTTGCAATTGCGATTCAATCCTCTTTAACATTGTATTCCTTAATGTATTAAGTACGTCAGGGTTACCGGATTTGTCGCATTACACAGCGACCGGGAGAGTATCTTTTTATTGTAAGGGGTTAGGTTGAGACTACAGGTTCAGGGGGCAGGCGGCCCTTCCAGCACGATAGTATTCAAGATTTGCCGTTAGGCCTTGGCTCGATTCGAGTGCGTCAGTGGACGCAGTAGCTAATGAGCATTTCGTAATCTCACGTTTGTCCTGACCAATTGTTCCGGCAGGCCGTGAGACGCGGAACGTATATTCGGTTCCGTTCTCTTCGCAGTTGAATTTCTTTTACCATTGAGAGTAGTAGCCATCGAGAATTAGTTCCGGTTCATATACGGTGATAGATCGTTTGTCATGGTGTAGGTAGTTGAATCACGTTGTCTCACGTTGTCTTGACCCATCGTTGCAAATGATATACCAAGCACCCGTGGTCTCGATCCGCCGTCGCATGCAGTAGGCAGTAAGCCGTAGTCGCACGAGAAAGGATGCGCACGCATAGGTTAGATCCAGTCCGGTGTTCACTATTTAGTGACCCGGTGGAGTATACGAAGGTTAATAGCATATGGAGTAGTGATAGGCTCATCGGTGCCTAATTGGGAGTCATTCATGGTCGGGAAAGTACAGGTTCTTAAATTAAATTTTCGTTATATTATTGTTAATGTTTAAATCATACCTTGAAAGTATGCACTGTCGGATTCTTTGATGAATGGCAGTTGAGTTTTTTTTTTATAAATAACATCACCAGTGAGAGTTCATAATTCCGCTAGGGTGATTAAACAGTGAGCTAGTCGTGAGGCAATCTCGTATGGAGTCATGTCCATATGTTCTATGTACGGGTTTGGTACTCTTCCCCGTGATTAGTGTGGTTATTATTTTTAAAGAGTATCTGGCGCTCAGAGCCTGGGCCTGGACCATGAGTGACGGAATGCTGAGAGCCTCGAGTAGAGTGTATTAAATTTCTTGTGTACTGAGGGGTAGGCTTCCTTCAGTATCGGGTGTTCATAAGGTTGAACATTGCTTTAGTGCAAGACCCGTGGAGGATGGGTGCTGTTTATAAACTACCTTCGGATGATAGTCCGTAGGGTAACGAATCTGTATAGTATACAGAATTTCTTATGTACTGAGGGGTAGGCTTCCTTCAGTATCGGGTGTTCATAAGGTTGAACATTGCTTTAGTGCAAGACCCGTGGAGGATGTTGCTGTTTATAAACTACCTTCGGATGATAGTCCGTATGGTAACGAATCTGTATAGTATACAGAATTTCTTATGTACTGAGGGGTAGGCTTCCTTCAGTATCGGGTGTTCATAAGGTTGAACATTGCTTTAGTGCAAGACCCATTGAGGATGGTTGAGGTTTGAAAATTACCTTCGGATAATAGTCCGTAGGGTAAAGAATTTGTGGAATCCACAGAAATACGAACGAAGGGAGGGGTTGGCTTCCTTCCGTGTTGGATGTTCTTAAGGTTGAACCTTAATCTAGTCAAACATCCATTGAAAATAATTGCTTGAAACGTTGGAAAGTATTGTTAGGCTAGTTGCTCGTTATAATGGAAATGGGGATGGAGTCACCTCGCTAAAAGGATTCTCAAGGAGTTAGAAAATTGTTATTAGTTCGGTGATTGCATATCTGAGTTATTGGCTTGGGCTGTTGGACCCGAGGGTTTAAGGAAATTGAAGTTGCTCCTAGTATTTTTTTTATGAAGAATAGTAGTATCCTGTATCGGTGGTACGGATGGTTAATACTGGTGTAACCAGTTCATGGGATTATTGCCTTATAGAGAGGAATGGCATCGCTGGATGAGAACCTGGGATTTACTGTTCTGTTTTGTTATAGCACTATATTGAGAAGTTTAGCTCTGTTGCCTTGTAGGTTGGCTCACATTCTCTGTTTAAAAGTAGTATTGTTCCTTTCTGTAATTCCTTACGTACTATGGGTTTTCTTGTCGGGTGGTTAACTGTGAACCACCCCTCATCGAAGAGTTTGTCGTCTTGCAGAAGGAAGTAGATCTGTTCGGAGTTTTGTTTTTTTTTCCATTCCTGTTTACTGCATAGCGTATTAATATCATGTGTTTGAGTTTTTGTGTTTATTTCCTTTTGTTTCCTTTTTCTTTTCTTCCCTAATAATTGTGATTAAATTATTTTTCTTCAAGGCTTACGGACGGCCTATAATACATCCAGTAAAAGGCTTACGGACGGCCTATAATACATCCAGCATGAGGTTTACGGATGGCCGGAACACATCCAGTATTTTGTCTGTATCATTAATTTGTTTTGTATTAAATGTTGTGTTTAAAATCATTCGTTTTAAGGTTTACGGATGGCCTAATACATCCAGCATGAGGCTTACGGATGGCCGGAACTCATCCAGTATCTTGTCTGTATTATGTTTTTTTTGTAACCATCGTCCTTCTCGTGCTCAAGGTAGCATGCAGAGGCCCTGAACTGCCTCTAAGCGTTCGGGTTGAGAGAGGCTAGCCTCTCGACCGGTTAATATTTTGGTGAGGGCCGTTCGGTGCATCAGCGATGTATTGAATTGTCTCCACCACGGGCGTCATGAACCCGCATTAGCAGAGTTGCCGCTCCAGCATGTTCTGGTGGGCACGCGCTTCTGGCTTGGAAGGGTTCGATTGGTGCAACCGCGTGTTCTGACCCTCAGATCTTGGTTATCCTCAGGCGTCATATGCGGATTCGCGTGATTCTTGGTTCCGGTCTGGGGGCCGGGGGACGTGTCTTGCTGAAGATCGGGCCTAACCGCGAGTGTTTCAATAACATTGTTTATTCTTTTCAGAGAGAGAATAGGAATGGATTAAAATTGCAGGGAGAGGGTTAGGTGTGAGCCTTGTGGTAGGACAGTCGTTGAACAGCCGGTTCTGCTTCGTTCTAGCTATGTTAGATTTCCTAATAGTTTAGAAGGTGTCTTTTTAAAATTCCGTCTCGAAAGAATTTTCGGTCCTTATCTGACTACATTGGCTTGCGTAATAATTACCACTTATTATGCCAGATGGGTGGGCAGTTGTGATTGTAGAAATGTGTAGTGCAGTCCTTACCGTAAGGGCTGGATTTGGGCTTGTATTGATTGATCTCTGTTCACAGTGAGGGGGAGAGGTTGGCAATGGAGGAGTAGAGTCACCCGTATAAATCCTGTAAGTGTATAATTAAGTAAGTGTCCAGTGTATCTTTAAGGTCAGCCGCGAAACAGGCTACAGTGTTTAGTGAGAGGATGAATGGAGATTAACTAATTTGGTTGTAAACCTTTTCTCAGCATGATGCCCTGAGAGGAGGGGTGGGTTAATTATCTATTAACGGTCTACCTATTTGTGATATAGGGTGACCATGTTTAATATCATTTTGTTTTTTTTGTTTTTTTTCCTTTTGTTGTTTCTGCTCTGTACTTTGATGTATCACCAGCCGGGCTTTAGGTAAAGTCATTATCTCCTTGTTATTATTGACGGTCTACCTTTTGTGATATAGGGTGACCATGTATAATATAATTTTGTGTTTTTTTATTTAATGTGGATTCCTTTTTGTTGTTTCTGCTCTGTACTTTGATGTATCACCAGCCGGGCTTTATGTAAAAATCATTATCTCCTTGTTATTATTGACGGCTTACCTTTTTGTGATATAGGATGACCATGTATAATATAATTTTGTTTTTTTTTATTTTTTTTTATGTGGATTCCTTTTGGTTTTGTTTCTGACCTACCCGTTGATGTATCACAAGCCGTGCTTATGTAAAATCATTATCTCCTTGTTCTTAGGGACGGCCTACCTTTAGTGATATAGGGTGACCATCCATAATACTTGGTGTTATTTTAATTTTATTTGAAATTCTTTTGTTTATATCTGATCACCTTTGAAGTATACGGTGACCATGCCCTAGGTGAATTTGTCTATAATCTATTGTCTTTGTTTTTTTGTTTTATTTGTTTTGTTTATTAAAATTATTTTAGGAATTGCACTCCCTGTATTATGCAATTGTTTCAGTGCTGGTTGCCCTGTGGTTAAACCAGTATTGGAAAGAAAATCTTCTGTACTATTGTAAGGAGTTACCGGAGGATTGTTCCGTGCTCCTTAGTATAAGGTTATGGGCTATAGTAGATTCAGTAGTGTGTTGTCATCGTAAGGTTTCCGTGGTTTCCTTGCGGCTAGGTTCCCTTACACCAATTAGGGGTGTCCTACAGGCAAATGCTGACAACCGGTAAATCGGCCACGAGACCGTATCCAGTAGGGGGGACATACACCCCTTGCTCCTTATAATTGCCTACAGCTGATGTGTCTATACTCTGGGAATGATAATTTTTTTTTTTTTGTTTTTTTTTGTTTTCTTTCATAACATAAGATGGAGTGTTAGGAGTATATTTATTTTTTTATAAAAGACGGGTGAGAAGTTTGGGATTTATCCAAAAGGGAAAATAACGCGCGAAATTGATTGATACGAGCGGAATTAAAACGGACTTCCCTTTGTTCTGATTTTGACGGGTAAATAATGACGCATAAAAATCGAGTCCGAGCGTGACGCAGTTGTAATTAGGACAGGGAATGATGCAATCATCCATTGTTTCTGGAAGATTCTATTCCAAAACGGGCGGTTTAAAGAATTTCATCTAGCACCGAGCAATTGCGTCACTTATAATAAATAATCAAATGCAAGAGCTTGATTGGTCAAATTACGGCCCGACCAAAGATTTGACGAATCAGGACATCGCTTACAAATATGATCGACGGGCGAAAGGGCATCACGTGCGGATGGACAGGTGAGGCGGCTCGAAGGTCGGTGCTTCATTACGAGCGGTACCGTCACGACTACTAGTCCTGTTATTAAGACAGCTCCCGGTCGGGGGAATACGAATTAATAATTAAATAATTCGTTCAAGTTATCGGTCAGTTACCTTGTGTTCCGAGTTATAATCTCCTGTTGGGAAATACGAATTAATAATTAGTTTTGTTGTGAAAGTTCTGCTCGCACTTCCATCCAGACTTGACGCGGGGATTTATCTGCGGAATAGTATTTCCAAAGAAATAATCTTGGATTATTATTGGCTCCATCGGGCGTGAAGCAAGTAAAGTTTCGAGAAACTAAGAAAAGCGGTTCTTTAAATAACTGCGGGTCGGAAATCGTTCTCCCAGGCCGAACGCCAGGGAGGAATTTTGTATCGGCGCAGCGAGAAGCTTCAAAGGACGCTTGCGGTATCATCATCATCAGAGGCATCGTTCCGGTTTCGTTTTCGGGGAGAATCTTCTGGTTCCTCCGCAGTTCCGAGAGTATAGACATTACGCGTATCGTTCCTTATCGATATTCATGGTATTGTGGGGTGAGTGATCTCTTTTTATTGTAACCTATCATTGTTGATTTCTCCTTACCTCATAACCTTTATGTTTGTGCTGAATATTGAGCGGGAATCGGTCTTTAATGCAAGCCCAAATTATTAGTCTGCCTACTCCGATATTTTTGTAATATAAATAATTTTTTCTCGGCATTATTGCGGAGTTTTTTTTATTAAGATCTCATTGGATTAAACTGAGTATTATCACAATTTTATGTCTTTCCTTTGTTGTTCCCCTTGTCCCGGAGATAATATCTTGGAAGCATGGTACAAATCATTATTGAGCCCATCGCGATCTGAGACGAAAGAGTACTTGTTCTGTCATTTCTTCATTTGCCGCTGAGACCCGGGTAAGTTTTATTGAGAGAGAAATATCGCAGAAGTGTTTAAACTATTGCTTTATTGTTGCATGGAGGCAACGCTCTTTCTTAATTTCGTAAATATAGGTATAAGTGTAACAAACTGTTTAAATATTTTAGTCACGAAATCTAATATTGTAACAAGATCGCCCTTGAGGAGAGTCTGCTCTCTAAACGGCGTTATAAAAATTGCCCTTTTATTATTTACAATAAATAAATAAGCCACCTTTCTTTGAAAGAGGAGAAAAAACTATGATATGGCTGTGCTGTATAAGACCCACAGTGCGGATATTCAATGGCTGGAAAAATGCAACTGTGGGGTAGTGTGCTGGAGGGTGGGTATCTACAAAATGTCTTTAAGGCTTCCGGGAACCATATCATCTTAGCGCCTTGCCAGCAAGAACTATCAAAGAGCGTCCCCTCCGCGAACCGCGATATGGATGAAGTGCAATGTGGCCATAGCAAATAGATGTAGGACGAATGGCGAGATCCCAGCGCTATGAAGTGACCCCCCTCCCCTAATAATGCAAAGGAAACCCCTAAATCCTGGTCATTCAGGGGGTTAAGCATATGGTCAACGATTTCACGTTAGAATAATAGAATAATAACTCGTTACGATAATTGAAACAGAACGTCGAACACTCTCCGTCGAAAAAAACTTGTAAAATACCTAATTGGAGGAGGTTGAGGACCGACGCATGTAGAAGCTAAAGATCCTGAGGTCAAGTTCGATATTGGATGTAGCGTTATCAAAATCAAATTAAACAGCTAAACAAAAAAAGTTCTTCATGGACCAAGATCCTTCTCGGATACATACACAAAAGAAGCAGATCAACGGATCAATATTTATATCTGTCAATTATAGAACTACATACCTTTAAATTTAGGGAACCAATTTGGATTAATTTGAGGAATCACTTAATGTGAGTTTGGAAGACCACCTTGTAAGACTTTGAACAATCAACTTGGGGACCACTAATATATTTAAAGGAATTGTAATTTATTTTTATCAAACACTGTTTATTCCACTTTTTTGTGACGGTATAACCTTACCGGTTTCAAGGCTTTCACCTCATCTCCAGGGGAGCGCAAACAAGACTAAATGCTGTTCGAACTGGTACCGATCTACACGCTTCAACGGTTGGAAGATCTTTTGAAAAGAGATTTCGTGAACACAAATCCGCCTTAACAAATCCTCTAATTTATTCTGAAATGGCTAATCATTGTCACCGTGAGAATCATACTTTTTCTATCGATGATGCCAAATTCTTACATATCAGTGATAACGGAAATAAATTGGACAGATTAGAGGCCCTAGAAATTTTTAAGTCAGTACACCGATCGGAACATCTGTTGAACAGTTATTTCCCCGAAATCTCTCCGCTCTTGGCCGAAATTGTCCCGTGCCTTCCTCACCCCCCAGCCTCCAAACGTTGAAGCGTGTATATCGGTACCAGTTCGAACAGCATTTAGTCTTGTTTGCGCTCCCCTGAAGATGAGGTGAAAGCCTTGAAACCGGTAGGGTTATACCGTCACAAAAAAGTGGAATAAACAGTGTTTGATAAAAATAAATTAGAATGTCTTTAAACCTCCACAACGTTAATGCCTTAACTATAAACAACATATTTAAAGGAATGATGGCATCTATGTTACTCTGTGTAAAGTACTATGAAAATCACTGCCAACCAAATCAAAATCTATGAAATTTTGAAAACAAGCCGTCTTATCCATAAAGAGCTTGTTTCATATCCACACCAAATTTAGTGTTAACAAACCATTCCAGGCAAAACATCATAAATAGGAATTGAACAAATTTACAAAAAAGCACAAAAATATATTTAAAAAATAAACTTCTAAACATTACATTAAACTTTGTTGGATCATGTTTCCGAGGATCCAATGTACGAGTATTTTCAACACGAAACATATAATTGTAATAATATCAAGAACTGTAAAACCGTCTTAAGTTTTACCTGGAGGAGAACTAATTAGTTAACAAGATCCTTTTCAGTAAAATTTATAGGGAAATAATAATTAAAACTAAATGATTTCGCTTTGATTTCGTCGACTGTTGACATTTTAAGAAATTTATTAATGGAATAATTACTGTAGAACACTTGACATTTTTCTCACTATATTTTCTATATTCAACACACCCCAGTCTTTCGCAGGTTTCATAAATATAAATAAATGATAAAAATTATCATTTTCTTAACCTATCCCCCATAATACCATAGATAAAATATATATTGCCACTTCTTACTCTACCTATAAGACTATTGACAGTGTAAGTAATATAAAATTTAGTTTAACTGAGTTTAACCAGCTGAGGACAAAGTATAATTTCAAATGTCCATTGTCATAATGATAAAAAATACAGTGGGAGGAAACAAAATCAAGAATTTTATTCCAATTATTATGAATCTCCCCATAGTGAAGCCTGAACTCTTTAAACAAATGAATTACTACCGTGTTTATGTCATTTGAAAAAAATGTCTTACAACAGATAAATATGTATCTGACACAGCTTTGACGATAAATTTCAAATCCAATAAAACCAATTATCATCAGCCCTACAACCCAGAATGGGTCTTGGCTGCTTGCAGGATCAGCAGCATTTCTTTTCGAATTGATTATACCCAATACGAGGCAGTTTTCTGTCACAGCATCAAGCTATCTTAGCTTTGGATCGCTAATAAAAGTCTTCCAAGCAGGGTAAATATCCTGCATGCGATGTAAGTCGAACCATTTTCATAATTTTTGATACGCTAGCTTGGCCATTTAGCGTATAGGGTTTTTCGTTTAACTTTGTCTCCGCGAACCATTGCCATTGTCAGGTAAACTCGACCGGTAACACCAGTGAAGAAATAAATGAATGGGTACTCTCGGTAAATACAATAGATGGTTGTTTGGTCTCATTCCCTTTTCAGTCTCGCCTACTGGAATATAAAAAGCTAACTTTATAAGATAAAAGACATTGCTAACTAACTTACACACTCGAGATCTGGACACTTCAAAGCGGGATAAAATAATAAAACCGATAAAATTCGTTAAATCCAGGAAACAACCGAGTTTGGTTCATTAACGTTGATTATGTTTTTTTTTATTAAATTTTGTACACTTAAATTCACTTAGCTTTTTCTTACTTTTCTCATTTCAAATGCGTTAGGAAATGGGTGAGTTATAAATTTTGTGATGGTAATAAATGCTTTATATTTAAAATTAATATTTATGTAAGCACTCCTCGATTATTGTGAACAACTTATACTATATGACATTATTGTGAAATTTTTAACATTTCCCATTTTCCTATAGGGCGGGGTATTATGATTGTATTGTATATTGTCCAGGATGTAAACAAGATTCTTATCTATTTTATTTCACATTGTATCTGAGAGAGGTTGCTTTGGAAAGGAGAAGAACTTTGAGATAGAATATTATGAGATCGGCGGGGTATTATGATAGTGCTTTTGCCGTTGCTGGTTTGTGGCGTGGAATGGTCCATCTCTTAGTTTTTGAGATATGGATGACGTGTGCAGCTTTAGAAAACACTTAAAGATAAAGCTTTTAGAGAGATATTGTCAAAACGTATGATGGTATATGAACACTACACCTAAAACCGAATGTGTTACTATCACACATCGGAAGACCTTCAAAAGTTTCTTTGTAGTTCGTCTTCCCATGTTAAGATTTCTGCGGTTTTCTTACCAAACAGGCTTTTCTGAACGTATGCAGATTCGGAGAAGTGCCTAAATTAATGGCCGCAGCCGCTGCCTTCCTATCATTACACTGAACTTATATACTCGTACATAAAAACATATTTAATCTGTCAATAATAGTGGGTTCGAGTCCTGAGTTAGAGCGCCCTTGAGGAGAGTTTGGTCTCTAAACGGCGCTGTATAATTTATCCTTGTGTTATTATCATTATTACCATAAAGTTGAATAATCTTAGATTGCTGTTGTGGAGATAATTTCCTCGCGATCGTGTAGTCACTGAAGCGTTGTGTATCTCGTTCAACTTGCTTTGTGTCGAAATACTTCGGGATCGGGGAAACTGTAGCGGCACGCATATTTGTATGATGTATTGTATGAATCATGTTAGTGTTTTGATATTTATATATTTTACTGTAGCATTTTGAATTTCTGTATTTACACGCACTTTGATCAAGTTTTGTGAAAATTTGATAATGGTGAAAACTAACCGTAAATGATTAAATAAATAAATTTTGAATAAAATAAATAAAACCCTTATTTTTTATTTTATATTTACCACTGTTTTATTTGATTCACTACCGGTTTCAAAGACCTCCGTATTCCTCGTCAGGTGAAGATGAGCATCATCTTCTCTACCGTTTTCAAAGACCTCCATCTTCTTCGTCAGGTTCAAAATGAGCTGACGAGGAAGACGGAGGTCTTTGAAACCGGCAGTGAACTCAAAACATAGAAGAACCAAAATAAAAAAAAAAGTGTTTTATTTATTTCATTAAAACTTAATAAACACGACACCACAAAGTGAAACAAACATAATTTCTAAGATTCAAGGATTAAATAAATTACTTTTTTAAAGTAAATATGAACAAACCACAAGTAACAAAATTTAAGCTTAATTTAAATCAGATTAATAAATAAAAATAACATAAAATCGCGACAGAACGGAATGCCGTTTAGCGTGTGGTAATAACGTTTTGCAAAACGTTCAGCCGTAGTATACCACTCGGAGGAAATGTGTAACAATTTCCTTTCCCATTTCTTTTCACGACATTTTACCCCATTCGACTTTTAATTTGGGAAAAGAGTGCTACGGGGGTATTACTCCTCGCATCACATATTTTTATGATCACATATAAGCACCTGTTACATTCAAAACGGACCATCTGCACTAAAATGGATCAAGTAATGAAATCGGTTTTAATATTTCGGAAGTGTTATAGGTAAACAGTTTCACTTTTTATATCGCAAACATATTATATCGTAAAAAACATTTAAGAGAGATAGTAATGAATTCAATGTTTCGGCTTTAACTTTGTGGAACTCTATATTAAAATATTGAATAAAAAAATAAATTGTTTTTACACTTATTTATTTCATCAATCATCCGGCAACGTGCACTAGTTATTATATTCATTCAGGCGGAATCATCCCTGTTAATTTCGGAAGCAAAACTTAAGTTCAACTTGGTGTCGTCGGAAGTATGTACGAGTAATACTAATAATTAAACTAAGTTTAGAAAGCAAGCTCTCATCAAGGGAACTCGGGGTTTGAACCAACTAGTTTTGACAGATTTAAAATACAACAAAAGAAACAAAGTTAAGTGTAAGGATAGGAAGGTGGTACCTGTGGCCATTATATTAGGAACTTCTCTGCATATATATTTGTAAAAAAATATATATTCGGTAAGAAAACTCACATAGGGAGGACGAACTATAAAAAAAACTGTCGATCTTCCGGTATCTAATAGTTCGGTTTTAGGTGGAGGGTAGTGAATGTGTAAAGTAATCAAATATAATCAAACATAAATGATAAAATTTCAAATGCATCCTAAAACTGCATACGCCACCCATTACTCTAACACGTTGAGGCAGGCCAATATTAATTCAATTGAAATCAATTGTGTGGTATATGGGACCTTCAGTGGCATTTTTATAATGAGGGGAACATCTTTAAATTCATTGGTTATTTATTATCGCTTTGTAATAGTGGAAAGTTATATGAAGACATTGAAAAACTAATTTAATTTTTAAACGAAAATTACGCTTCGATGTCATTAAATATTTATCATTATCAGAAACATGTTTTGTTCCAAATACACGGACTTAGAAATATATCATAATATATAACCGTGAGGAATGTTTATGATCTCTGTACTTAAAAAAATATTAAAAACGTACACATCTTCGCTTTAATGTCAATATTATTTTTACTTGACATTGAGTCATAATTATATGTTAGACTATCTTTTTTTAAGTAAAAACTCGCCGTTTAACTGCTTTTCTTAATGTTCTCAGCCGTTAGAGAAATCAAGTCTATTCCAAACAATATAACCAGATATTCCAAAGCGTGATTAGATAACTGGGCATGCATACTCGATTTACCTCAATAAAACTGATTCTGAGACCCAGACAATCTCCGCGTACTATGCCTTCCAGAGATAACGCCCCTTACATAGATTTATCATGTAGCATGGTGCCATTGCATTAAAAATTATAATAAAATTTTATATTTTATATCCTGTGTACACAATATCTCAAAAATATTATTTATAAAATAAATAATTGGAGATAAACATCTTTGAAAATGGCACCCATCCTACCGCCGAATTCCTGCCAGAGTATTTTATGAGCCCCGGGACGTAGAGAGGAAAAAAGGTTGTTCTGGCTTTTTGAGGTAAGCAAGCCGTACAAGCTTTTAGTTGTTCTTAATATGTTCGTTTGTCAGCCTCGGGCCACCGAGGTGTACGCCAAAGGAGGGTTGCTTTATCCTTGAACAAGGATTATTCCGAAACATCGCAGCGATTGAAGAAAGGGCAAATTCGAGAGCTCCAATCAAAATCTAGGCAAAGTAGTCCCTTAGAATTTGTTGCACATTCCGTTTAATTCGAAGAGTTAATCATTTATTTAAAGGGAATATGATCAGAAAGGGATGGAAGGGCCGCAATGTACAAGTCAAAAGGAAGAGTTAATTTGGAGCAAGGGATATATTGACCGGTTAATGTTTAGTCGGAACGTTTGAGTTTCTCTAGGTTAAGAAGACGAGCCTGTGCTCATACAAAATGGTGTTTTAAACTAACAACACATAAAGATCGATATAGAATAAAAAGAATATTATATAACTTGACTTGGTATATTAAAATAAATACAAATAAGTTTTGTGTCTAAATACGTAAAGAAGTTATATTAGGGGTTTTATAGTGTCTACTGTTTAAGTAACATTAAAAAAAAACTGCATTTTGACTAAAGATTATATAGGTATAAACGCCTATAAATTATATTAAAGTTGAAACGTTTATTGAATAATTTTTTATTGACTATTATACAAAAAAATATATTCAACGTGAAAAATGAGACTGCCTGTATCATACATACACCTATATTGCAATATATGTTATAAGGCTCTTATTGAAAACCAAGTCTAGGTTTTTCCTTAAGGGCCACAGTAACCGACAAACGTAGTCATTTTCATGCAAAAGAGAAATATGTTCATTTAAAATTAGTTCGATCTCACAACCACTCATGCTGATTGTGGTGACAAAATAACATAAGTCCACATCTAACGCGATAAATACTGGAAAATCGAAATCATATTTATTATGAGTGCGAGGTCACTCAGTGACAAAGGAGGAACTGCCTGCAGTGACTCTCTCCGAAGGTGACACACCTAAGTGTGAAAATAATAATAGTTACAACGGACTCAAGGTTCAACGTCACGGGAGAAGGAAAATAACTCCCCGCGCAGTAAATATGAAGTGGCTTAAGGCCTGGAGTTCAAACAGTCTTGTAAGTTGCCAGTACTTCCACAGAACATTTCGAAAGCACCACAACTATCATTTGACGTCACTAGATCAGAGTAGATAATTGATCCGAATATGAGCCGATGTATGGCTGAATGGAGTTCCCTTTGGAAAAAATTGACTCGATTATCATCGCAATATCACAGAATGTGATCTGCGAATTGATTCAGATGGCCACAAAAATTATAACAGGGCGAAGAGACAAGATTGAAGCGAAAAAGTTTACCATTAAAGCTCCCATGGCTAGACGAGAAGGTCTGGATTTTAAACAGCCCATTATTATTTTGTCAGAAAGCTTTGAATGCATCAAAACTTTCTATCTTTTGATACCGATGCCGGTTCGAATATGTTCCGATGTAAGGTTAGAAGATATTTTTTTGGAAATTATTGAATCAATTTTTTATCATCTTAGTATCACGAATGTGATCTTCGGATTGATCTAGATGACCGCAAAAACGAACAGTAAAAGAAAGATGATAGATTTGATGACCAACATTTACCGAAAAATCATTTTCTCATTGTCGTGTTTTTTTATATTTTCGAAATATTGAGTTAATGAACTGCTTGATTTCGTCAAAAATGGCCATCGGAACTCGTGTTTTTGTACATACATATTTGCTCAGTTTTGGTACTATTCACTTAGATGTGTGAAACTAACTGTCCACAGTTTCGAATTGTAAGGATTGAATAATAACATCGTAATCAAATAGATGCCCCGACCATTGCACTACCGTATTCCCGCCATATCTCAGTGGTATGGGGTATAATGTCTTCCGTGAGGGGCTTGCATTGTTTCCCTTTCAATTTAATTGGTTTGTTCAGTTTTAACCTGTTCACCGCGTTAAAAATCAAACTCCACGAATCCTGTACGCGGCACAATTTCAGCGTTTTTTAATTTCTAAGTTTAAACACATATTTTGTTTAGAACCACTGATATTTGATTACAACACCAAGTAAACATGACACTTAAGTAATTTTCTGATAATAAATAATAGTAATTACTCTTAAGGAGACTCATTAAATAAAGGAGATAAACTTAACATTACGTAAAATAAACAAAGGAATGCTACGATCAAATCAATGCTTCATGACACTCACCCAATCAAATGCATATAGCACTAGTAATGTTTATTTACGTAAGAGAGACTTAGTAATGTTTATTTACGTAAGAGAGACTCATCGCAGGACTCGATCCGCGCGACAGGTCGTTAATGCTGGAAATATTGAGAAACCAAAAAAATTCGGCGCTCTGTTTATTCAACAATATCTCATAAACTAATATATTATTTGACAAGGTTTTCAGAGATGTCGCTAGAATAAAGATTATTTTAAATTTTAGTTCAATTTTTATTCCGGTTTTGTGTCATTTTTTTTTAAGTATTTGTGATTTGAAACTTGGATTGTCGTCAGATCACAGGCGTCTGTGCTTCCCGCGGGGAACACGTTAATTATAGCTTTAACGCAACAAAAATATTGCACATCCCTAAACACCCCAAAAAGAAATAAAAACAAACAACAATACTGATACAAAATGATGTTCAACTTTGAAATTTGCATTAGGGAAACGATGGCGGAAAATCGTAAATTAAAATTCACAAATGCAAATCCATAACAAAGTCGTTTTCCACATATTTTGAAAAAAAAATAAAGATTTAAAATATGTACTTAATAAAATAATTCATATTTGTGAAATTTCATAAAGCGAAAAGAATAAGAATAAATGAATCTTCGTTTTTCATTTAAGAATATCGTGAAAGTAAAATATTTAATTATTACTAAAGAAAGCTAAATAAGAAACCAAAGACAGCATAAATTAATAATCAGTTTCTTTGTATCACGTGTTTAACGTCCAAGAAAAAGCTGCAGAATCAATTTATTAACTAAAACCAATAACATAAAACCCCGAAGCGGTATAACGAAACAGTTAAACAAAAGCTCTCTGGAAACATTTCAGAGGGAAAAAGGGTTCAAGTATACTGCCTTGCTTTACCTGGATAAGAGAATAAAGCCTTAACTTCTTATTAAAAAGATAAAGCTCGAACAGCAAACTAACTGTTAAATGGGAGTGAAGTAAAAAATTGTAAGAGAGAAGAATTCATTAAACTTACTCGTACTTGACATAATAGAGGTAATCTTATTCATCTGAAGTTTAAAAAAAATGAATATACCGCGGGAAAGAAGCTCGTCGCTGGTTTCGAGCTTGTGACTTTGTGATGCATCACCAAGGCATTAGTTTCATAATAATAAAACATTTAATTTATTGTACAAGAAAGAAAGAGGATAAGAAAAGAAAGTCAATTAATATATTGTAATTTATTTTTATCAAACACTGTTTATTCCACTTTTTGTAACGATATAACCCTACCGGTTCCAAGGCTTTCACCTCATCTTCAGGGGAGCACAAACAAGACTAAATTCGGTTCGAACTGGTAACGATATACACGCTTCAACGGTTGGAGACTGAGGGGTAAGGGATGCATGGGAAGATTTCGGCCAAAAGCGGAGAGATTTTTGGGATATGACTGTTTACCAGATGTTCGGATCGATGTACTGACTTAGAAATTTCTAGGGGCTCTAATCTGTCCTCTTTATTTCCGTTACTACTGATTTGTAAGAATTTGGCATCATCAATAGAAAAAGTATGGTTTTCACGGTGACAATGATTAGCCATTTCAGAATAAATTAGAGGATTTGTTAAGGCGGATTTGTGTTCACGAAATCTCTTTAAATTAGATTAGTGACATCAAATATCCAAGTATACCATCCATCTCATACCATCTCTATCCAAGTATACCAGGATCTTCAGGAGATCGTTAGAGTGAGCAAAAAATATCGTAAATGACAATAGTAAGGACTCTGTTAAAAATTCGGAATTGATTTCACTGATAGACTTATGCATCAAACAAAATTATTTTAACTTCAACAATAAAATATATAATCAAACAAATGGTTCAGCTATTGGCTAACCGTTGTCTCCACTCCTCGGTGAAATATTTATGAACTATTTTGAAAAATGTATTTTTAGGAGTAAGTTTAAGTTAAATAAAAATGTTTTGTGCTGGTTTAGGTATGCAGATGACATTCTTTGTGTTTGGACGGGTGCCGATTACACCAATTTCTTAAAATTTAAATTCTATAGAGAGTTTTATAAAATTTACACTGGAAACAGAACAGGACGGAAAATTAAATTTCTTGGACCTAACATTATCTCGGAAAAATGGCACATTTGACTTTGATATACGAGTATATAGGAAAAATACTTATTCAGACTCTATAATTCCAGCAACTTCCAACCATCCTAATAACCATAAATTCGCCGTCTTTAACTGTATGCTTTATAGATTGCCCAGTGTCCCATTAACCGACAATTTTAAAAAGGAATTAATAACCAAAAAAATTGCTACAAATAATGGCTATCCTGGAAGCCTCATTGATTCCCTTTTAAAAAACAAAACAAAAAAGAAACTTATAAAATATTATATATTTAACGCCACCTATAAGCATACCTATAAATGGAGCAAAGTCCTATTTATAAAAAACATATCATACGAAATAACCAAAAATATTCCAAGTCACATAAAACCAGCTTTTTACACTAATTTTAATCTCCGGAAACTTTTATTTGATGAAAAAGACAAAAACGGAATATTTAGCAACAGTGTTGTGTATAAACTTTTATGTGCTGACTGTGATAATTTCTGTATAGGAAAGACAGGAAGATATTTTGAAAAGAGATTTCGTGACAAATCCGCCTTAACAAATCCTCTAATTTATTCTGAAATGGCTAATCATTGTCACCGTGAAAACCGTACTTTTTCTATCGATGATGCTAAATTCTTACATATCAGTAGTAACGGAAATAAATTGGACAGATTAGAGGCCCTAGAAATTTCTAAGTCAGTACATCGATCCGAACATCTGGTCAACAGTCATATCCCAAAAATCTCTACGCTCTTGGCCGAAATCGTCCCATGCCTCCCTTACCCCTCAGTCCCCAGCCGTTGAAACATGTATATCGGTACCAGTTCGAACATAATTTAGTCTTGTTTTTGCTCCCCTGAATATGAGGTGAAAGCCTTGAAACCGGTATGATTATAACGTTACAAAAAGTGGAATAAACAGTGTTTGATAAAAATAAATTCCTTCCTTCCGTGGTTGCAGTCCTAAGACTGGTTTGCAGCAATTTGAACTCTTCTCCTCCATTCCCCCCTGTCCTGTGCGGCTCTTTTTAAGTCTGTATATGTTGAGCAGCGCACGTCCATCAACAGGTCCTCCAGGTACTCTCGGCGTGGGCGTCCCCTAGAGTTTGTCCCCTCGGTCATACCCTCCATTATGGCATGCAAGAGGCCCTCTTGTCGTATTATATGACCGATCCATCTTGCACGCCTTTCGGACAGGATCCTGAGCAGGTGCCTTCCTCCTTCGATTCGTTGGAGAACCTCTTCATTTGTGATGCGGTCTCTCCAAGAAATTCCTAATAGTCTTCTATAGGACCACATCTCAAAAGCCTCTAGTCTTCGTCTATCTCTTTCGGATAGGCACCATGTCTCGCAGCCGTACATCAAGATACTCCATACATAGGTCTTGATGAGGAGTATTCTCAGTTTTAGGTCTATATTATTTGATTCCATTATTTTCGACCTTTTATTAAATGCAAGTCTAGCCTGATGTATACGGCTGTCGACCTCGCTCTTGGACGGACCGTCCCATGTTATTTTGCTCCCGAGGTAGACAAACTCCTTGGTGTTCTTTAGTTTCCTTGGTGTTTTTAAAATAAATTACAATGTCTTTAAACCTCCACAGCGTTAATGCCTTAACTATAAACAACAGTTAATATAGATGTTTCTCTAGCTTGGATTCCTTCACATATTGGTATCACTGGTAACGAATGTGTTGATTTCTTAGCAAAGGAAGCATGTTCTACCGGTTGTCCCCAATCTGACTTTTCACAGCCAGTAACCGATATTTTAAACAAAATTAAACATGATACTTGGCAGCGATGAGCGTTGGATTGAGATATAACTGGTGTAAATAAAGCCTCTAGATATAAATCAATTCAACAATCAATCCCTTTGAAAGCATAGTTAAATATAATAAGAATGAACAAGATAGAAGTGTCTGTCATATTTATAGAATGGGTATTGTGGAGAATTCCGGCTGCGAGTGTGGTTTGGATGATGGAACTATAGACCATGTATTTTTTGGTTGTCCTTGGCAAGACAGATTTGATTCACTAAAAAAACGTACCTTGACCGCGTCCAATGAATGTTGCGTATTTTCTTTCGGCCACCTGGACAACACTATGCGGTCCACAAACCCCCATCGGGCTCTTCTCTTCGGGCATAGTAGCAAATGTTACATGAACTGCTCCTCACCGTAGATACACAGTAGACCCATCACATCACGAAATATTGGAAATATTCCTTAAGCGCTAAGATTATTAGTTCGTGTTAAGTGGATAGATTATAAAGAGTTTACAAATTTAAAAAAAACATAGGTGATACAAGACCTTAAAAATTCAGAATGAAAGTAGTTTGACAAAAAAAAAGTATAATGTATAGGTAATCACTCGCGATCGAGCAAGTTGTCAGTGAATCCGATGGATGGATAACACCTGCACATGTATTGCTGCTATACGAGTATGGTGTGTTACTTTGGCACGGATAGTCTTCATAGGAAATACACAAAGTTCCAACAGAAAAGACATTCAAGATCCGAGAAGATCAGTCGATTCAACCTTATACAACTTTTTTTTCGCTACATAGTGCTTTTAGATTTGATGTCAAGTGATGATAGAGAGGAATTATTGGATAGACAAGAAGTTCCAAAATACTGGCATTTGGTTTATTTTAAATTTAATAAAACATGAATATAATATTTCCAAATTTCGTGTCGGCTGCTTGGACCTTTTTCCTCCATCTCTTTTGATATTTCCAACCACTCGGGGATAGACCGAGTTTCGTCATGTCCTACACTTTCTCATACAGGCTCTTCTTGGGTTTCACCTTCGACGTCTCTTTAGGAGTTCCCAATTCGTGGTTGTCTTTAGCATAGACCAGTCATCCTCCCGTTGGACGTGCCCATATCAGCGTAGTCGAATTTCCCGGGATTTATCTACTATTGGTGCCACAAATTTTGTGTCACACTAATGGATTAAAAAAGGACAGCGAAGAAATCTTCACGTTCTACCAACCCTCTTCAAAATGTTGGACAATCAAAACAATCCTCAGTATCTACAATATGAGTATGTGAAAAAAAAATCTCAACATGGTTCGTTCTTCCGATCTGGTGAAGGCAGAATCCTTTGTATATCAATGCATCACACATAATATTTTGCGGTTCACTCGGCTCGACTTTAGAACGATATCCCTGTCTCAATCAGATGCACTACAACCTTATAGATATTTAAGAATAAACTATATCCCTCTAAGTCCCATACAATCCCCATCCTAATTCCTAATTTCCTTGAGATTTATCTTTAATTTTAATACTTATTTTTTTCACGTGTTGTTTTGATACATCACGTTAAAGATACGGTCATGGATACTTCTAATAATTATGAAACAAAATCTGGTCGATTGGAACAAATTGCTTTAAAACAATCAATCCGACAGATATATTTGCATGAAAGTGTCAAATTAATAAAGTTACAGAAAAACCAAATTAGACTGAATAAGATGTACTTGGAGATGGGGAAATACAGACGTACCGAGAGAGAAAAATTAAAAAAGGATTCCGCACTAAGAATAATAAAAACGACTATTTAATGATAAATCAAGCGTAACAAAAAAACTACTTAGTAAGCATACACGAGCAAAATAATTAATATTTTTCAAAGAACAGGCTGAGTAGAAATATAAGACACTAATGTTCTAAAAACTGTAAATCCAAAAAAAACATTCGTCGTCGTTGCTGGGCCTCGTAGTTGAGGATTATTACGCCATAGTTGTTGGTAAGACGACTGTTTTCCATTGCGGGTTCGATTCCCGCTGGAAACAATTTAAAAATAAAGTTTTAAGTCTGGTTTTCACTTAAGGCCTCATAACCAATCTTTATTGTTGGTTAGAAGAGATTGCCACATTGCAATAATTCCACAAGGTTGTACTATATACAAAGAAAGTGTTACATATTCTTCGCTCCGCGTTACTATAACTGCCAGACGTGATTTGTTTAATATTTGTGGGTTTGAGTTCCGAGTAAGAGCGCTCTTGAGGAGAGTTTGCTCTCGAAATGGCGCTTTAAAAAAATGTTCATTGAATTGAATTCCAACGTCAATTTAGTTGTGGGTGGGCCGTTGCACACCAGAAAACTATCCGGCCCCACCGTTGTTGTACTGAATCCAAGTGCGACGATCGGAAGCCCACCGGCGAGTTTTTCACTAATTTATTTGGAAAGAATAGATATGACCGAAGTCATGGATACCCTTGCACCCCCGAATACCAGACGGGAAAATGTCTGCGCCAATCGAGGGGTGTAACATAGAACGGGGTTTGAACTGGTGACTTTCCGCGCGGAAGTCAAGTGCGTTATCGCGCGGCCATGCACCTCATTACAATAAAAAAAAACATTTATATGTAATTATGATTTCAAAAAGAATTATATTGTTATTCGTCACCAACATTCCAATCCCCTATTGGGATAGGTAGAGATAACAGATATGCACTTTATTACACGCTGGCATAGATATTTCATTTATATCACATCCATACACCTCGTCATACGCACTATCCTATTATGAAGGCTTTAAACACTTCCTTCTACCAAAATTTGATTAATCTGGTTAAACTACGTTTTTCTAGGTGTTTCCGAACTTTTCATGCCTTTTATACTACTCGTATAGATCATTTTTGTAAATCTTTTATCGTACATTCTTTCTACATGAATCGAATCATCTCGATGTCTTTTTTTATTATCTTAAACACCACTGGATTTCCATTTGATTCGAATTATTACCTAACATCCTTATTCTGTCACATATCGTTTTCCACACATTCTACATAACGCTTTCATTTCTACCCCACATATTTTATTTAAGCACTTTTTTTTCGCATTGTCGGAACTAATATTCCATTCGAAGAAGCCAGCAGTAATCCTCTTGAAATGTTTCGATGGGCAAACATATTGTATAACCCACCAAACACTATTGCCTGTTGCTGCTCTTCTTTCAGTATCACACTTCCTGCGGCCATTCAATATGAACACGCTTTCATGACACCATTTTTTCTCAACTTGCTGTAATGCTTCGTTTCTTTAGATTCATTTCACACAAACTCTTACTTTCTCTCACATTAACCATAACTTATAACTCTCCAATACTTATACTCGGCCCATTTGATTCACAACGTTCATACACTTTCCTTACAATTTAGTAACTAACAAATATATATGCCAACATTGAAATGAAATTATCTACACTAACACATACACCATCACGCCATTTCCCTGTCGAAGTAGATAGAGAGGACAGAGCGTCAAACTTTCCTATCTCGACACACAACATTCACCTCTTCTACACCTATACACCTTCTCACACAACACCAAAAATTTCTCTAACGTTTTACGTTTCTTTCTGTCAAAATATTATTCACTTGATTCAACCATACTTTTCTTGGTTTTCCTTTATCAAGCCTTCCACTCACATTAGCTATCTACATTTGTTTTGTTACTCTTTCTTCATTCTCACGTTCTACATGCCCAAACCATCTCAAGAGTTGTCTTTTTATTTTACTAAACATATCAGCCTTAAGTACATATTCATTCCTAATCATTTCATTCCGTATTATGTCATACAATGAAATCAATTCAGGATTCAAACAGAGATACACCCATTTTTTATTTCATAGTACGTCTGATACAGATTTAACCCAATTACGTAAAATAAAATGCAAAGAATGAGAAAAAAATATAGAAGTCTAAAAATTATGACACAATTATTGATACTCATGCTTCTTAGAGAAGTGGCTCTGTTTTGTCTAGAAAGTTTATTGAAGAATTCAACCTACAATTCATCCACCAAGATATGGAAAATATCAATATTGATAAATTCAATCAACTAGGTCATTCTGTGTGTATGGTGATGCTCATAATAGCTCGGTTCATGAATACGGCACCGAAAACAATCTATATTTACTATAACGTAAACAATTATCAGGTATGATAAATAGTTTGTCTTTATCAAAGGTTCCGCTATTTTCCTGTTAGCAATTTTGTATTACATATGTACCAAAATATGTAGATCTTTCCTAACCCTTGGTCTAGTTACTAGACTAGGCTCTAGTACAAGGAATATTCAAGTAAACTCATTCAATAAATGTGGGATAAAGTCATGTATACAATCCGTATTCCCTACAATAAAGGTGTTCCAGTAATCTCTTTTGAACTCGCCCACCAATCAGAAAGTTCTGGAATTTTCTTGGGTTCCGTATAATCGAGCATCACTCCAATTACTGCAACCAGTGAATTATAAAGATACCTCATACAATGTAATGCAACCAGTGAATTATAAAGATACCTCATACAATGTAATGCAACCAGTGAATTATAAAGATACCTCATAACAGCGACACCTATAAATGTCCGAGACTCGTATTACAAATCCCAGAACTTTTTGTTTTAATATGAATTATAAGCGTGACTCGTGGCGCTTTAGGATAATATCAAATAAAAAAATGTCAGCAAAGACATTTCAGGAAAATAATTAGGATTCGTTGGTATCATATGACATAAGAGTGTCAAATGAAGTTTTCAGAAGAGTAAACTGCTGTAATATCGAAATTCTGGTATTACGTGCTCGCCTGCGTTAGTCTAGACATGAAGCTCGCATCCATAAATAGAGTTCCGAGAAATATCCTCTTTCGTAAATTGATGAAAGGCAGAAGAAAGCGCCACTGCAAGACACGCTTAAAATAATCAATGATCAGCACAACTGGGGACAAAAAGCAGTAGATTCAGTCAAATGTCGTAGAACTGTTCCTAGTCATCACAGATAAGTCTAATGGGTTTCTGATAAGAAAGCATAGAGAGCAAGCACTGAAGCTCCTTGCCCTATATGCAACAGGATATGCCTATTACAAATTAGCTTACATAATCATCTACGGTGGCACGCACCTCAGGTTCCCTGATCCCTCCCTTTACATTGCCCCTTCTATTATACTCGTTACAAGTGATAGGTCTCATCAATATCCAAGCACATTCATTACAAAATATGGGATAAAGCCATGGGTTACATTGAATTTACACTCTTAATAAACCACTTTTCAACTCATAATATTCATATCGAAAAAAAATCAATCATTCAAGTAGCTAATCTCGATAAAATAAACGTAAAACTTTTAGTCGATGATTCCATTATCCACACGATCCCATTATCTCTCTCGCTATCTGGTTCAGAAAGAAGAAAAGGTCTGAGCAACAGGCAACGGGGGTCCGGGTCGCCAAAAACAGGTCAGCGGGTGGAAAGTGGTTCACGAAATGTGTGGGTGGGCAGAGAGAGAGAAGAAAATGGGGAGTTCGGGAGCAACAGGCGACTTGTTGCCGCGACTTAACTTGTTGCGCGCGCGCAACAGTCGCTCGACGTTACGGCGGCACATTTATCTTTTCGGATTTCCGTTTCCACTTCCTTGCTTGCGCGTTGGCAGGAAATGTGGGGATTTAAAAGGCGACGAAAGAGCGATGTGTGTTTTCGTTATAGAATAGGAAGTGTTTTTGGTTTGTCGGTATATTCATGCGAAGTCTTTTTGAATATTTCTAAAGGATCAACTCGGTTATGTAACGGATGATTTGGAAAGGTAAATCACAATTTGATTATTGATATGGGGAAAAACATGCGCTGTAAAATGAAAAATTGATGGAATTCGAGAAATTATAATGAGCATAATGAATTTGAGAATAATGTGAACTTAAGGGTGATGTGTTGAGCAAGATGAAGTGCACATTGAGATAGTTTGAGTTTGTAGAACGAATACCTGAGAAAAATTGCCGAATGCCGAAACAAAAATACAGTGCAAATGTGAATGGAAGACGTAGTAGAAAAATATCAAAAATACAGTGCAAATGTGAATGGAAGACGTAGTAGAAAAAGATCAAAAATACAGTGCAAATGTGAATGGAAGACGTCGTAGAAGAAGACCAAAAATACAGTGCAAATGTGAATGGAAGACGTGGTAGAAGAAGACTAAAAATACAGTGCAAATGTGAATGGAAGACGTGGTAGAGGAAGACCAAAAATACAGTGCAAATGTGAATGGAAGACGTGGTAGAGGAAGACCAAAAATACAGTGCAAATGTGAATGGAAGACGTGGTAGAAGAAGACCAAAAATACAGTGCAAATGTGAATGGAAGACGTGGTAGAAGAAGACCAAAAAAAGTATAGATAGATACAGTGAATGATATTACGAAAAAAAAATTGTAGGAGTTGAATGACAACAGGTGTATGGATGTGGAAGAGGCGAAATATTTATGTCGAGATAGGAAAGTCTGGCACCCTGTCCTCTCTGCCAAACCCAACAGGGAAACGACGTGATATGTATATATTTTGCAATTGGAATCTTTGCCATAAATTGTATAATATCACATGGATGGCCACGAACAGGCACTGCACATTTTTATTTTTAAAACACTGTCGCTAATGTTAGTACTCGTATGTGTTTTAGGTGAACAATTCCTAACGGTCGCTTATCGTGGATCGCTCCCTTGGGGGGCAATTTTAATGTTTAGGGGGGCAATAGGGCTTTAAATGGAGTTATTGTGGTATTCATTTAAATTCCATTGATATAAAATCTCATCCTGACCGTATAGACCATTTGAAAACCTTATTAGTCTCACGACTGTTAAAAAATATATTTTTATAGCATAATTGAAAATGTGAAATCTATGGTTTTCAGTTACATACGAGTATATGGCATTGTATACTAGTATTACATTATATGATTATAATATTACATTACACTTTCGTTGTATATAAAACAACTTGGCGGGCTTATTGCCATGTGGCCATATCTTCCAACTAACCAGAAAGATGTGAAAGAGGCCTTAAATGAAAACCAGCATGGAATTATTTTTAAAAAATCTGGGTTCCAACGGGAACCGAACCCACAACTTACAGGCTGGAAGACAAGCTACCAACTAGGCCTGGGAGATCGTCGTTGTATATTTTTAACCTTCTCCGCGTTGCGTGGACCAAAAAGATTGAGAAGCCCAGTTTTAGACGGAACGATATTATAAAACGTATCACGCACTCATTTATCTGTTTATTTAACTTAGAACAGGTTGTGCACCATTATTTACATGAGTGTTATCAATGAATAATGTGTTAACGTTAGAAACATTTTCACGTATTAAGTCCTTTTCATTCCAATTGTGCAGACAAAATCAGTTATATCCTAAAAATGTAACCACGATGCTAAAAGATTATCAGCTAAGAGATGTAACTACGATGACATTAGAGTTTTTTTTTCTACAGATCTTTCAATCAACTAACGGGATACAGAGGAGAAAGCATCAAGTGCGACATTGATTAAATTTTACCACAAATGCATAGCGGTGGATAATCTGCGCCAATACTCCATCTGAAGAGATTTTCTTTTGATCAACTTAAATGGGTTAGCAGATTATTAAGAAGTCTCTATATGGATTGATAAATAATAGTACTCACCGACGAGGGCTAAGATGACAGTCAGCAGAGGGGCAGCGGGAAATGTTACAGTCACGTTAAACTCCAACATCTGCAGCAGATCAACTGAAACAATAAATATAAAAATAAATACCAATAATGAAAGACCCACGCAAACTAAAATGTGTACAACTTACAAGGCATAGGCATCAGATGTGACATAGACTCCATTGATCTCAACTCTTGATCTCAGGAATCAGCATACTCACACTTCAAAGTTATTTCAAGAGGGTTTTGAGGTGTGATATTTTATAATGATTTTCTAACTAAAATTATTTATACAAATTGCTTATAAATAAATTGCTAAAAACGACACATGAGAACGGTTTTTAAAACTGAAAAAATATTTTGATAGTAACATATACCATTTATTAGTTTCGTCTAATTCATCGAGTTAAGTAACATCTTAGTTTTCCCAATTACCAATGATAAGCTTTCCTTTTAAACGATGGAGGCAAAATCAATTAAAATCATGTACTCGTAAGTTCATCACTGAGAATTGATCAAGTTTCAACGCATCTGTCCTGGAAAAGCTGAGTATCGCTGACAGATTGTGAGCAGGGAGCCTTCGACAAGTCCTTCGATTCTTCGGATAAATCGTCAGCGCAGATGACAGTATGGAAAAGTAAACTGACCAATGGACGCAACTTAACTACTCTTAACTGTTGCTCTATGAAGCGCGGAGTGTTAACATTAATAAAGACATATCGACAAAGGTTATAATAGTGCCCATGATGATCAGTAATGAGCGGTACGACCTATTTTACTTTCAAATTTGAAACCGATCTTCTTAGTCTTCAAAGTTTCTGGTTATCATCATGACTATCTTGACCTTTAATATAGCAACTCTTAACATTACACGACAATGCAACCACTCGATGCGTCTTCTATTTGCACTGTGTTTGCTTGAATTTCCCCTTGCAATGTCAGATGAAGCATTTCATATTTTTCCTCGTATTATACATCTAAAGTACTCCTAATTTTCTTTATAATTTAATTTTAAGATGACACAACTTATAATTAATAAAATAAAATAATTCGTGTAATGAAGTTCTCCCAGCGTGATGACAGTGACTGGCGGAAAAATGATTAATGACCATCACATTCGATACAATCCCGAATTGTGACACCATAAAAGTGTATTCATTACCAGTATATGTGGTGAAGCATGTGGGGTGCTCTACACATGCTTCACCACATGTATGTCTCTTTACGAACCCCCATTTTATGGAGTCGAAAATAAGTTTTCCAGCATAAAAAAATACTAACCACGAGGCTCAGTTAGTAAAATGCTTGTCTTCGAACCTGGAGATTCGAGATCAATACCTGATGGTTACCCCAAAAAAACGTTGAGTTTGCTTCCATGAATGATTAATTTATTTAAAACACTATTATGTTACAGTACACAACATGGCGGGTTTATAACCAAGTGTCAATTTCTTTCAACCAATAATACAAATGTTTTTACAAAGTTTTGAGTGAATGGCGGAGATTTACATGATTGAGAAAAAAACTATGCTATAAAAAAATTTAAAAAATATATAAAAATACAAATTAAACAAGATCATCGATGGACATGAGGAGAGGGAGATTGGAAAAAAGAATAATGAAATACCAGGGAAAATACGCTATGTTACTGCAAGCAGCTGGAGCGCCCTTGAGGATAGTCTGCTCTCGAAACGGCATTATATAAACTGTCATTTATTATTATTAAATTATTTTTATTATTAAAGAATACGTAGTGTCTTGAATTCGCTTTTTGGCGGTTGTTGTTACCTCTCCGCGTGTGATTTACATTTATTATTTTTTCTGACACAATCAAGAAACTAAATATCACTCCAAGGGTGCCTAGGTTTCAATATAACATCTCAAATCAAGCTTAAGAACATTTTTTAATTATTATATCACTGTTATCCATGATATAGGGTTAACTGCCACAGCGTACAACGGACTGCGAGTTCGGTGTACATTCCACTGGGTTTAGACCCGAAGGCTCGATTTACAGACATGTTAAAAACACCATACAAAAGGAAGAATTGCATAAAAACTATTAGTGAAGTATAATTGCTAAGATTTAAAATAAGCAATTGGAGTAAATAAAGCAGTGAATAAAATGGAAAATCATTGGCAATCCGAGTCAATAAGAAAAAAATATTTAATTCACAAATGATTCTTTATTGTAATTTATTTTTATCAAACACTATTCCACTTTTTTCAAAAAGTGGAATAAACAGTGTTTGATAAAAATAAATTACAATGTCTTTAAACCTCCACAACGTTAATGCCTTAACTATAAATAACATGATTCTTTATTATATTATTTATAGTTAAGGCATTAACATTGTGGACATTTAAAGACATTGTAATTTGGTTTTATCAAACACTGTTTATTCCACTTTTTATAACGATTTAACCCTACCGGTTTCAAGGCTTTTGCCTCATCATCAGGGAAGCACAAACAAGACTCTAGTTTGTGGTGACTCTTGTTTATAAAAAGTGGAATAAACAGTGTTTGATTAAAACAAATTACAATGTTTCTTTATTGTTAAAGGAGGTTTTTCTAAGCATCTGTTCTGCTTTCTTAGCATATTTTTTCCGTGATGTAAGTAGAATTTGAATAACATACATACGTAATAATGTCCAAAAGTTTATGGCCCAAGGATATAAAAACGGTGATAGAATGAAACACTTTTTTTTTCAATATAAACATTCTGTAGTTCAAAACATTTTTAGAAAGATTAATTAATAATAAATCACTAGGGGTCAAGTCGGGACGGGACTATAGGGTAGGTAATTCAATTTTCGGAAAACATCCTTTCCAGCAACAGAAGTACAGGGTATTTCAATAAGGACGCTCAATTTTTAAATGTAAATAAAACAAGTTGTGTGTGAGATATCCACTCAATTTTTTTTTATTTGAAAGAATATTTTATGGCATTAAGTATGGTATATAACGTCGTTCAAATGTCCGCCGCGGCTTTGCTTGGTGGCACGTATTCGGGAGGTCTAATTTTCGATGACTTTGTCGCATAAATCTGGCTGAATTTGCTGGACGGCGATCGTTATGTTGACTTTGAGGGCATCAATTGTTTGCGGTTTATACGCATAGACCTGCGATTTAGGAGGCCCCAAATGAAGAAGTCTAAAGGCGTTAAATCGCACGATCTCGGTGGCCAGTTCACGTCGCCGCCGCGCGAGATAACCATGCCCTCAAATCGCTCGTGCAGAATGTCCATCGTGGCATACGCTGTGTGGCACGTAGCGCCGTCCTGTTGGAACCACATGTCGTTGGTATCCATATCATCCAGTTTAGGCCACAAGAAGTTGCTTATCATCGATCTGTAGTGCTCGCTGTTGACGATTATTGCAATGCCAGTTTCGTTTTGGAAGAAGTACGGACCGATGATTCCGACAGACCAAAATCTGCACCAAACAGTGACTTTCTCGGGATGCATTTGGTGCTGGTGTATCTCGTGTGGATTGATATCGTCCCAAATCCTATAATTTTGCTTGATCACACATCCATTCATCCAAAAATGGGCCTCGTCGCTAAAGATGATTTTTTTGGCTAAATTTGGGTCAACTTCCAACTGCTCCAGAGCCCAATCAGCGAACACACGGCGTTGTCTATGGTCGTTTACCTTAAGTTCCTGGGTCAGTTGGATTTTATACGGGTGCAAACCCGTCCCGACGCAAAATTCGCCGAGTTGAAGTCGCAGAAAGGCCAAGTTCTTGTGAACGACGAGAAATTGACAGCCTCGGGTTTTCCCGTACACTCTCAAGCACAGCAGCGATGTTTTCAGCAGACCTTGCGTTTCGGTGACGTGCGGATGTTGGCTGATTATTTATCGAACCGGTTGACTCGAATTTGGCCACCAAACGTCGAACAGTCGACTCGGCAGGGCGGTTGTGGCGAGGATAAAAATCACGTAATGCGCGAAATGTTTCTCGAACGGAGCACTGATTTTGAAAATAAAATTTGATGATTTGCGCACGTTGTTCAACGCTATAACCTTTCATGGTGGTTTGACATACACTACTGAACAATTCACAATAAATTTGGCAAATGTTGCTTTAACAAAATGACCGCTATAACCTAACCAATTTCGAGCGTCCCTATTGAAAGACCCTGTATATGTTACACTGACACATTGTCGTGCAATAATCTCACGTCTCGTGACGTTTTGTTTGCAAGGCAACCTTTAATTTGTATATCAATGAAACGGCATCCTCTGGTTTGAGAGACGTCTTCCAACTATACCAAGAGGTTGTCAATGGATGCAAGTAGAGTTCTTAGCAGATGGAATAATTACTATTTCTTTCATTTTAATCATGAATATAGCAAAGATGTATCTACTTAAATATCTGTAAAAAAACAGCATTTTTAACTATTTTATCTATTATCCCACATTTGAGGATAATAGATAAGATAAATATAATAAAAATAACATATTCCACTTACTTCTACTTAATTTTCCATTAATGTAAAGTCATATATATGAATTCATTGTCCAAAACTCCTTTAGTATTTAGTACAGCAGTATTTTCCCATATATTCTTACATTCTACTTTCCTTTTAATTATTTGGCACAAATCCTCCTCTTTATAGGATGGAATACCTAATTAACTAATAATAACGATCTTATCTCTTAAATAAATCAACTATTCAGGAAAAGTCGTTGTAGTATTTAGATAAACAGTCACTTTCTTCCCAGCCAGTGAGAAATGATGAGTTTATCACGTTCATATACAATAAGAATATGTACTAAAAGTAAAACAAGCTCACTTTCTCAGAATTTGAAATAATACTGCGTTTCAGGATAAAAAAAAACTAAATTTACATCTTTATTTTATTACAAACTATAAACTTTCTTTATATTCTGAAAACGGCAGGACACGTGCCTATAACGTGCATTTTCATATTGTTTGACATTGGGTTATTAATCGAACGTTGACCTTCAAAAAAGGTGCGATACGCATCATTTAGAAGGCATTGAAATAATATATGAGTATGATCCGAAGCTTCCTCGCTGAGATCACAATCGCACTAACATATTATACTTTAATTTAAAGCTTTGATCTTTGTGAAATATGTTTTGTGAAAGAATATCCAATATGCATCCGATATATAGGAATGTTCGATGCCTGTCTAGGGGTATTCGTATATACTCGTAATTAAATCAAGGGATAGACTGCACTGTCAATTGCGATGTTTTATAGTATTTTCTCTTTGCTTTCAATTTCCAATTATTTTGAAAATATGGCATCATTTTATTCCTGGCTATTGTCTTATGTTATATTATCAGCGTATCTATTAGTCTTCAAAATAGTTTGGTTTATTATTAGTACGAACATTAGTCTAGAAAACCATTGAGGAGTAATCAGTATATACAGTTGGATAAAAAATATTTACATACTGACGTTAACCAATACTTCAAATCATAAAACTAAACAAATAAAATGAAAACTTTCGTTCACTTCGTTTTAAATTATCTGCCGAGTCGCTCGATCATCAATTTGACAATGTCGTTCTGAAAGTCGCCAATTCGATACGTCCAACCCTGTTACTGCTTAGTAATTTATAGTTCCTGCTAAATGTATGTGCGTGAATGGAAACATGGAGATCTGTCATCTCTACTTACTCTAAAAAAGAACAAGACGTATATATGTATTTGAGAGATAAATATGCTAAACAACCTTGATCTTGCTAATTTTTTTAACAATAATAAATTTATTCTCGAAGGAATATTAATCTCTGATAATAATTTTCAGCTGAATCCAATGAAGCTTCAATTTTAAAGTAATTTTTGATACAGTGATAACTCCACTGTTCAAGAAGATGAATCTGAATAAAATATTCAGAAAGGGTCTTATTTTTAACAACTTTTTAAGATTGTGGCGCCTTTTTTCAGCATAATTCGTATGTATGTCAGTGCACATTTGGTATACTGAGATATGTTTCAGCATACTTAAACCGCTAAATTGAGTAGGATCTGTCAAATTTATTGTATTGTATTACACTTTGGTTTTTTTACAGTACAACCTGGTGGGCTTATTTTCATTTGGCAATCTCGTCCAATAAGATCTCAGTTTCAACGGGAATGGAAATCGCAAGACAACGGTCTTACCAACTTGTCAACGGATGCTGTCAACCTGTTAATTTTTTTTATTTACACCAAAATTTCACCGTTATTAGAATTAAAAGGACACATTTCATAAATTTACAACAAAGGTACAAGATAACGTAAAAAGCTCCAAGAAGCAGATATTTTTTTAAGGAACGTGGTAACGGATGCATTATGAAAGTTATTTCGGGCACTTAACAATATTCGAGAAATAATAAAAAAAATAATCACGCTAATAATAAATAAAAATATATATTCGAATTGATTTGCAGCTGACAAAAATGTGTATACGAGTACTAAAAGACAAAATTGTTGAAGATCTCTGAGAATAAGTATGACAAAGCTCGAAAGCGTATCGGAGAATGTTGGTAAAATGAAGTGTCATGCACTTTTCTCAATAGAAGCAGTAACGAGGATCTGGAGAAGCAGGGCGCGAGAAAAGTAGAGGGGGAGCCCTCATAATGGTCTGAATATACATACATATTCGATGAAGCTTGAATTGCCGATTTGAAATACGATACTATTGTATTTATACCGGTTGCATTGCAAAAAATGATATATTGAAATATAGAGTCGTCCGGAGAGTAGTTTCGTATTTCTCGCATAGATGTCGTTAGGACAAATATTTTAATGCTTCCTTCATTCTTAATGTGCTGAATGTAAATGATTATGAAAGGTGATAATTGAGCGCAATTATACGGTTATAGTTTACCAAATTGCTTGAACAGTTTAACTTGACGTCATTTTGAAGATAACACAAAATAAGTCGTTTTTTTTTCGGTGCTCGATGCATTTTTATTACCGCGAAGGAAAAAATTGCGACTCAAGCCAAAAAAATATATGTAAAGTGTATGGTCGAGATGCAATAAGCGATCGTGTGTCCCAGATGTGCTTTAAAAAATACGTAATAATGTTACGAGACTCGAAAATGCAGTCCGCTCGGAAAGGTCGAGTACATTTGATGACGACAGAATCCAGGCTTTGATCGAGAATGATCAGCGTTGTGCGACACGAGAAATTCCTGAGATAGTGAAAATATCGTAAACCCACTATCCACGTGCATTTGCCAATTTTACGCTGAAATTTGACCTAAAAATTCGAAATTACTTTCCGAACAACCTAACACGTTAAAATTAAAAATGGATAACATCCATGGCCAGGTTAATAAGATGTTTTACTTCCACTCGGGGGTTTCGGATTCAATTCTCGATGGGGACCAAAACAAATCCAGTCTGATAACAATTTTCCCTCGCGTTAGACGTGTGTGTGTTGTTGCGTCTAAAAGTGATCATGAACTGCGAGTGCCATGCCTTCTGTTGTCCAATCACGCTTGTTAATATGCCCACATCGCTATACAAATGAATGAAATATCGAAATCAGTCAATGAAGACACATTTTTTATTCTTGATATTGTGACGATGAGTGTTGATTAAATCAAAATAACTAAATGAGGTGGTACACAAGTTGTGTATTCTATACGGTAACAAAACCCTTATATAGTCTGGAGTCTCATACATGATAAATCTAGGTGTTGTCTGGAAGTTGTACCTGAGGTCGACTGGATATGAGAATGTACAAATGAAAGTGGACAAGAGCTTAGAAATTAATAAAATACAACAATAAATGGTTTTATTTCTTTGTTTTATCAAAAATCGTTTAGGAAACACAGTATTGGAAAACTTACTATTAAATGAAAATGTTCCCTTATATATTTCATTAGTGAAAATTTAAAACTCGTAATTATCGTTTAATCACAGAATTATTCTACAGTTCAGTAATTTTATCGCGAATGTCACAAGTAGGAAATGATCGCGTACCGAATGATTTCTTTTTCTTCCTGCCTTTATTTGAAAAATTAAGATAAACGATATAAAGAAAGGACGTTACAGGTAACAATGCCAAGAAAATCAATGGGATGTCCTCCGAATTGGTAAGATTACAAATTATTCTAAAATTAGATAACGTTAAAAATACATTTTTTTCTAATAACATAATACGAATATTGTATAGATAGTTGGGTTTTTTATTTTAGTTTTGTATCTTAATTGCTAACAAATCGTTCTTTACTGGCTGATAATTCTTGATGGAAGTCCATTTTATTAACAAATATAAAAAATAAAATCAACACATGTTGAATTCTGTTCTACTCACTTTTTATCCATTTACCGGTTTCACTCTACCGAGAGCATCCCCATTGTGGTGGTTGGACATGAGTAGTTTATTTATTTACATACATTCAAATACCATTGGTTGACAACATTTTTTCATGAAAATACGATAGAAACAAATTTGTATATAACGCTTAAAAACCTTTGTAGTGTGATCCATTAGTTATTAGAGTTTAGTTTTTATTTAAATTAAAATAATTAATTAAAGAGACGCCTGCTTACAGCCCTGTGATAAGCAGCATCCCTTTATTAATTTTATAATTATAATAAGTATATACATAAAAATAATTAAAAAAAACAAATCTATTGAAAATCAGATATTACTTTTTCAATATAATTTAATAAACCTGGATATATTTCGAATAAAGATACAAATTTGCCAACAGAATAATCTAGAAGATCTAAGGTTACTCTACGATTTTTTTTATGAAAAAAAACGTAACATAATAAATGTTCAAACACGAAAGGGTAACGCTCTTAAATTTCTGTTCATATCAAATTACTTATTTTTAATATTTGTAAGAGGAGAGGAGACAGAGTTGGATCTTTATGTCTACGTATATGAAACATGTAATATTTATTTAAAATCATATGCTTTTGTATTTAAAAAAATACTCGTCTGTTACAGATTAAATTTTCAAAACGAATAATGCCTATAAAATATTTGAAGATTCTTCAAATTTATTTTTTATCAAAGTTTCACCTTAATAAAAACAAATAAAGAACGGATTTACAACGAACGAGTTACGCAAAATAAAAAAAAAAAACATAGAAAATCGCAAGAAAAAAATCTTTTTCCTCTTTTCATCGCGTAGTAGCTTAGGATTTTTAATACAAGATTGAAATTCTCGACTAATTAAAAATGTTTCTAAAAATTTAAGGATAAGGCGAGGCGACTTGTGGAATCCGGGAGTGACAACATAATCTTGGCATATTAAAAAATGAAATTCGAGAGGGTCGGGGGTGGGTGGTGTCGCAAGTGGTGTGGGAAAGAGAAAATGGAGGGGGGAGGTATATAATGAGAGGGTGCCGACAGTTAAGCTCTGTAATTAAGTTCCATTCCATTTCGTGAGGACCCGAAGATGAGATTATGGCTGTTACGGGTTCGACAAATGTTTTGAAACCAGCGTAATAAGGGTTTTCACAAATTAACGGTTCTCAATGTAGTAATTAATTTAAATAAGGTGCGCAAGTTTCCTATTATTATGGACACCAGCTGTAGGGGTTAGGTGCTAACTTGCTAACTTGGCGGCTGTAAAGAGGTCTATGAAATGGTGTTCGTAAGTTGGGCGATAAACAAATCCAAAAGCTCTTTGCGTTTAAAAAATATTAAAAACGTAAACAAAAAGAAAAAAAAAACGGCTCGCAGAAAGCGAAAGAAATCAAATTAAGTAATTTTATTTCACAGCTCGCAGAAAGCAAAATAAATCAAATTAGGTGATTTTAAAATGTTATCCAATTACTCGATAAATTTGCTCATATAAACAAATTACACGTATATTTATGTAAATATCAAAACGTTTCATGTGTATAATACTTGAGAAATTTCAAGAATTTTTAATCATTAATTAATGAAATAAGCATCAAACCGTAAAAAGCACGGGCGTCGAGTTATATTATAAAGGCTCGTATACACAACGAAACTTGAGACCATAGTAAAAAGATTTAAATTTTTTTTAATAACATTTAGAAACTTTATATTTTATAATTTCTTAGCAAAATAAATTACAATAATTTCGAGCTTATTGACAAAGGGACAGGAATGGTGTATCGGGAGTACAAAATACACAAATGAGAAGCACAATATATTGAATTCTAAGGATACCAATTTGGCGTGAGGTTCTCAAAATCAAATGTTTACCTCGTTACTCTATTTTTCAGAGATAACAGAAAACTTCACCCACTGAAGTCTAACTGAACACTTAAATTGAAGGGTAACCAATTTTGTTGAGGAAGGTGATCAAACATAATTTATTTCAAATGATTTTGCACTTTTGTTCAATCAATTGCTTACATTTCTCCATTATGTAGATAAAACGTCAGCTGTCTCACCAGATAACGTTCTGCTCGTAGGCTCTCAATTTCTACTATACAGTAATTATTTATAAATATATAAAAAATCTCATTAACTATAATCCCAGGTCAAAAAAATCATGTTTAGCTTACAAAGTACGAAAGGTATTTATTTACCATTCAATCTATCAACGTCAATTCAAATTAATTAACTTCAAATGAAATCATACTTGTGTACAAAACACGATTTTCAACTTTCAATAGTACTTAAGTGTTTATGAAAAAAATTAAGTGATAAATATCCTTCTAACAAGGTGAAAAGCCATCCGGTAGTACATCATTTGGTGATGTCGTGTACATTGAGCTTTATTTTTGATGTCTGAACTGTTCCAAAAACACATCAAGTAGCAAAGACACAAGGGCACATCTTCCAATACTTGGGAATCATATCATTTCATTACAGTATTAATTCAAGCCATTCAACCGATTGACGTTAATTACATTAATTTTTATCTTTAGATCTTAATTAATATTCCCTTCGAATTGGAAATGAAATCCAATGTTGCTATGGCTGGAGACGAACATCTGTATGAGAAATGAAATCAAGTGGCTCGTAAATTGATATTTTATTTGAAATGCTCACTTGGGCAGAAAATCTGTCTGTTTTATATGACAGGCTCCTGGACTAATTTTTATGGGATTCAATACTTAAACAACTAGTTAAATGGGTAGTGATAAGCCTAAAATTTATAAATAGCGCAAACCTACCAGTATCACTTACAAGAGAATATCTGAAAAAGCATGGAATTTTATTGTATTACACTTTCATAGTATAACTTTGTGGATTTATTGCTATGTGGTTCTTTCAACGAACTTGAAATATGTTCCAATTGCCTACCAACGGGAATCGAACCCACCACCTCTGAGATTGGAAGACAAGTGTATCCCGACTCTAAGCAGTTAGCTAACGTAGAGAGCCAAACAGTTACATAGAATCAAAAGCGTACTGGAGCAATACAATCTAATATCGAATGTTATTACCTGGCTGGAGAAGACACATCAGGTGAGAGGGACACACGCAGAAGAATTATAGCGGAAAAAAAAGAATCGGATAGGTTTAATCATTAATATTATATGTTAGTAGTTTTTAGTCATGATATACTTACAAAAAAAGAGATATGTCTTTATTGCACCTTGTATCAAACGAAACATGTGATCCGCGTGCTATTTATCCATACACGCCATAACTTGTTTAGTCCGGAAACTTTCGAACCTTAGTGCTACATCTGTTCTCACGAGCCATTATCATAAATTGAAATATATATTCTGTGCAGAATCTTTCAAAAATATAAATTCCTCGAGAACTCTTTCGTCCCGTATTCCAAGTCTCCGATGTGTAGAAAGCACAGATTTAAGTGTCTTATGAAGTAGTTCCAGTTTTCAATAACGTAGAAAGCACAGGTTTAAGTGTCTTATGAAGTAGTTCCAGTTTTCAATAACGTAGAAAGCACAGGTTTAAGTGTCTTATGAAGTAGTTCCAGTTTTCAATAACGTAGAAAGCACAGGTTTAAGTGTCTTATGAAGTAGTTCCAGTTTTCAATAACGTAGAAAGCACAGGTTTAAGTGTCTTATGAAGTAGTTCCAGTTTTCAATAACGTAGAAAGCACAGGTTTAAGTGTCTTATGAAGTAGTTCCAGTTTTCAATAACGTAGAAAGCACAGGTTTAAGTGTCTTATGAAGTAGTTCCAGTTTTCAATAACGTAGAAAGCACAGGTTTAAGTGTCTTATGAAGTAGTTCCAGTTTTCAATAACGTAGAAAACACAGGTTTAAGTGTCTTATGAAGTAGTTCCAGTTTTCAATAACGTAGAAGGCACAGGTTTAAGTGTCTTACGAAGTAGTTCCAGTTTTCAATAACGTAGAAAGCACAGGTTTAAGTGTCTTATGAAGTAGTTCCACATATTTTAGGTATTTCCATTTTTGAAATGACGTTCCAATATAATTTCATTTAAAATATATTTGGGCATGTTTTTTATTTATGTTAAAAATTTAACAAGTCATTACATAATAAAGTGTATAAATAAAATTAAAATTATATTATATTATTCATTAAAGGAAGATATAAATACTTGTATGTTCAAATATATCTTGGAGAATAGTTGTTATAAATAGACGTGATATAACAATACAATAATTAAGGACTATGCGTGTCTGGATCTGTAATAATAATTATGATAATCGGTAACCTCAAGCTATTTGGGGGCGTCCTAATCCTCAGGTGAAGGATATTGTAAGCGACTTGTAGACGATACATTGTACCACTATTGAGATAAAGTTAGTCTTAAATATATTAACCTCTGTTTACTAAATTCACTTTTGTTTGTAACAATAGCAATACGGTGAAAATACTTACACAGAGAAGAACATGTGATGTGTCGATGTATGACAAAATAAGAAATAACTTATTTGTTAAGTAGGGTCAAAAACAGAACAATGATATGATTTGGAGATATTAAACAGATGAGTGACGAAAGACACAAAATATCTATAATAAAAGCATAAGTGGAAATCGTGGTAGAGGACGACAGAAAAAAAGTATAGTGGTATCAAGTGAATAAAAATTTGTAATGAGAAAAGGTAAGGAGTGAGGTTAACAGAAGGAACTGTACGAGAAGATGTATGGATGTGGATGGTTGTGGTGATAGTAAATTTTAACGCTGTTCTCTCTGCCTACTCCAACAGGGAAAAATACGTGATGGCATGGATGTATTTCAATAATTTTCTCACACTGTGAAAGTTTGATTTTTTGCTTCATTTCTTTCAAGATTAGTTTATATTTATTTTAAATAAATAAATACAGGTTTATTGATAGCAACATAGTATGTACATAATACATTTAGACACATTTCAAGAACACATTAAAAAGAGAATACATTAAAAAAACAGAAGCTATCAAAAGGTCTGGGCTCATCTAATAACACCACCCCCCCCCCTCCCCGGCCATGATACACCGCACCAATATAGGGCGAGCCCAGCCCCGGGGACACCAGATGTTTTTCAGCCCACACCCTTGAACACGTATAATAAGAAGATAAAAAAAAACACAGAAAATAAATAGATGACAAAAAAATACATTCAAGAGAGAAGACATTAAAAGGTCCGGGCTCATCCCACAAACATTCCCCCGGCCGAAATACACCCCACCAATGTAGGACGATCCCGACCGCAAGGGCATCGGGGGGCTTCCATCCCACACCCCCCGCATATCTAGATTAAGGAATAAATTAAAAAAACAAAAACGTATGGCAGAAAACAAAATAAAAAGTAAACCCACATATACCACCTCAGGTTAACTGTCAGCAAGAACAAAAAAAAAAGCCTCAAAGGAGTCCAAATTTTACAAAATGACAAATGGGAAATGAAATACGAGTTGAAACAACATTGAAATAGGCAGTAATACATTGAAATACGAGTAGTTAAGCAGTTTTAAAAGAATGAATGAGAAGATAACGCACAAACACGTACGCACAATCCCTGATTGTGCGTACTTTTCGACATGGATTTGTTATACTCGTATTTATAGACAAAAACAATAAATTGATTGATTTATCTGTGATGTTTACTATTTATGTTCAGATAATATCAAATTATCTTTCAAGTTTTTATGTTACTCCGTAATTAAGTTCATTTTACATACCTAGAGTAAGTTACTAAAAATAGAAACATAGTGAGAACTATTTTTATTTTTCGTCTTACGAATGAAAACAAGGCTTCAAATATAATATCGTGATTACGATAGTACAGAAAATAAACTGTCAACACTTCAAAGTATTATGTTGATCCAATGAAAACATTTTGAAAAAATCAAGTTAAAAGTTTATGGACGCGATAAACCGTCGAAAGATAAAAAAGAAACTTGAGGACTCTTCAACCGTCGAACCGATCTCTGGTACCTATATCCTAAATCCCTTTAATGCCAGCCAGTCGATGAATTCTACCCAATAGTAATCCCATTCAAGACTTAAAAATATTCGCTTTTAAATTTTTCAGCGATCAGATAACCAATGGGGTATTTTGGAAAAATACACAGATTTGAGTTTAAGTATAAAATCAATAAATTAATGTTGAAACGAAATATACGAGTATATATACATATCATAAACCAAAAGCAAAAATATACAAATAAAAATGTAGTGCTATCAAAAATATGATTTAATAACTACAAGGCGTATTTTAACAGAAAGTTCGGAAATTTCAAGTATTAAAAAGAGGGTCAACGTTGCAAACCACTGTTTATGCATAATTTCTTCTCAGAAATTCGTTTGAATACAAATGAAAGGATTTCATAGTACGTCGAGATATTCCAGATAAAAAGGGTAAGAATGAAAGTAAGCTACACAGTTGTAATAACTTGAATAATATTATGCCTTAGTATATAAACTAAAGAAATAATCGATTTACAATATAGTAGAGCATCGATTATCCGAAACAATTCGGGACTGCGGGAGTTCAGATAGCTGATTTTTCGGATAACCGATCGTCACAAGTGAAGGCTCTGTCACAAGTGAAGGCTCACACGCCACTAACGACGCGAGGTTGCTCACGTAGGTCGGTTGGCAGGGAGGGGGAAAGCGCTGCAGCGCCAAAGCAATTTGAAATTCTATACATACTATAAAACACGACAAGTTTTCATAAAATTGAATTTCTACACTAGCGGCCGCAAATTTGAACTTTCGGTTAACCGATGTTTCGGTTGATCGGTATTCAGAAAATCGATGCTGTACTGTATCTACATTATTTTTATACGAAATGTCTGCACACAAAATATTTTTAAACCAATGCATTTTAGTACAGGGGGAAATGAAAAAGTGAAAATTGTTATTATGTTTTATCTAAGCTTTTATATCATAAACAGAGAAAAAATAATACAGAGAACTGCAAAAACTTTTCCTTAGTGAAGCTTCCATCATCCGTAGTATTTATTTTCTACTTTTTTACCCTTGTCCATATTAAGTATAAAAATGTAATCAAATATATATTTTATTCCACATGCATATCATCGCGCCGTGTCCCTTGCGGGGTAGGAAGAGAGAACAGATCTTCAAACTTTGATAATTAAAATCGTATTTAATCGACATTACAACAATTGAAAATATTTATAAAAGGTTTCGACTTTTACTGAGTGGAACTCCACATTAGAATGCTTAAAACATTCTGGCCTCAAGATAGGAGAAATAAACACATGTCGCGAGGATTAATGTTATCAATGGAATACTTATAAATTTTATAATAAATGAAGTAATTTTAATCATCCAAATATGTAAAAAAGTGTTTTTTGTAAATGCTATTATAGAACAGAATTGGAAATAATTAATAAAGAATGCAGGTAATTGTTGGAAAAAATAAGTTGCCCCTCAGTTTAACACTCTCTTAACTAAGCTATCTAAGCTGCTTAAGTCATGCCGTTTTGTAATATAAATAGGACCCGAGATGAAATACAATTTACCGACACTGACGATTTAATATAAAAGCTTACAATACTACATGCCATGCTTTAAATAAACGATTTAATATAAAAGTTTACAATACTACATGCCACGCTTTGAATAAACGGTTTAATATAAAAGCTTACAATACTACATGCCACGCTTTGAATAAACGGTCTAATATAAAAGCTTACAATACTACATGCCACGCTTTGAATAAACGAAGAAAATAAATCACATTTCTGTAGGTGAGGTACGATCTTACACTTACGAGTATTTAAAACCGTGAAAATGGATTGCGGTAAGCGTTTGTAGGCATTTTCTCTTGTATTATAAAAAATACATATAAAAACTTTCGTATAATTCTTAAAAAAAGTTACATTAAAATGAGTTTTAAATACAAAGGCGTCCTCCGTGGCTTAATTGGTAAAACGCATGTCTATCACCTGGAGGTATCAGATTGGATTTTTTATGGTACCCAAAAATATTTAAAAAAAACCAGTCAGGTTTAAAAGTTAGTCTGGAAAGAATACGTGCAATAGACGTGTTGCGCAACTCACAGTTCTACATAGAATGTATTTCCAATACGTTCTATGTAAAACTGTGAGTTGCGTGATCACTAAAAGTGGTTAAACCCACAGAAGTGTGAACTCCAAGTCACACTCGTGTGTTGAAGGGTACAGTACAATTGAATTAACAAACCACTTGTTTTTTCTTCCGAAGATAGATAGTTAAACCACTTTCTACCCTTGGGGAAGGAAGGCTGATCATTAAAAAAACACCTAACGCGAAAACTTAAAGCAAAAAAAAATCTCAGGCACACATTCCGATCGAGTCAGGCTCCAATCCGTTTGCTCAATTCTGAAAATGTTATCGCTAGTAATATGAGTAAAAACGACAATTTTTTTTTTAATTATTTGCTTTTAATATAAAGCCATTAAAATAAAAAAAATACTGAACACAATAATTCAGATGTCTGAAAACTTCATGAGTTACCCTTCTGGTTTTTGATTGAGTATTTTTTATTCACCAAGAAGAGTTGCGTTATGAAAATGCAAAGAACATCTTAAGTAATTATTCGAGTCACGGCAATCCGAAGCACTCGCGCCGCCCCTGTAGACATCGACTAATTTCCAGCTAATCTTAAGGGAAATCACTGACAGGGTTGATGTTTCATCTTTGCCTCATACGACCCCGTCACTTGTGCGACACTCTTGAATTCAAATACAGAAACCGGCAATATTTGAAATATAAACATTTTCTAAGACACGTCTAAAGTTCGATACGTGAATTATATGTCTAATTCAAAATTATTTTGACCAGTTGTCTAATTTAATGAAGGATGTGATTTAATGTCAATTCTGAAGTTTAATTTTTATGCAAACTTTTCTAAAACGACTGTTGTGTGTTATCTTACTCCTTAATTAATATTATGCATAACATGAAAAATCCGTATAAAGTAGAAAATTGAAAAACTATCTTTCTTAAATATCATTTACAATTTTTCTTAACTCATACTTCATTGTACTCGTACCGTAAATTTTTATATAACTTTTTTTCTCAAAAGGTTTCTCAAAATTTTTTTTTTCCAAGTCCTTTCGGTCGAGTCCACTTCTTTTTTACATTATGCATCTTAACTGAGAGAGTGAAATACGGTGACCCCGGAACATTTAACATGAATCTTTTATGTTTCAATTATGATATATGTCATGTTTCATACAATATTAATCTTTTATGTTTCATACAATATGAATATTTAATGTTTCATACAACATTTTTTATTATTTTTTAAGTATAAATATTTTGTTCGCTATCAAATAATAATTAAAATACTTATCGGAAATGGGCACTTACTCGTATATTCATTCCAACACGTTTATTTATAAGATTGGAAACTGGCACGAAAATATCTTCATAATAAACGTTAAATCAGATAGTTGGTTCAAATAATTCAAAAGTTTTATCATCTATCGAATATGAACACACATCGCATTTATTTAGTGCGGCATGCCAACATTCCAGGTCATTGTATGTTAACTCTCGTCTAAAGGGTATGCTGGAAATTAACTCGTTGACAATTTAAGCAGCAACATAATCAGATTAGTACACTTAATATAAAATATTGTAACTAACATTTTGATAAAAATGTCCAAAAATGTTAGATACAATATTTTATATTAAGTGCACTTATCAGAGTACCACCGTTGATGGGGGAAGACGATTCTTGAAAGGACAGATAGATACTCGTATCTCTATTAACAACATCCGTAGTTACGTCTGGATAACCAAAACAACCCTCTACTGGGATAAAGGGGTCAATTTTTACAGTTGATATTTGAAATTATTATTTTTTCTTTGTTATTGTATCCCACAAAAGTGGGCGATAAATTGATGACATAAATTATGGATGCAAATCAAGTATAAATATTATTTAAATATTTTTTTGTCTATTCAACACTTAAATATCTACACGTTTAAAAGTATGTGATAAATCATTTTATAAATCGATTCCTTTCACTCATCGTATCCTCCCAGTACAGACATACTGGCTTTAGATAACAACGTTCACATAGCAAACAATTCATAAGCTTTAGGTGTCACAAAACGCCACAGCGAAAAGAATGCTGAAAATCTTATAACCGGAACGGAAGAAGAACGAATTGATAAGACCAAAGTCGCAGATGTCGCTGCAAGAATTATCGCCAGAGAAGGAACTGAGCAGGGCATCTTGCTAGATGTACCGATGATAGGTGGACAAAGGATAGCGAAAACAAATGTAGCAAGATAGATGATATCAGAAATGTGGCTGGGAGTAACAAGAAGCAATGTGCGCAAGATAGAAAATTGTCGGAAAGGAGAAAAGAGATCTAAACGCAATACTGGAGTCAACCAGACTGATTATGACGTTATCCTTTTGAAGTGAAACCTTAACGTGATGGGACTATTGTAATTATTAACAATGATCTTGATTGCAACATTTTTATTTATCGCTATTAGTCATGAAGATAAAATAAAAAAACTACGTATCACCCTTCGAGGGTTAGATCCAAAAGGGGGCGCATATCGAATCAGATGATAACATTCAGTCGCGAATCAAGGCGGTACAGTGATCATCATGCTAGAAGATGTCGAATACGCCAGTCAGGGGTATATGACTATTTTTAAAATATTTATTTAATTTTGAAAATAGATTAAGTGAAACTTAGATTTGACAGAAGAAAGATAAAAGTAAGGTTAAGGAGATGCGTGCAGTAAGAAAAAATTTAGTGCCAATATATGAAAGATGGCGGCGTGAAGACATAAAAAATGAAAGCAAACATAAAATGGATATGATAAGATGAATAAAGGAGCTTTTAGACATTTTGGATATATGTAGAGAATGAATGACGAAATACCGACTAAGCGAGTATACGAGTCAGAAAGTTAGAAATGCAAGGTGTTCGTGGACGGGGTAGAACGAAAACCCGTGGCTCGATCAAGTGGACCAGATTTTGTGTATAAATGTAAATGTGGTAAGCCAAAGAAAACGTGTCTGAATCAAGTGGAGTAGATTTTCAAAGAAAACAAAGTGAGAAGTTTGAATAATAGAAGATTTTGCATGACGAAGTATGCATATGAAGATAGCGAAATATGTACTTGAATACAAAAGTTTAGCGATCCGTTCTCTGTGACTATCCCGTAAGCGACACGGAGTGATATATGTATATTTTTTTACTTTTTTCATCACTAAATTGAGATAAAAATCAGAGGCAGTATATAGGATAGGAAGCTTGTTGGATGGCATCCAGGTTTTAATATTTTACTTTCAGACCTAACAACATTTTAATTTGATTAGAGATGCTTATAAGCAACTTTTTACAAATCATAAAACACAGGACTCCTGGTGTGATAGGTTGATACATAACAGCACTATTCAAGTAATCTATTTATTATCATCAGCTGCGCAAATACGAGTATATGCGCCAACATTGCCAATTCGAATGAATTATTAGATGGATAACGGCCAGGAAAACTATTATTTTAAAGTATAATTGCTTTTTTTCTTCCCAAAGATGATTAATTTACAAATAAAATTAACGAAATTTGGTGTCTTTTACATAACACAGTAACAATTAAAAATACTATAAATTTAAAAAAATAAGGTAACATATTTCTTTCAAATTGATTATTGAAAATGCATATTTATATTACAACACGGAAAGTAAAAAAAATCAAATATAATTATGTAATTAAACTTAATCGATCCTACAAGCAAGAAAAAATAAATCTCTTTTAAGATCAACAAGATTACGATATTATAGGGCAAATTACAAAACAATATAATAAATAAATTTAAAATATACTTAAAATAAAATGGACTAACAAGTCTCATGTTGAAAACCTAAGATTAAGGAAATCACGGACTAGGAGGCTCCTGAGCTCAACATCTACATAAAAATATCCACTAAACCAGTTACTCTATTTGCATGCATTTTCACGATTGATAAATTACAAACGTGCAACTGTCGTAAGCAAATTACTATTCATACATTTTAATTGCAAAATATTCCACGCGTTCCTAGCAGGTGTGAATAAGCCAATTTGATAATACGCAAGTTATGTATTTATTTATTTTATCACAATGTACGACCTTTACCGACATTAAAAATAGGTGCACAAGTTATACTCAGAGAAGAATTTTGAGTGTGCAAGAATATAAAATTAATTTGTCACAAAAAAGTATATACATTTATATGAATCATATACAAAACAATATCTGTAAATAGTACATACACGTATGATATATGCATACAACCTACCATAAATACGAGTATATCGTTAAAATTTAAATAATCACTTTTTTTAAGCTTTAAAGTGTGCCTCTTATAACAAAATGTTGGCATCGGCTGAATTCGTATGAAGTAATAATGACATGTTTGTACACACTACTATACTATACAACAGCGTCAATTAGATACCGCACGGAACGGGAGTGTTCCGCCAATCGCATTCAAACTTTGATAATGAAACTCTCGGAGGTGAGGCGAGTTGAGCTAATCCCATATTCCGGTGTGTCAATCTCTTTCGGTGGAGTAGATCGGCGCTGAGCTGAGGTAGCAATATACTTGGAGTACTAAGAGGGGTAAAATACACTAAAAATAATGTAGATTTATATTAAAATGAATCAAGAAATACGAAGAAAAGTGCTTTCAAATATAAAGTGGAGTGTTACGAGAGATTTAAAAATTGATACATGTGTATTATGTTTTCTAAAATGAAATAAGGCACTAGCTGTCAAAATTTGATAGGAAGGTAAACTAATTAAGTAATTATTATTTTCACTGAAATTACCTGCAAATATCTTCTCGTTCTACGGTCCTTCAATTTGACTGGAGGATTGAAAATATATGATCAATCCATAATTACGTCAACGTCATTTTCCTGTTTCCACGCAGTACAGAGACGACTCTAATGTTTTGGGTCATTGTCCTCTTGTAGTGGCCAATTTTCATTTTTTTCTTATAACCCACATTTGGGCAGATGGTAATAAAGTCCTCTGATACATGTTAACCATTTTGGCAGCGTTCAAATTATCTGTGAAGATGTGCAAAGTACCAAATCCCTGCTTTGAGAAACAGCCCCAGACGTGGACTTTTACCGGATGTTTAACGGTCCGCTGGATGAGTCTATTGGTGCGGACACACCAAATATGATTAATGGAAGAACGTGCCCAAAAAGAAACTTCGTCCGAAAAAATTACGATGTCCCAATCGCGGTCCAAATTTTCTTTGGCCCAAGTGAGTATTTTTTGACTTGTTTTTCAGACAGTAGTGGTTTCTTCACCGTGCTTCGAAATTTCACTTCCTGAGCTAGAAAACGTCTTCTTATAGTGTCACATGACACAATTAGACCCTTTTCACGCAAAATCGTCTGCTACGCAATGGTAGGCGAGAATTCTTCTCAAATACTCGTAAAATCACTCTGTGTTCCTTCTTCGTCGTTTCCTGTGCAGTGCCACGATCTAGTAGGTCATAGACGTTTTTTACGTCGGAATAGCATTTCACCCACTTACTTACAAATGCCTTCGATTTTCTTATGTATTTAGCAGTGGCTCCGTACAACATTTTCGGTCCTTTCGGATGTGCACACAGAAACACGGCTTCGTAACGTAATGCGTACGCGGCACTCATGGGGAAACATGTTCTTGTGTAACCAACGTCGAACAACAAGTGAGTTTTTCTATACAAAACATCATATGGGAAGGTTCCTGCTACCTGCTCGCGTTTGAATCAAAACTCTAACGGTTTCAAGGCAAAAATGTAGCCGTACAACTCCTACTATTTCTCTAACTTTTTGCGATCAAAATATAATTTACTCGATCCAGTCACACTTTCCTCGGTCTTTCTTTTCCCCGCTCTCCGTTCACATTTTCACTGTACATTTGTTCCGTAAGTGTTTCTTGATTCATTCGTTTTACATGCCTAAACCATCTCAAAGTTCTCTTTTTCATTTTACTTAATACGTGAGCCTTAAGTTCACATTGATCCCCAATCACTTCATTCCGTATTTGTCATATATTGTCACTCTATGTACTGTTTTGATAGCACGTATTTCTATAGCATTTAATAATAATAATTTATAAGGAGTGAGGATTACAATATAGTACACCCACATATTAAAATTATAATAATCGTCATAATTAAAATCACGATAGTGATAAATGGTTCAAATGTATGCTGCACTACACAAGCAATCACGTACAGGCAGACCATTACTATATTACCTGTTTTTTCGAGATATCGGTAAAGATAAAATTATTTGTACTATGTGAGGATTACAAATTTACACACCCGAATAATAAAATAATAATATAATCGGCATCATTAAAACCACGTATTGTGGTAAATGGTTCAAATGTATGGTGCGCAACACAGGTAATCACGAACAGGTACACCATTATTATACACAAATAATAATAATAAAACGGGTTATTATACAGCGCCGTTTAGAGAGCAACTTTTTTCAAGGGTGCTCTGAATCATTCTGCTCTTTTCGACACATGACATAATGGAGAATAAATAATCAATTTAGACTGTATATCGTTACCAGGACCATAAGGAATTATGGCAACACGAGCAGTCATAACAAATCAATTATAAAACTTAATATCAAGAGACTGAATGAAACGATTCAGTGAGTTTCAATCCAAGCGTAAGGCATGAGTATCAAACACCTTTGGGAGACATTCTAAGAAAATATATATCCGTTCAATTCACATCACATTTATATCACATATCCTTAGAGGAAATACTTGTTTTTACTTGATTCCTTATTATTTATCATTTTATTATGTCATCCTAGCCAGAAACAGATTAATGTTGACGTTGACGTTAATTACGTGAATTATGAACGTATCGTTTATTTTCGCAATAATCACTTCCTTTTAGGCTTCTACGGAAGATATATCTAAACGGAATAAAATATTTCTGATTATTTTTTACGGCCAATGGAGCGAAAAGTAAAGGTATGTCACATAGGCACATGAGCGTGAACGATATTACATCTTTCTTGATTAAGGCGCACGAGACAATTACAACTGTTAATTCCCAAAGCTCATATTCTGGAAGAACGATTGGAAGTAAGAATCCACGCAAATCATTAGCTTACTCTTCCTGTCAGCAGACGATAAGGAACCAAGATTAATAAAACTGTTTCTTCATCCTGCTTGTAATATGATGTCTTTGCAGGTAGGTAAGTATGCATATACTCGTATTTGTATCTGGGTATGAAAAGGTGTCTGAGTGTTTATGTCTATAAAGGTATATGAGTATGAATATATTGACGTTTCATTAGTATAAAGTCTGTAAAAAATGTTTTTAAGAATTATCTGTATGCCTTAGACATTGTTGAATAAATACTCTATTCTTATATTTTTTTCTGTGCTGTTTTGTATGTGAAGGCGTGAGCTGAAAAACATCCGATGCGCCCGTTCTGGTTTCTTCTCTTCACACTAAGGTTGTATCTCTGATCCGGGGAGTAGAACAAAATAAGCACATACATTTTGATAATATGTCATTTAAATTATTTATTGTGAATCATGTTAAACCAATATTAATGTATTAAGAGGTGCATAGCCGCGCGGTAACGCATTGGATTTCGGTGCGGAAGGTCGCCAGTTCGAATCCCACACTGTGCTACACCCCTCGAAAGAAACAGGCATTTTTTTCGCCTAGTATTCGGGGGTGTAAGGATACTTATGACTTCGGTCATATATATTATTTCACAAAAGAAAGAGAGAGAGAAACGTGTCCATTTCATGTTGTTCATTTCATCCAGATAGATCGCATTGATTGTTCCTCTATATACAGTTTTATTGCAATAACCGTTCATAATATCGCAGCTTTTTGTACTATTCCACTTGATGGATCGTTTTTCAAAATGTCACAACCATATTTCGTAACAGAAAATGTATAATTTTAAACTACTCGTAGAATAACGGCACTGGTAAAGAACGAGCGGAACATTCGACATGTACGTGTATCACTTGAATATTTGTCACTGCGCGCTAGTCACCGCTTCCACCACCTACCACGAACAGTATAAAGGGGAGTGGGCGTAAGGTTAAAGGATACAGTAGAAGAGATTCACTGTAGGAAACAAGTATGGCCTCATAAATTATTTTTTTTTATTCACTTGCAATAACTGTAGTTGAAAATAATTCCATTTGCAACAGAGGAAAATACTGTGTATTTAATGAAATAAAATCGCCAAAACACAAGTAACGATGATAGACTATTTTAATTTAAACAAAATATATATCTTTATTTTCGGTGCCACTTTAAAATTTTATTTTTATTTACACACACTTATGTTCAAATGCAAATGTTTTGCTCAGAATATTCAAAATTTATGTATGTTACTATTGTTTCGTATTTTCCCACATCTTTTGTTTTCCCGCAATAATCTTTTAGTTATGTTAATCCTTTCAAAACCGATAGTTCGAGGTTTCACTGTATGTAGTAATTCCACTTTATTTCTACACTTGAATATTGAAAATAATATGTCGCATCGTAAGCAATACGTCCTTTATATTTTTTTTAATAAACTTTAGATGCAGACGATTCTTACTTAACATCTCGTTAGTGTTTCAGAATACTTAATTCATGATTATCCAACCATCATTTACAAAGCTAACTCTTTCAGTTTCATATTGAGAAAAAAAACCGTAACTCTGTCGTTCAAAAATTCAAAAAATGTGTCGAACAATTAACTACTTGTTTGTTATTCAATTCTGAGAGACGAGTTTTAATTCGAATCATATTCCAATATTGAGTTATATTGAGTTTTAATTCGCATCAATATATTGAGTTTTAATTCGCATCATATTCCAATATTCACGTTAAATTGATATGTTTGAGTTTTTTAAGGAAAAATATCTCAAGTTTTTATTTCCATTATCATTATCTTAATAAGGTCTTATTCGAATTTAAATATACAGTATATCCTTGTATGATTTATTTGCTAAGAATTCGCTAGCTGTTTTATGTTTTTTTTTTTGGGAATACAAGACATTTGCTTTCTTGAGAAAAAAAAATAGTAACAAAGCACTTGACGAATTAAAGTAAAAAAATCGAAAACTAGTAATTACGTGTTTGAAAATATTTTTTTTAAAGACGAGTATGTTACTCGTATGTTATTTTGCCTGTTATATTCACACCAGATTCCGATATTTACGTTAAAGTGGAATGTTTGCGATTTTTTTATAGGAAGAAAAAACATCTCAAGTTATATCTCAATTATAGTTCTCTTAATAAGATCTTACTCGGATCTAAACATTCAAGGTATTTGATATGGAAAAACAGCTTGTTAGATTGGATCAGGTCACCTGAACAAAAGTCACAAAAGATAAAAAATGTTTTGTTTTTTTTTACGTAGCACTTATAATATGACAAATACTCATTGCAATACAGACATACGGTTATGGTATTCCCTTTTGAGGTAGGTAGAGAGGATACATTTTCATACCATCCTATCTATGCTTCGACCTCGTCAAAAAAAAAAACATGCTCTCCTATTTTTCATACCTTTGACATTCCATAAATTTCATTTCTCCAACATTATTCATTCATTATTTTTTCAATCTATTTCGCTCTCCGTTCATTTTAGGCGTCTATCTGTGATATTCATCCATTTCAGATACAACATTTGAAAGGATAAATAAGAAAGGAGTCTTTACATGATTTGACTACATTCAGAATTTTTTTTTTTTTTTTTATTAAACAAGTAAATTATTATACAAACATTTGTCAAGGCTATACCTATATACAAATTTATTACTTAACTAACCTTAATTATATGTTATAATTTATGAACTTATTTAATCTTATTTTCCTATATATCATTTTATTTTATTTATTCAATCTTAATATATGAGATCTTAGAAATAATTAACACCTACATACTACTTATAACTAGATAACAATTCTTACACTAATTATTCAGCAAAAACAAGTCCACTCGTTCAGGCTACTTGTATTCCATCACATTCACTCAGACCTTGGTTGTCCCAGCTAATACTGAAGGTGGACTAGATTCATAAAATGTGTTTTATTTAGAAATTCATCTCTAACAAAGAGTTAACCTTAATTCATTTCTTCCTTACCCAATCAAACATACATTTTTATATCAGATATTATTCGCGAGGTACGCATTTCTATCGTATTTATTGTTCGAATCACTTTCATTTCAAATCCAAGCCTGGCTTGAATACTTCTCACATGATTAAATTAGTAAAATACAAACATTTTAGACTACGAAATAAAAACTGTTAATAAATGCGGTTAAAACAAATAGAGCAAATGTATTTTTGAACGTAATTCGATACTTTTCATACAATTTCAATAAATACTTTTTATGTTTTTGTCTCTCCTTCTTTTGCATCTACTACGATGGCTTAAGATGACTGAACCATTTATAAACGACCACTCCTTCCTGGAAAAATCCAGGCAAATATTATTGTTTCCGACTTCCAGGACTACTTCTACACTGTACTCGTATCTGAAAATTTAAGGATGAATTTAAAATAGACAAAAGAGAATCTTGATTGAGTGTTCGGCTCCTACAGTAAAAGGCATGTTATGTGTTAAGTTCGTGACACCGGTAACAACCTTCATCAGCATAATATTTCAAAATATTGTATTGTATTACATTTTCATTGTATATAGTATAACCTAGTGAATTTATCACCAGGTGGCAATCTCTTCAAAACCCAAATAAAATACGTAAAAGAGGTTTAAAAACAAATCAGAATAGAACCATTTTTTAATGTTCTATTATAGTATATGATATCCACTCGAGAGAGATTAATTTTTTTAAGTTATGTAATTTGTTTTATCAAACATGGTTTTCATTTCATCACCAGGGAGCCCAACAAGTCTTGTTGTGCTCCCCTGTCTGATGAGGTGAAAATCTGGAAACCAGTAGGGTTATGCCATTACATAAAGCGGAATTAACAGTGTTTGATAAAACAAATAAGTGTATTTAAACCTCCACAATGTTAACGCTTTAACTATAAAAATATATTTTTTAAGTTCCCTATTACGCATTAATATTTTTAAGCATTATATTTTAAAGATATATGTAATATAAAGATTTTTTTGCAGGAAATTGATGTTATATTTTTTATTTTTAAGTTTTAATGTATAATATAATGGTAAAAAACACTTTAATTTAATGTATCGCCTTAATAAATAAATAAAAAATGATTGGGCACAAACGGAAATTAAACCCCTTAACCCCTCGGTTGATTGACCGCAATAGAGGTCGCCGTGGCTTAGTTGGTGAGATGGATGTCTGTCACAATAATTTTACCTTTTTTGACATGCAAATTTGCAAACTATACACAAATATGTTATACACCCAAGTCTCAATTCAACGATTTTAGTGGTTTCAAGTTTCCTAAATAATTTAGATAAATTATAAGATTCATCTGACACGCATACGGAATAATTATTTTTCCGTGAACGTGTCAGATGAATCTTAAAATTTTAACCTGTTAGTTTGATCGGCTTTACTATAATTTCCAAATTATCACTAGTAATATTGTTATAGCGTGTAGCGTTAAGAAATAAAGTCAAGGAGACAATAAAACATATACTCAAACCGGACAGCATCAAAATCTGCTAAGATGACAGTCCACAAAAGTATTTTTGTGCCAACTTTGATCTATGGCAATGAAATGGGGACGCGAAAAACCACTAGAGCGAATCCAAATAAATGATATAGAGATGCGTGCATTGAGAAGACTACATGAAGTGAAAATGTATGACAGAATACAGAATGAAGTGATAAGGGATGAATATGAATCTAAGGCTGATATGTTAAATAAGGGGAATAAGAGTACGTTGAGATGGTTTGGGCATATAAAACGAATGAATTAAGAAAGACTTATAAAAAGATATACAGTGCCGACGTGAGTGGAAGGCATTTGAGAGGAATACCAATGAAAATATGGTTGGATCAAGTGAATGACATTCTGAAAAAAGGAAAAGTAGAAAGTCAGGGATATCGTCGAGGTTGTATGAGAAGGTGTATGGATGTGAAAGAGGTTAATGGTGTCTGTCGACTTAGTAAAGTATAGCGTTCTGTCCTCTGTCTACCCCGACAAAGAAATTACGTGATGGTATGCATGCATATTATTGTTGAATTCTAAATTCAAAACAAGCGAGTATAAAAGTTGACATGTTTATTATAAACGCGCATACAAGAGTCCACACATTATAAAGTATCACGTGGGAACTATAAACATCTTACGGCAAAGTACGTTAACAAGATAGCGGGATGCACAAGAGGAGTAACAACAATTTGCTGCTTGTTTTGTGTTTTGATCCCCGAGTAAGGAGCGAGGAGCAAGAAGTAATTTGTTTAGTTCAGTGACAGAATGTGCCGCTAATTGGGCACCCCAGGGCCTCTGCGCGGAGCATCGGGAGGACACTGCGAGATCGTAGACCCGGCCCTGGATACTGATATGCTGAGTATGAAACAAACACTTATATAAATAATGAGGACACTTCACAGTGATACAAAAGCGAAGAAAAAAAACAAATTAAATATTTCACGAAACATTTTTTTTGATTCTACATATATAATTAGCGCATTGTTGATTTCTGTTATTCGTACTACATATACATAATATGTAGTGACGCCGTATCCCTTGCGAAGTAGGCAGAAAGAAAAGATATCTTAACTATTTTATCCAAGCTCTTCTCCACATTCATACATTTCACATGCACAATCATCTAATATTCATACTTCTCATTTTATCTCCTTTCAAAATCTGATCCATTTGGTCCAGTCAGGTTTTTCTCGGTCAACGTCTTCCACGCACACCTTGATTTTCAGACTTCTATACTCACTTGGTCATTCATTTTCTCCACATGTCAAACCATCTAAAAGTTCCTTTTTTCATCTTACTTAAAACATCCACTTTATCCAGGCATTCATTTCGCACTATTATTTCTTATTGATTAGCTTTACAATGTAACAATTATCAAATTTTAATTAAATTATTATCATAACGCACCCTCGACCATCGACAACCTCTGTGACTTAGTTGGTAAGACGCCTGAGTTCCACCGAAGGTTTTCGGGTTTGATTCCCGATGAAATACAAAAAAAATGGTTGCAGTCTGGTAAGAGTTCGTCAGGTAATAAGGGTATTAGAACATGCCGAGTACGTGTGTGAGTGCTGTCGTTTCTTCACGTTCGGTAGTGCTACCAAGATGCGTAATGACGAACCGCAAGTACCGTACTGTCTTCAGTGGTTCTAAACCTAAGACTCGATTACTGGGGCCGAAGACAATATTTCTTCCGACCACGCTCAGATCACCAATTCGGATTTGTTAAAACGATAATTAACAGTTTTGCCTTAAGTGTTGAATATAGTCCACCCTTTTTAATTTACGTCAATTTTATCTGTTATAATTACAAATACAATCTTATTATAATTGAAATATCCTTCATACACCTAAATCTTCTTTAATCTACACAGAAAATAATATGTTCAATAAAAAGTCGTCACCTTTTGATTTTCAATAGTACAGGCACATCAAATAAGCCTTTGGCTTTTGGTTGCCAACGTCTAGTATCCAAATTTTTAACCAATAAAATATCACATTTAACTTTATTGAAAGTAATCGATTTAAAAAAAAGACTTGAACAAAGGTTAATTGATTCCATAAAACAGAGAAGATTTACAAAATCAGTTTTGAAAAGTTACGTTCCCATATACGAGTTTACAAACCAGTTCTCATATGCTTGTTTGGTATTATATTATGTCAGTGAGATTTGTAACATCAAGTTCATATTAGTTCAAGTGTTACATTTCATTTCGCAAAATCTTCTTAAACCTGAGTAGATTCCGCTTCAAAAACCGCAATGCTCACAAAGATCCAGGTATCTTATTTAGTGATTTTCAAGACGCTTCATATATGCAAATACATACTCGTATGTGTATGGTATATGCAGGCGGATGCAATTTGCGAAAACGCTCAAATGTGAAACCACACTTGTACCACTTGCAGCCGGCTTCCAACTCCCTTAGCTTTCTTCCTCGAGGAGGTGAGGGTGTTCAGAAGAGGTGGAAGGAATTGTTGTTCGCTCGCGAAGTTCTCTCATTACCTGGAGTGTATTAGCGATGCAACTGCAGTCTTTTATATACAGCAAACTCTAGCAGATTTCTCCAACGAGTAAAAAGTAAATACTCGAGCGATTGTTTATACCGGATCGAGTTGAATCAGATGCTTGGAAAATTTATACGGATTTATATTAACGTATTTTTGAGTCAATCTAATGCATAAATATTTATTTTTTCAGAATAAAAAAGCTTTGAAATACTATTGTATAAATACTTGTTTTCGACGTTAAAAAATATTTTAAAATTAGCCAAACCATCCAGAAGACCACACTGTAAAAATAATTTTGATTTAAAAAAAAAACAAATTTAAGTAGTTTTTTCAAATTATAGATATCGAAACTTAGTATGCGCTGGTAATTAATAAGGACTAAGAAAACATTCATAAAAGAATGCTCTTATGACAATAAAAACTTAAATATGTAAAAGTTAATAAAACATACAGCAAATTTTGACAAATAAAATATATTGCTAAAATAAGAGTTATTTTAAGTATAACACTAAGTTTTGATAAAAATCATCACCGCAAGTGATCGGGTATTATTTATTAACTTGAAATATAAGTGATGTTTTCTTTAAATTTGCAAACGCCCTAAAAATATCAAGGAAAATCTTTTGAAGCGAACAATACTTTGGATTAAAACTGTTTTTTTATTGTTTCGAGAGTTTCACTTTGGTGTCATATAAACTCGATAACAGCGTCTTCGAAAATAGTAATCTTTCTTAACTTCAACGATTTCGTTTACGATTTGCACTACAATATGCTATCCAATAAATGAAACATATTATTATATTATATTTGTCCGATACAAATCCTCAAGATGTACTCCTTAACCCATATTCATTCCGTCGGTGCAAGAGAGAAGATATTTTATTTAGCAAGTTGTTTGCACAAACACAAACAAGGGGTATCTAGGACTGAAAAAGGAAAACGGGGCACACGAGCGATACGCGCTTTAAAACACAAATTTCACGTTAATTTATTTAAAAAAACTGAGTTTAATTCCATAAACTTAAATAATTTAAAATCACTACATCGAAAAGTCGCGTGTTTACCGTATATAATTGCAAAACATTCTCTATTCCTTGATTTATACCCATTTAAACAGTGGAATGGTAAAACAAAGACATAAATATATTATGTTGTTATATAGTACATTCCACTCCCGTTATATAAATTACATCCTGGCGTGCTTGTCTGATAAATCCAAAATATTTTTTTATGTGAGAACAACAGACTACCCAGTGTTTTGGGCATCTTTGAAAATTGAATCTGAAATTCGCAGATGCTCACGGAGATCGTTGAAAGGAACAAATGTCACAAATTATCTGGTATTATTTTTATAGCATGTAGCGTTAAGAAATAAAATCAATGAGACATTAAAAAAAATATACTCAAACCGGACAGCATCAAAATCTGCTAAGATGACAGTCCACAAAAGTATTTTCGTGCCAACTTTGATCTATGGCAATGAAACGTGGACGCGAAAAGACACTAAAAAGAATCCGAATACATGATATAGAGATGCGCGCATTGAGAAGAATACATGAAGTGAAAATGTATGACAGAATACAGAATAAAGTGATAAGGAATGAATATGAACATAAGGCTGATATGCTAAGTAAGGTGAATAAGAGTACGTTGAGATGTTTTTTTTTATGTAAGAACAACAGACTACCCAGTGTTTTGGGCATCTTTGAAAATTGAATCCGAAATTCGCAGATGCTCACGGAGATCGTTGAAAGGAACAAATGCCACAAATTATCTGGTATATCTAGGACATTAAAGAGGTAAGTAGGGCACGCGTGACAGATGTTTGTTCTTTAATCCAACTCAATCTCACCGAGAGTAACGCAAAAAGCTTTAAAAAACGTTGGACTTGCCCCGTCATTGGCATGTTTCGAAAAGCGATCAAGCAAACTTCAAATTTCAAGTCAGTAACTGTATGTGCTTCATTTCTGATTTGTCGTTCACCTCCACCATCCCTTCCTTTTTTCATCGATAGATGATATCTCACTTCTATTGTTATGTTATTAATACGGTATGGATTTTATCTAATATAAGAACCAACAAAAAAAACATATTATTGTATTTAATACATGCATATGCTTACAAATTGCGGAAACGACAGCAAGGATGACAATATTTGTCAAGTTGCTGATAATAAAGGACACAAATTAGATGATTTATCCCAGAAAGGCAAACGGTGTACATGTAGAAAAAAATCTTCATTACCTCTGAACAAAAGATGAAGATATCTTTTTTAATAAAATCATCAATCAACTCAAATAAATTATTTTGAATTGCTTGGATTTTTCAATACAAAAGGTTATTTAGTAACATACATACTCGCCATATGTTTTTTTCTATTACAAATAAAGTACGAGTACCTCTAATTACCAACAAAATTTCACTATAAATAGAATGCATCTTTTGGAAAATCAATTTGCTGTGATTGCCAATATATTTTTCAATAGTCTGTCGAGCCATAAAAGAAAGCTGATTGCAGAGTTGATGATGTATTGAACCTGAAATTTATTATTATTTTCGCATTAATGTCAAATTGATAAGGTGAGGTGCGGGCAGCTGACTAGGGATGGCCCGATATCGTTTGATCAAATGTGTATAATGTTATTTTTTACATTTTCGTTTGTTTGTCTTCTTCTTCCCAGTGTCATGTCAGGTCCCACAACGTTGAATATCACTTGAGAGAAGACATCTTTGTTTCCGGCAGCCCGAAAAAGATCTCCAACGCCCCTTATGCCAGTCCAATCACGTATATTGCGGAGCCAGGAGATTTGCCTCCTGCCAACACCTCTTCGGCCTTCTATTTTGCCTTGAATGATCAGGTGCAGTAATTTATACTTTGCTCCTCTAAGTTTGTTTGTACATGTGTAGTATTTTAAATTTTCGCTTATTGAATTTCTAAGATTTTGTAAATATTATAAATGAAGCACACTTTATTTTTTAAATAAAAAATAATCTTACGAAATATCATAGACAAAATGCCTGGCATTTCCGTTGTTATACTCGTATAATATATTTACCCAAAATCAGTACTGAACATTATATATTCAGACGGCAGAATTGAGCGTAAGGGTGAGGACTATTTGCCTATTTGTGGGAACGAACAAACGCCACAAATTAGCCAGCATCTCCCGGACATTCAACAGACAAGCGGGGCACACAAGCCAGGTCTTTGATCTCCGATCCGGCTGGCGTGATCACACGGCACGGGGTGCGCGCTGCGCCCAAAATATTAGAGTGGCTGACACCAAATTGCACGCTGATCCAGACCGTCCATACCGCCCGTCCCACCCTCACTCCGTGAGACTCTCCGTATGTATGGTATAATGATGATGCAATTGTAGACGATAATAACTGGCTGTGTGGTTGCTTAACGGGGGAAATTGTACTTATCATGTCAAGCACACTTTTGAATAGAAATCCACAGGAAGAAATCAACTCTTAGTTATATTGGAGGAGGATTGAATTGGTTGGTTAATAGAATCAGTTGATTATACATTTAATTCTATGGGACCTTAAATGTACATACACATTAATGTATGGGTAGTGAAACGTGGATGTAAAAAAATACTGAAAGGAGCAGAATAAATGCTGTAGTAAAGTGCCCACTGAGAAATATAGAAATATACTCGTACATGGGGTAACAATATATGAAGAATACCGAATGAAGTAATTCGGGATGAATGTGAACTTAAGACTGACATGTTGAATAAGACGAAGAAGAGTTTTCTAAGCTGGTTTGGGCACGTGGAAAGGATGAATGAAGAAATATTAACAAAATAAATATATAGTGCAAATATGAGTGAAACGAAGGTGAAGATCGTGTGGTTGGATCAAGTTAATGGTATGTAAAAGTAAAGAGATGTAAAAAGTCAGAGAAATCTTAGAAATTGTATTAGAAGATGATTGAATATACAAGAGGCGACGGATGTGTGTCGAGATATGAAAGTCGGGCGTTCTGTTCTTTCTCCTTATCCCGACAAGGAAACGGCGTGGTGGTATGTATGTATTATATACATGTATGTGTAAGACATGAACTGCCTTTTCGACTATACTAAAACTTAATCGTATTTCGAAATTTCCGCCCTTAGACGCGTTCCAATATAAAAATATTTTTTAATAACAAAGACATTGTCCGACGATGAGACAACCACCATGATCTGGTTGGTATGAAGCCTGTCTTCCAGCACAGGAGTTGTGCTTCGATTACAATGGGTACCCAAACTTTTATAAAGGGTCCCCAGTCTGGTTTTAAGTTTAGACTTGTTTAAGAGCTTTCTGGTTGATTGCAAAAAATTGTCACCGAATAATAAACCCGCCTGGTAAACGAATGTGCTTTACTATACAATACACTGTAAAATATTTTGCTATAAACATTTTAAAATTATAAACTTTTTAAGTACAATATTAATATAAGTATCACTTTTCTGAACCACAAGACGAAAACTACTCTACACTTAATTTAACATACAAGTATCTCACAATTATTTACGTCATCGTGAATAAAGATTGTTTTTGCTAACATATTTAAGAACTGGACTATTAAAAGCGTCACCATTTGTAAACGGAATGATCTTGTTGAATCAATTTTCCGACATTGATATTTCCATAACTCGGAACATAAATTGGTGTTTAAGCTCATTAAGAATTCAATAAGATTGGTTCAGTTTGTTTGATATAATTGGATTCAATATATCAAATATTAAATAAAATAAAAAATATATAAATATGGTAAGTCAGATTTCTTTCAGAAATCAAAATTTCTTTGTAAAATACACATAAGGGCAATGAATACCAGAAGCCTCGAAATACCCCAAGAATGAAAGGGCATAAAAACATAGCATTTGTGATTTTTTTCATTTGAAATATGAATCTCGATAAATTATTCGATATTGAGGTTGCATTGCTTCCCACCGATTCTAATAAATCAAGAAATAAATTGAAAACAATTTTGATTCGAATTATAAATCTTAAAACTTACTGTCATTTTCAAACAAAAAAAATAGGATGGGAAAGGTGCAGAATAACAAATTTAACACTTAAAAACTACATGTTATATCGATAAGTTGGTTGAATTAATACCAGTTACCCTTTATTTGTATACATAACAACCTGGCGGTTTTATCGCTATGTGGTAACCTCGTCTACCCAATCATAAAGATGTTATAGAGCCTTAAACGAATCTACGTTGGAATCCTATTTAAAAAATATTGGGTGCTAGTGGCAATTAAACTCACAACCCCGGGTTAAAAGAGAAGCGTTTTATTTATGGTAAACAATGAATATAGTTGCCGTAATATCCCTAATAAAAGTTTATACTTATCAATAAGAGTATGCACCTATAGTATTTATATCATATCATATGTTGATAATAAAATATCAATATTAAAGATTGACTGTGATCTTTTCAAAGAATTTTTATGTAATATTTAACTCAGTGGGACAGAGAGCACATACGAGGGATAAATTACACCTAATTTTGTGAAGAACCTAATCGGATGACAAGACACACAAATAAGTTGGCGACAGAAATCCGTACAGAGAATACATACAGATTCATAAGAGCAATTCATACCGGTTCGTCCTAAATTCTCGTATTATGGCGAGTCCATTGACATTATTACATTCAAAGAAAGCAATACTTCAGTATTTCATAAAAGTAAAACCATAAAATGCTGTTTAATATTGATTATATATAAAATCAAAAAAACTTTTTTTGCAAATTCTAATCTATAATATCCTACGACTCTCAAGGTGAGTTAGTCTAATCTTCCGAACCGGAGGTTATGAATTGGATTCTCAATTACCCAATTTTATTTTTAAAAGGTGTGGTTCTCACTTAAGGCCTCGAACATCTTTTTGGTTGGTTGGAAGAGATTGCCACATGGTAATAAACTCACAAGTGAACAACGACAGTGATATACGATACGATTTGGAGGGGTTAAACACTGCATAATTATTGTAAAAGTTTGAGACGATCGAGGAATAAATTATATGAAAGTAAATGACTAGTTCTGAGGAATTGAAAAATAGGAAACTTTATGGATGTGATTTTATATGACTATAGCATAACATGTTTTTTGCTCACCCCATTAGGGGTGTGGCGTGATGGAAATAACAATATGATCATCATCGTCATCCTTGTATTTTTTTTTCATTTACTTGTGGGTTTGCGTGAGGTGTAAACCTTTCTACAATGCGGTTTTTCTAAGACCATTTATAGTCAGATTCTGCACGGATGCTTAATTATTTTTTTCCAGGGACTTCTATTAAAATTGTCTTTATACCCCTATATTCACTTGGTTTACTTTGTTTGTACTCGTATGTATTCATAATTTGTGTAAGATACAAGTAGGAACAACTTTTTGACTATATCAAACATACTAATTCGTAATTTATATCCATTACTCCTGAAAACCACCGAAACTCCTGAAAAACTCCTGAAAACCAACATGACATCTGTTTTTTTTAGTTTAGTCTTAATGCAGCATTCAGCTCCGTCCGCACAAGAGTGTTAAACGTATTATAATCTGCCAGGATTAAATTCATCTCATCGAAAACATACACGGTATCATTAACTAAGATATAATTTAAATTTCAAATATCTCTACAAAACTTAAATGTTTGATTGCCTAATTTCTTAAATTTATCCCCAATACATGTTAAATACTTTTGTTATCATACAGCTCTACAAATTATTTATTTCATAGATTCACTATTTGAAAAATAATTTTAATATTCAAGACTAGTTCATTTAATATGTATCAAAAACAATTTACCCGTAGGTTCAAAATATATAAGTTTTGTAGTGTAAAGGAGATATAGCAACTCCCCGACAGGTTCTTTTGTCAGTCTGGATTTTTTAACAAAAAAACTGTTCATTAGAAACGAACGGCTTTTATCTCTTTTAATTTTCTTTATAAAGCGTGGTCGTTCTTGACAAATGCGCATGAACATAAAAATTCAAAATGTTATTTTTTTTAGTGTTAATAGGTTTCATATAGAATCACAGCGAGCAAGTACACACATACAACTTGCTCACAAAATTCCCAAATCCATGGCATAATATAATTCTGAAATTGACTGAAAGGTAACCTGTGGATTCCGCATAAAGAACTCAGCCCACATATTGTCCGTTTTGAGATCGTTGAGAAAACATCCAGTCGCTTTGCATAGACTTGAACCCGAAAATTTTTGTAAGACGAAATTCGATTACGAAATTTGCCACTTTAATTCGCTTGATATTTTTTCACACATGAGATTGAGTGAGAAAAAAAAACAAAAAAAATGTGTTTTGTAAGTTGGTTCTTTTTTGCATATATATTTATTTAACAATTGTAAAAAACAATCTGGTGGGCTTACTACCAGGCGGCAATCTCTTCCAACCAGACAAAAATTAAAAAAAGGAAGTTCCATGGTCGCAAAACATATTCAATTGATTATACATCTTTATGAAATTTATTAACAATATACATAGTAAAAGTGAGATATTATCAATCAAAGGAGAAGTAAGAGAAGGTGGAGTACACACAGTACAAATTATTTTACCTTTATATATCGATATCTCAAAAAATTCTTTTAGACGTGATAAAAATATGCAAGTTGTAAGATAGTATTTGGAGATATAAGGATATCTATGACTTCGTTCAGACATCCATTCGTTAAAAAAAAAGAAAAGAAAAAGACACACCGGCTTGCTTTGATCGTTTCACTTCAGGGTGCCATCGGATTCAGTACAGCGGTGTGGCCGGTGAGTTTGCTGGTGTGCAACGGTTCATTCACTTTAAAAATAACCTCCACGACACAGCTTCGCTTTCCAACTGAATTCACGTTAGAATTGCGAGGGGGTACTCGACTACGAGGCCCAGCTACGACGACTGCATTAATTTGAACCATTTATCACTATCTTAGTTTTAATTATGACGGTCATTACTTATTGCAATATTTGGATGTACAACGTTGTAATCCTCACACCTTATAAATTATTTTTCATTTGTATACCGATATCTCGAAAAATACCTTTAGACGTAATAAAATTATGTTTGTTGTCTTTAATACGAGTAGAGTAGCACTTGATGGACTGGAGCATACGAGCAGCGTGTATATTACGGGAATCGCCGATGCAATTTGCCGTCTACGTGTCATCAATCTTAGCCGTCTCTCGCGTCACGGCCGCCCCGGCCCAGGCTATATAGCGAGCGGGCTGGGCGTGGGCAACTAATAAAATTACCTACCCCTCTTGTGTATTGACTGGCGTGTATCGCGTTACGAGTTTTACGCGCAAACACCGTCAGGGGGTGGTTCCGGCACCGACTACGATACCGACGACAATAACGAAACGCTGTGTGTTTGAACAGCTTTATGACACCCCTAACTCTTGGTGCGGATGTTGTATATAGTGTGGTTCACGAGACTAGAATCAATTTATTAAAATCGAACGTTTGATGATTGATTGATGCATATGATGCGATGCTCGCGGTTGAGATTATTAATTGGTGATATTTACTGACTGAACAACATCAAAAGATACTTAAAAATACCAGATAATCAGAACCTTTAGGTCGATTTCATCTTCATGGAATAAATTTATTGTTCCAAATTGATCCTATATGGTTGGGTAATATATGGATATGGCCGTTGTTGACCCTGTGATATGGAATGGTCAGCCTCAAAGAGTTCGAAACATAAGTGGCGTATGCAGCTTTAGGAAAGTACTAGAATACAGACTTTTTTAAAGATATTATCAAAATACGAGTATATAATTATATATGAACTACACTCCAGTTCACCTAAACCAAAAAAAAAAGGGTATGGGCTGAAAAACGTCTGACGTCCTCGCGGCCGGGCTCGTCCTCTATTGGTGGGGTTATATCTCTACTGGGGTGATGTTATGAGATGAGCCCAAACTTTTTGATAGCTTCTCTCTCTAATCTATTATTTTCGACATTAGCTTGATATATTATCTTCGACGTTATTTAGAAATAATATATATGTATATGATATACCATATGTATATTATGTTGCTATAAAACGATATTTATTTAAATGTGTTGATATCCACAAAGGTTTTTTTGTAGTTCGTCTTACCTTGGTAAGGTTTCTACGGTTTTCTTACCAAATAACTTTTTCTAAACATATGCAGATGCGGGGAAGTGTCTTATCTTATTGCCGCAACCACCACCTTCATATCCTTTTACTAAACTTATTTTTATTTTTTTAACCTTTCAATAACAGTGGGCACAGTTCCCGACTTAGAGCGCAGTTGATGAGATTCTGCTCCCTAAACAGCGATTTGTATAGTATGGAATAGAATTACTATGGTGATTTTGTTGGAAAATGTTCTAAGATATTTATTTTGGAACAATTTATTTTCAAGCACTTAACTCATGTATGGGGATGGGCCAGAAAGATCGTTTCACTTACTTATATATATGATACAACGAACATCAATTTCAGTATTTTGAAATTTGAGTGATTTTGTTGGAAAATGTTGTTGTCGAGGAATGTAATGTTTTGAAATTTGTCAGGTGTTGTAGGATAATGTTGTCCTAAGATATTCATTTGGAAATTATTTATTTTCCAGCACTCTTTTCATGACTGAGAATCATAAGGGTGTGGGCTGAAAAACATCTGGTGTCCCCGTGGCTGGGTTCGCCCTATATTGGTGGGGTGTATCTTGGCCGAGGGGATGCTATTAGATGAGCCCAGACCTTTTGATAGCTTCTGTATTTAATGTATTATCTGCAATTTATGTGTTTTAGAAGTGTTATTTAAATATAATCTGTACATACTATGTTGCTATCAATAAACCTATTATTTATTTTATTTATTTATTTATAACTACTACATGCAGTGCATTGGTAGAGACATCATCTACAATATTACTCAAACTTTTGCATTTGGCAGTCGAGAGAGCACCAATAATCCGTTATCTCGTTGCTGAAATAAGTCGAGGGTCTACACAAGATTATCTGCTCTTACAAGTGACCAGTCAACACCAACTTCTATAAATTATCATCTCCCTACGAGCGTCACATTCATAGAATTTAAGAATGCGTTTGAAATAGACAGGCCAGTCTGTCTTAGATTCCTCCCCAGCATGTAACATAAGCATTGGTGTGCATCGCCGTCGAATGACTCATCAGTATCCTTCTTCGAAGTAATCTATTTTTTTTCTTCTTGCCTGCTCCTAATTTAATCATTCTGCATCGTGATCCCTCTTTTCCTTGTGTTTTTATTTTTCTAAGCTTTTCTCAAATATTGTTTTCAGACACTAAATTCAAGATACGGCCATGGATACTAATAATAATCATGAAACAAAAGCTGGTTGATTTGAAGAAATTGCTTTAAAGCAACAAATTCGCCAAATGTATTTGCATAAAAGTGTTAAATAAATAATTTACAACGAATCAATCATTATAAAGAAAAACGCTTTTAGAGTCTTAATCAACGTCTTCCAGAAAATAGACAGAGCGAACGTTAGACTTCTCAATGTATTGAAAAACGAAGCGTTGTCTAATTAAGGTTGGAATAATATGAAAATGTTTTTGGTCAGCATAAAATTAAATCGTTTTTACAAAGCATTTTTATTGGAGTTTTTATTTACCTACATAGAAAAGAATCTGAAATCGAAACATTAAAATTCACCAAAAATGTACGCAATGTGTCATATTGAAAAGGATCCATGGTTTCCACTTTACATGAATCACGGATTATATCCACAAATGTTTCATCGTGGAATCACTAAAGAGAACAAACGACAGATTCCAAGGCCGAACTAACAACTAACCGCTTCGAGTTAATCTGAAAGATTGCGTGAAAGCGAGCCGGGACAACTTCCGGACGTCCGAAAAGTTGAAATTAAAATTCCACTTGAAAGTGAACGAAGACAAACAGGCGGATGAAGAAGCCGCTAATTCTGAATTATTAGATTAAGTTCCAAGCGGGGGGCGGGACTATGGCGGGATTGTTCTAAGGGTAAACTCCGCTGAAAGGGTAGTTTTCAGAGTAAAGAACCACAAATCTGTAGTACGAGTATGTGCGCTCTAATTTTAAAAGGATATCTGCTTTGCTTTCTGTGGCTTCTGAGGATACTTGAACACCAAATGGCTTCTTGAATATGGTTTTCAATAGCTATATTTCGAACAATTTTGCATAAATATGAGTACGTCAATACTGCTAAATTGTATTTTATTCCCGGATAGTATTTTCAGAAACTTCCGTGGGATAGAATACCTCCTTCATTACAGTTATTTGTCAACTTATAATATTATAAATATTTTGACACAGCCAGATAAACTTGGCACGGCCAAATGAATGAAATTATTGTACATAAAAAAAAGAAAGAATACTGAAAATAGAATATTGAGAAGATGCGTGATAAGATGTATGTGCGTGGAAGAAACGAACAATAGATGTCAGGATGAAAAAAAATGGAGATATATCATCTCCGCCTTCGCCAAAATGCATTATGTTTACTAGAAGTCTACAGCAAAAGGCATTATGTTTACAAGAAATGACTTCATGCGCTGAAGCTTGGATAAAATATTAAATTAGAAATTGAAATGTAAAATTTCGATTTTCAGACTGTGTTTTTTAATTGGAGAAAGTCATAGAGCAACGCAGGATGTACAATATACTATCTTCAGAAGTGGGTTAATGGCGTGATGGATTCCTTTTACTTGGGAGAATTTTCATTCGGTGCCTTAGTCACTTGACTCGAACAAAAACTACTTTGTCACTACTTAAATAATATCCATCCACCGTTCAACTAAATAAACAAGATGCAGTAAAATTTTTGGGGAGTTTGTAATATTCAACGTTACTTTTTTGTCAACTTCAGATGAAATTCATAAAATGATAACGGTGTTTGTATTTTTTCTTCTCTAACCTTTTACATTTCCCCTTTCCTTTATATTTATGTATTTTAATACAAGTTTAATGGTTTTTTTCTGAAGATTTTACATGAGCGTTATAACACGACATATTTTAGTTTCGTTGTATTACATAATATACAAAATAATTGGTTTATATTTTGATATTTGAAGTCGTTTACATATTGTTTCCATGTACAGTTTCTCCGTATAATAAAACGTAAATTAGAAACAACACACAACTCGAGTGATCAATTCTAATAATATTTTAAGTCGTTTACATATTGTTTTCATATAGTTTCTCCGTATAATTAAACATAAATCAAAAACAACACACAACTCGAGTGATCAATTCTAATTATATTTTAAGTCGTTTACATATTGTTTTCATACACAGTTTCTCCGTATAATTAAACGTAAATTAAAAACAACACACACCTCGAGTGATCAATTCTAGTCATATTTTAAGTCGCTTACATATTGTTTTCATATACAGTTTCTCCGTATAATAAAACGTAAATTAAAAACAACACACAACTCGAGTAATAAATTCTAATAATATTTTAAGTCGTTTACATATTGTTTTCATATACAGTTTCTCCGTATAATTAAACGTAAATTAAAAACAACACACAACTCGAGTGATAAATTCTAATAATATTTTAAGTCGTTTACATATTGTTTTAATATACAGTTTCTCCGTATAATTAAACGTAAATTAAAAACAACACACACCTCGAGTGATCAATTCTAGTCATATTTTAAGTCGTTTACATATTGTTTTCATATACAGTTTCTCCGTATAATAAAACGTAAATTAAAAACAACACACAACTCGAGTAATAAATTCTAATAATATTTTAAGTCGTTTACATATTGTTTTCATATACAGTTTCTCCGTATAATTAAACGTAAATTAAAAACAACACACAACTCGAGTGATAAATTCTAATAATATTTTAAGTCGTTTACATATTGTTTTCATATACAGTTTCTCCGTATAATTAAACGTAAATTAAAAACAACACACACCTCGAGTGATCAATTCTAGTCATATTTTAAGTCGTTTACATATTGTTTTCATATACAGTTTCTCCGTATAATAAAACGTAAATTAAAAACAACACACAACTCGAGTAATAAATTCTAATAATATTTTAAGTCGTTTACATATTGTTTTCATATACAGTTTCTCCGTATAATTAAACGTAAATTAAAAACAACACACAACTCGAGTGATAAATTCTAATAATATTTTAAGTCGTTTACATATTGTTTTCATATACAGTTTCTCCGTATAATTAAACGTAAATTAAAAACAACACACAACTCGAGTGATCAATTCTAATAATATCTTAAAGAACCGACCAATGCTGGTAAAAACTTCTTCTTCTTCCTCTTCCTATAGATCATGATCAGTTTGTTCCGCTTGATCCGCTTGTTCCCCTTCTTGTGACGTGGATTGCCAGCTGTCACGCAATCTCTTCGGAGGTCTTCCCGGTAATCTTCTTCCGACTGGGTTCCCTTGAAGGGCGACACGTGGAAGTATGTCGTCTTGCGTTCTGTTTACATGTTCGTTCCAGTATCGCCTTCGTTGTCTTCCCCACCTGACGATGTCTTCCGTACTACACTTTCTCCTTATTTCGGTGTTTCTGATTCTATCTCTTAGTGTGTTTCCGGTTATACATCTCAGTGTTTTCATTTCCGAGGTTCTCAGGAGAGATTTTGTTCTAGATGTGTCTGCTCTGGTCTCTATTCCGTAGGTGACTATCGGTCTCACACATGTCTTGTAAATTCTGACTTTACTTTTTATTCTCATGTGTTTATTATTCCACACCGGTGTTCTTAGGCATCCCGATATTGCAGCCGCCTTATTGACCTGTCTCAAGGTTTCATCATACAGATTAACATTGCTACTGATGCTCATTCCAAGACACCTAAACTCCATCACTTGCTCTATTATTTGGTTATTCACTGCTAGTTTGCATCTCACCGGGGTCTTAGATATTGTGAGGCTCTTCGTTTTGTCCGTGGATATCAACATGTTATATTTTAGTGAGGTTTGATGGAGTCTATATAACATCCTTTGGAGGTCATCTTCGGATTCTGCGGTGAGTACTGCATCGTCTGCGTAGCACACAATGCTGACTTTTTTGTCTCCCAGTCTGTATTCTATGTCCATGTCTGCAACTTCCTCAATTAGTTTGTCCATTATTAGATTGAAGAGGAAGGGGCTTAAGCTATCCCCTTGTCTAATTCCAATCGGAGTAAGGACGGCATTTGTAAGGTCATTCTCTATTTTAATCCAGGTGTAGCTATTGGTATTTAATCCTTGTATGATTTTTTATTAAGTTCCAGGGGACATTCTTCTCACTAAGTATCTTTATCACATCTTCCAGTCTAACTCTATCAAAGGCCTTAGTGAGATCGACAAAGCAGAGGTATGCTGTTTTGTTATACTCTGGTGAAAACTGTCATTATTATTTTTGATAAATTCATTTCTTTCCCGAATAATTAATAAAACAAATACAGTATATGCTATATCTATATATCCTGTCAACAGCTCATGATTGAGTATCGTTAATTTCATGATATCCTTTGACAACTTCTCTCTATCCATCCCTGCATTCATTTTCTTTATAATGATTGATTCGTTCGAAAAGCATTTTTAAGGGTAGTTCTGTTGTATCTCTCACTTGGTCAGTCCAACGCACTGGGACTCTTCCTCTTGTGCGTCGTCCTTTCACGCTTCCATTGGACCATAAGCCTCTCCACATTGTCTCCATGGTCGCGAATAATGTGTCGAAAGAATCGGAGGACTCGTCGTAAGTTGCTCTCAAACCAATTAAGCTAAGCTCCTGAAAATCCAAAAGCGTGCACTTTCTAAAGTCAAACCACATGCCTTAGTTTGTATAAACTGATTCAACGTATTCTTTTCAGCCAGAACATCTGAAATGTCACAAAGAATTAAACAAGTAAGAGTATATTGGACGCAAACATACCATGCTGAATTGTCATAAATTTATTCACGTAGCCATTGATATGTTACTATCTATTATAGGACCTTTAATTCAAATTAGAAAAGCCAGACAGTATACCAAATTGCCTATAATTTTCTACATTTTACATATCACTTTTCTAACAAATAAAAGTCAAATACGAGTAGCTCGATATTTTAGCAGTTTGAAAAAAAATCTAGTTTAAGTGACTCGTTAAATATAACGGACATCGATGGAATACAATCAGGCACGAGATACTATTTTACATCTAAGCGGAGCTTCATCTCTACACCATTCACATTAGTATTCACACGAGTTACTCGTAAATTAAATGGATTAGCAAATATAAAATTCAACGAGTGAACATTAATTGGTGTATCACAATCATAAACAGTCTTGAAATAGTTGGCAAAGATATTTACAACGCCTACAACCGCCCACACATCTTACCGCCATAACACAAAGTATCCGGAAATTTCAAGCGATCTGCCCGGAACATAATTGTGAACTTCCAAAACGATTAGAAATAATTTTAATGAAATTTTCCATAATATTAAAAAAATTGTAAGAAATTTTAATGAAAACTATGCATTTTTTTTTGAGCTATTGAAATTGAATATAAGTATTTAAATCACCATTATCTTTATATTTTTAACGAATGTTCTATTTTTCTATGATCGCTGAAATAGTGGTTCCGATGTGAACCACCTTGTATAGCAAGAAGTCCCGAATAATCTGTAAGGCACGTATTTTAGTACAATTATTTATTATGTGATAAAAACTATTGCATTTCTGTGTAATGTGTATCTCTCCATAAATGATAAATCGGCATAATTAAAAACTCGACGATTTTGAGATAGTTGCATGAATTGATACATTATTTGATAGAAACATCTAGTACTGGTCACTATGTTATTGATCTAGTTTTTCTAATTTTATTAAAAATAATACAATAAAGCAGAATATACAACGACCCTACTGATGAGTTCTAGCATTGTTTTACAGAAACTAGTGCTGGTGAAAACTGCCATTAGCGTATGATCTCGTTACGTAATATAAACAAAGCACCATGTTATTGGTAAACATCCGAGTGGGGTTCAGCCACTAAATGTTAGTACATACGTAATCAAAACTTGTAACAAATAGAGCGAGGATTGGAAAATACCTAATCATTTTCAATAAATAGAGCCACTCCCGTCGGGAAAATTTAAGAAACCGGGGGTTCCTACCCAATTTATAATGTATCGATTTCGCGAGTTTTCCAGCAGTAAGCCGATTAAGTCATGTCGAGTAGCACTGAATGAGGGTAAGACCTAATTAATTTGCCAGAAACATTTACTGGGTTTCCGAAGCGAGAGCCTTATTTCTTGTTTACAAAATATGAGATAAAACGCTCGTGTAGACGGAAATATATATTTGCCTGAGATATAATTAGGAAAATATAACGGAAAATAATTATGCATACGCTAATACCTTTGATAAACAAAAAAAATGTGTCCAAATTTCAGTCGAAACAGAAATAAATATGTCTGGAATGGAACCGTAAATACATTATTACGGAGAGCTTTTCGCGGATCGAAAAGATAAAGCTGATATTATTGATGTGTCCTACAAAAAAAAGAAACAAATTTCAAAGGACATTTGTAAATCATGAATTGTCTGCCTACAAATAAAATTTTGTAATATACTTATCCTTAATTGGCGACATATCTCTGGAGATATACATAGAGCATTTTATTACAATACTTTTGTTATAGCTTAGTTAATTCTCGCTCTAATATTTTATACATTATGTGAAGACGAAAAACAAGAAAATGTTTGAGTAAGGATCGTTTGTAGCAAATAAAAGGTGAAAACATAATAAATCGATCAACATAGAACATTTACACAATAAAGAAGTCCAAAATGTATGGCTATATGATAATTAAAGGCATTAAACAATATTGCGAAAATCAAAATAAAAAGCTTTGAGAGTTCTATGTCATTTATTTCTTTCAACATAGTTTCTTTACTTGAGAATCACGACCCAAAATTGGGACGATAAGCAATTCGAATGGGACGTGACATGTTCAAAAATGACAGCATTTTTACACCATAACATGTCAAAATGTATTAAAACCTTTTGAGTCACTGCGCGTTAAAATTAACAATTTTTGTACTATAAAAACTAGGAATTTTGTGTTTAAAAATATAAAATTTATAGAATAGTTATCCTCATATACACATATATTATTATTCAAATATATAAATTATAGAAACCATATCCACTGTCTAAATCTGGGTTACGGCTCAAAAATATTAAGAAACACTTTCTCGGTTAAGAAAATCTGAAACTTCTGAAAAAGATAAACGTGGACCAAAATTCTATAATTAACTGATAATATCATAGTAATAACAAAAGGACAATTTATGCAGCGTCGTTTATAGAGCAAATTCTTCTCAAGGGCGCTCTAAATCAAACATCTAATTTAAGGTGTTAAATTTCTAAAAAAGCATCCATTATAAAAACTAATTAATAAAGCGTTCCATCTTGTAAAAAGGATGATTTGTGCCAGTGAGTTTAAAAGAAACAAGAAATTGTAAAAATAAATGGAAAACTACTATAGTACTAAATATTTAAGGAGTTTTAGAAGATAAATTTAGATTTCGTGGAGAATAAAGTGCGAGTAGATGAGACATGTTAAACGGCCGAGAGATATTCATACTTCAACGAATAAAAACTGACAGATGAGATCAGCAATATTCTCGAAAGTTCATACAGCTTTTTTTATTACGCATATTATTTAAACATTAGTTAATTTATGATTGAACAATTTCTTCATTCAATCATTCGTATGATACTCCTAAACATGTCCGCATTGATGATGCGGATAAATTGAAGAGCGCCACATTTATAGACCATGATGTCATCAGTCCCGTTAATCGAGCCTTCAGATTAAGAAACTATTGGAATATACACAAACGTCTTATAAGAATATATGTTTTAAAATACAATATTTTTTATTTTAAAATGTGCATTGTTTTAGTATAACACGAAAAAAACTAAAATGATAATATTTAACGTGTAATTTTTTTTATCAAATAAACAATAGAATATTTATAGTTAAGGCATCAACATTGTGGAGGTGTCAAGACATTGTAATTTGTTTTTATCAAACACTGTTTATTCCACTTTTTATAATGGTATAACCCTACCAGTTTCAAGGCTTTCACCTCATCATCAGGGTACCACAAACAAGAGTCTTGTTTGTGGTACCCTGAAGATGAGGTGAAAGCTTTGAAACCGGTAGGGTTATACAGTTACAAAAAGTGTTATAAACAGTGTTTGATAAAATAAATTACAACTGTTTATTCCACTATAATATTTATTTTTTGAATAATGTTAGTAAGAATCTCAATCGTGATACTATTAAGATAAAAATATCTTCAATGTTGATTGGACTGAAATGTGATACTTATATTTCATTTATTTATTTTACACACTCAGGTTGCACCCATTATAAACAAAGCTGAGAGAGAAATATATAGTATAAAACAACTGAATAAGAAATCCTTATCGAGCCGAATAGTATTCTTACTAAAAAGCACAATATGCTTTCTTTGCACTATGCAAAGCACCAATTAAATAATCTCAGTTTTTGAAGAAAACGAGTGCGGAGTATTTTTGCAATCAGCGGACTCGAGTTTGTATGCAAAATGAAATATTTCTAATCACATAAATAAAAGCTCTCGTATCTTAATTGAGATTATTCAAATACACAATATAATCTCAATATTATTAAGCATAAACAACTTTTAACAGAGTTGTTTCAGTCTCAAAAAGCTAAAAAATATATATTATTAATATTTTTCTAATTTATCGAAATTCTTTATATCGCTCTCACGAAAAGCTGTTTAAACTGAGATGATAAGAAACGTGCTTTGTACGACTATATGAAGGTCATTATCTGATGCAAAAAAAAATGTTCAAACTAAAACACTTCATTAGCAGCTTCTATTTCATAACAGGCCACGTAAGTAAAAACGTTATCTATAACTGTGTCGACATGCAAAAGCTCAAGCGTAAAATAACACATTTACTCGTATATTTCGTACAAATTGGCATTTTCCACAGTACTCTCGTGTGTGATCTCCTGCGGCAATTATTAAGTGGTCCCATTCATCGCCCTCTGTCGCCATCTATCGCCCTCCATCGCATCGTCTCGCCTCCACACGGCGTGAGCTTTTCATGAAGTATTAAAATTAATACGTCTCTCGCGGGTCGGAGGCGCAGTGCGAGGCATACAAAGGGGAGCACAAAAAAGCTGTACCGCTTTCTCTTATTTTGCTTGTACCTCTGCGCGGACGGATCATATCAATGAATTCCAAGCCCTGTGCGGGAATTAGGCACGGGCAGTTCAGTATGGTAAACACGTACTTGAACCAAAAATTAACTTGAGTTGTATGGTCGGTTTTTTCTTTGATAATGTTAAGCTACATTATGTTATGTACGAGTATGTACTTAGAATAAAAAATACTTATTGAAGGTTTTGAAGAAAAACCACATAAGGTAAAACTTAAATTTAAAAAATGACACCAATATATATCCGTGGTCTAGATAAGACACATTATATCCATTGTTTAATATACTTAACTGTCCCGCCACCCCGTCTTATCTCGGCGAAAATTGTCAGCGTTTTTCCGATCATGGACTTGCGCCGCGCTCATACATAGATTGTTTATTGGCCATCCCAATTCACTGCTCTTCTTTTTTACGTCGTTACTGCTGTAAGAAGCGACTGAAAAAACTCTTAATATCTAGTCATTAATATAACGTGTTTCATTCCTCATTTCTTTTTACTCTCCACCATCTTTTCATTCTCCTTTGATTGATAACATCTCACTTTTACTTTGTATATTGTTAGTAAATTTCGTGTTTCATTTCTGATTTTTCTTTCCTCTCCTCCTTTTCCTTGGATTGATGATATCTCACTTTTAGTTTAATATGTCCATAAATCGCATAAATATGAATAAGTTTCTGAATATTTTTTGCAACCATATAACTTTATTTACTTTTGTCTGGTTGGTTGGGTTAGGTTAGATTAAGAGATTGCCGCCTGGCCATAAACCCGCCAGATTGTATTTACAATAATTAAGACACCTGTCTTCCAGCCAGGAGGTTACGAGCTCGAATGCTGTTAGTACAGATTGTATTTACAATGAAGTGTTACATAAGATAATGGAGACACCTGTCTTCCAGCGAGCTTCCAGGAGGTTACGAGCTCGAATGCTGTTAGTACACATTTTTTAAAAAGTCTGTCTGGTTTTCACTTCAGGCCTCTTTGACAGATTTCTGATATGTTGTAAGAGATTGTCACATGACAATAAAGAAACCTAATTGTGCTGTATACAAAGAAGCTATAATACAATATCCACACAAACAAATGTGTACGGCTTGCCGAACTGTGCCCCATAACAATATCCATCGGTCTAAAGAATATCCGAAACATAATATTATATAATTCCTCTTGGACACATTATCCAAATTACCATTGAACAGTTTGATCTACTTCATCTTCGTATTTTAAACAAAATTAATACAGAATCTCGTTGGTTTATTAAGAAAGATTTTTTCCCGTTTTACAAGAGAATCTATGAATAAGGAAAATGTATTTCCCGTTTTACAAGAGAATCTATGAATAAGGAAAATGTATTTCTATAACTTTAAAACATTAATTAGTTTTACTTTTTATAGCTCTCTTTGGTGAATTTCAACAAAATAAAACGCTTTCATTTTATTTTTCACAGATCACAGAAGTTTTCCACAGGAGTTTTGTCTTCAGGAAGGAGGCTTGTCATCTTCATCATCAGGTTAAGTTTAAATATTTTAGTAATACTTATCCTGACGTTATTCAATTTAATATGCAGTAAAAAACACAATGAAAATATTGTTTAAATGAAAAAACTAGTTCATCTCAAAAATGATAAAACAAGAAGTACTGTATATACGAGTATGTGAAAACTAAGAAAATGAGAAAAATACAAAATAATTCATATTAAAAGTGAAGCAAAATTAATGAAAGCGATACGATATGAATGAACAAAATGAGTTTATTTTAAAATACAAAAAAAATGTTTAAAACGCAAGAGATTATAAGACTTTAGAATAAAGAAGCGAATTATTTCAATAAATAATGTCCTTGACTATAGGCACTGGAACAAGCTGCTAATTTATACTCGCTCCGTCGATGGTGTATTTTAAACAGCGACTCAAAAAGCATTACATATCCTCACATCCTCTCCTATATGCAGTCGCAGATTATATTATTATGTATATTTAAATTTTCAAATGATTTCTGTTTCCTTTTTATGTAACAACCCTTTATTTTATTACTTCATTTTCCTTGTACACAGCTCTTATGTAAATATTTCGCCAAAAATTGGAAATAAAAGTATTGAACAATTTTCTCGTTGGTTGAAAGAGATTATTCTTTGGCAATAAGCCATTTAATATGACAAGTTTAAAGAAGTACTAAACATAATCCTCTTTACCATAAATGAGAGTGACCTGATTAGAAATACGACATTTGTGTGTACAAAAATGTAAAAATCCATTCAGCCACTCAAATTTGAAACACCCCAATAAAAACCGTAGATTTGATGTGTGCAGACGGGTGCTTATTATTATTTGTCAGAGGGTGTTTAAACGAAGAGAAAGAAAAAAAGGAAATAGCAGAACGAAAAAAAGGACGACGAGGCAAACAGTCCCGAGGGAGAGGAAACGGAAGGGAGCACGAGGTGGCGAAATAAACGGAGACGACAGACAAACTCACTTCCGGTCGGGAGAAGTTGACGCTCAAAAACATTGATTATGTTGGGAACATTTAAAGGACTTAACAACTTCTTCCAGGCATCCGAGCTTAGGCCAAACGTCGGCACCAGCAATGTGAATTGCAGCCTCAAAGGGATAGTGAGTGCTTCTATATTTGAGCAACCTGGTTCTCTTTTTACGTCTGTTAATTTTTTTAATAAAAAAATTGCGTGGTTAAGGAATTCTCAAACTTTTCAACCCATCGACAATATTATTATGATCCATACAAATATCATTGTAGATGAAAATATAACATTAAATTTGATATCTATTGGGAATTGTGTAAGTATTATTATACAAGTCACTCTTTTACCAAAAACGTTCGGATATTACCTAATATCGTTGTTTATTTAATTATTGACAAAATAAATTATACGAGAGAAAGTCAATCAATTCGCGAAATTATTGGGTCGAGGGAGAGGGCGGTAATGCGCATGCACATATTCCGATAATATGACTCATTATTAGTATATTCACCAAATTTTAGTCTAATTTTGACAGCATTGTTAAACATATCGTCGGGAGTGTATGTCAAACGTTAATAACATCCTGAGTATGGAAAAGAATAAGTATCGCACCGTCATTAAGTTTCTCACAAAAAGAAACACCTCAAATCATTTTGAAAGAGATGTTCGCGGTTTACGGGGACTGTTGCCCTAGAAAAACGATGGTTTACAAGTGGCATAGTGTTTTAAAGCAAGAGAGAGAATCGATCGAAGACAACTTCCGACCAGGACGGCCTATTGAGGTCACTTCTTCAAACATCGTCAAAAAAATAGAAAAGTTTGTGCTGGAAGATGCCCACCTAAACAAACAACAGCTTGTAGAGACGGTTGGAGTATCATCTACAACCATTATTAATATCGTCCATCAGCATCTAGGGGTTTCAAAAGTCAGTACAAGGTGAGTACCCAGCATGTTCACAGCACTTAACAACAACGCGTCGTATGTTCGTGACAGTTTTTGAACCTCGGCAGAAACAACAAAGATGAGATTTTCAGCCGAATTATTACTGAAGATGAAACTTGGGTCCTCATTATGAACTTGAGTCGAAGCAGGAGTCCATGCAGTGGTATAAATAGGGCACACAGCCCCCTAAGAAGTTCCGAGTGTCGCAATCGGCTGGAAAAATTATGGCTGCAATTTTATGGGATGCGGAAGGCATACTTCTGATAGATTACAAAGATAAAGGCATCACAATAACTGGAGAGCACTACTTTGATCTGCTGATGCAGTTAAAAGAAGATGTAAAGGACAAAAGGAGAAGAAAATGGACAAAACGGTTGCTCTTCACAACTGTGGCTTCCAAACATTAAATCACCCTCCCTACAGTCCAGACCTGGTTCCGTCTGACTATTATTTGTTTCCAAATATGAAAAAAAAACTTCGAGGGAAGAAATTTACACACGACGAAGAAGTTAAAAGTGTTATTTCGGCTTATTTTGAGGGCAAAAGCGAATCTTTTTTTTTCGTGGGTATAAATAAGCTTAGTGAAAGATCTGAAAAATGTATTAGAATTAATATTGAAAAGGAAAAATAAAAATAATAAAAATTACCTTTTCCCCTCCATTCCGCGAATTTATGGACCTCCCCTCGTAAGTATCGTTTATATATCACAATAACAATTATAAAAGAAAAGAAAATGTTTTAACATCTTCCAAAAAACGAACTAACAATTCAGGTTACATTTATCTTTCAAAAATTTGACGCTTAAAAATGCCATGTATAAATAAGACACGTAGCCTAGTAGTAACATTCTTGATTTCCACTCGGGGGTTTCGGAATCGATTCCCGATGGTATCCGGAAAAAAAGGCGACAGTCCGGTAAAAGAGTTCGTCTAGTAACAATACTCGCACGCGCCAACGGTAGCGTTGCCAACGCGTTCAATGACGAACCGCGAGTTCAATGCTTACTCGCTAGCTGAGGTCAAATACAATAGTGTCTCCCTGCCACACTCTTCAATATGTTCGAAACACTTATTCAGATATATCGAAGGTAACCACACGAAAAAAATACAACATGGAAAATAAAAATGTACAAATACAATAAATTAAATTCAATCAGCAATATAAAGATTGAGTCGGAAAAAATCTGTTTAAAAGGCAACGAGAGAGATTAAGTTGTGTTCAGTATTTTAAACTGATAAGATTTGCGATCCGGAGGTTGTGGGTTCGGTTTCCTGTGATACCTTTGTAATATTTTTAATCAGTCAATATTAGTGGGTTCAAGTCCCGAGTTGGAGCATCCTTGAAGAAAGTTTGCTGTCTAACGAGATATACAGTCATTTTATTCTTATTACTGCACTTTTAAAAAAGGTTTCAGTCTTAGGGTATTCTAAAATGGTAATGAAGCCGACATATTGTACTGTACACAAGTAAAAAGTAATATTAGGTCCTTACATATGAAATTGGCGTTTTGTTTGGGAGGAACATAAAGTTGATTTTTTTTTAATATAATATATTTATTTAATCAAAGTATGTACCATTGCTATCTATGCACTTTTGCCATCTCATAGGTAGTTCATCGATCCCTTTACTAAAAAAACCATTCGGACGGGAATCAATAAAATCTTTGAAGTCGGTTTGGACTGCCCCATCGGAGTTGAATTTTTTCCCTTGCAAGAAGTTATCCAAATTTCGAAAAAAATAGTAATCTGTTGGGGCAAGGTCCGGAGAGTACGGTGGATGTCTTAGACATTCCAATTGAAGCTCTTCTAATTTGGTAGCCGTCTGTTGTGCAGTGTGTGGTCTAGCGTGATCATGAAGCAGCAGTGGCCTAGAGCGATTAACCAGCCTCGGTTGTTTAGCAGCTAGCTTTTCCATCATGGTTTGCAGTTGCTGACAATAGACATCTGCCGTAATCGTCTGACCAGATTTAAGAAAGCTGTAGTAAACGACACCAGCACTAGTCCACCAAACGCTCACAAGTAACTTTTTTGGAGTCAATTTTCGCTTGGGGCATGGTTTGGCTGGTTCGGCAGGGTTCAGCCATTGCGATGAGCGCTTCCGATTATCATACAGGATCCACTTTTCATCACAGGTAATGATTCGATTCAAAATCCCTTCATTATTGTGCCGGTTGAGTAATGCAACGCAGCAGTCAACGCGCGTTTGTTGATTTGCTTCACTCAATTCGTGAGGTACCCACCTTTCAAGCTTTTTCACCTTCCCAATTTGCTTCAAGTGGATTAAAACAGTTTTATCACTAACACCGCAGCCTGCAGCTAACTCGGACGTGGTTTGCGATGGATCCGCTTCCACAATAGCCTTCAATTCTTCATTATCAACTTTGGTCTCCGGCCGTCCACGAGGCTTGTTCTGCAGGTCGAAATTTCCAGAACGAAAACGTTGGAACCAAAAACGCACTGTGTTTTCTTTTGCGGCACCGTCGCCATACACATCATTAATCCTTCGAGCCGTTTCTGCAGCACTGGTGCCACGGTGGAACTCGTACTCGTAAATAACGCGATATTTCAAGTTTTCCATTTTGTAAACTGAGTGACGCAAAGAAAAAAAACAATTGAGGAAAAAACAAATGAATTATAATTTTCGAAACACAAATACTTGAGTAAATAGCTGTATAAATTTGAATTTGAAATTCCTAACCAAAGAGAAGATATTTGAGATCAAAGTTGCCAGTACGGCAAAACGCCAATTTCATATGTAAGGACCTAATATAAAACATGGAAATTTACTGAACTTATTGTTAATATATTTTTTATAACGAGAAAAGAATATGCCTTGTTGATCGCATGTATTTTTTGCAAATAAATTAAATATTTGTAAAATAATCGGTTTGATTGTTTTATACAGGAGGTTTGAAGAATGAATTCACAATAAATTATCGTGAGAAGTGGACATCTGTCGAAAAACTTTCAAAATGTTTCGTCTAAAAAATCGATAATTCTGTAATTTCGTATTCATCACATGTAAAAAAATCTGGGCTTCCTTATTGATGAAAATCTGAGTTGGCATAATCATATATCTAAATAAAACAACAAGATTTGATCTTCTTCATATTCTCCTAATTGGATGTGTAATTTTCTACCTGTTTTGAGTCAAATACTGCTGTCCTGATGTAGTATGCTTCCATTAGCTGATTACGGTGACGTATGCTATTTGGATGCTGACAAAGATATGTTAGAGAGACTAAAATATTTGCATCCCATCCATATTTTTATTTTTTTTAAATTTTATTTACACATGACAAGAAATATACACAATTTGTGAAAAAACTAAAGGTAATTTAATTTGAACACACAATTTTAATGAATCTGAGTTTGTTGCCTTTCATTTGTCGTGTACCCAGTAAATTAGGCTTTTGCCTGTATCTGACTGAGGGCATAAAGCATAAACAAATATTGGGTGTACAGATTAGTTCGGTCCGTCTTTTTGTGTTCAAAAATGCATTTATTTCTAAACAAAATGAATGAACAGATCAATTAAAGTATTGTCCATCGCTAGCTACTACTTTTTTCCATCTCTCAGGAAATTTTCGAATTCCATCTCGAAAAAATGACTAGTCTTTTGAGGCGATCCAAGTTTGGAGCCAATTTTCGGTTTCTACGAAAGAAGTGAACCGGCGACCTGCCAAATCGTGCTGCATCCTTCGGAACAACCAGTAATCAGAAGGAGCAATGTCCGGAGAATACGGCGGGTGCGGTAAAACATCCCATTTGAGCGTTTCCAAATATTTTTTTACGACTTTTGCGACATGAAGCCGAGCGTTGTCACGAAGAAGAATAACTTTATCATGTATTTGCTAGTATTCCGGCCGTTTTTTTCGCAATGCACGGCTCAAACAAATTAATTGTAGCCGATACCGATCGCCCGTAATAGAATCGCCAAGTTTCAGCACCTCAGTCACAACACCCCTTTGGTCCCACCAGATTCAGAGCATGATCTTCGAACCATGTATGTTCGGTTTTGGTGTTGATGTTGAGGTCGATGGCAACGATTGACTGGGCTTATCGTAGTATTTTTTTCTTCTTGGGGTTGTCGTAGAATATCCACTTCTCATCTCCAGTTACAATCGGATGCAAAAAACCTTTTCTTTGTTGCCTTCGAATCAGCTGCTCGCAAGTGAAAAATCGCCTTTCAATGTCTCTCGGTTTCACTTCATAAGGCACCCAATTTCCTTGGTTTTGAATCATTCCCATGGCTCTCAATCGTACAGCAACGGTTTGTTGTGTCACTCCCAATGATTCTGCAAGCTCCTCTTGCGTTTGACTCTGATCTTCTTCGAGTAATACCTCTAATTCTTTGTCCTCGAATTTTTTTGGCTGTCCAAAACGAGGCTTGTCTTCGACGCTGAAATCTCCATCCTTGAAACGTCGAAACCATTCCCTACATAATTTATCAGTTGGAGCAGGGTCACCATAAACTTCGACAAGCATTCGATGGGCTTCAGCTGCACTTTTCTTCCAATTAAAGCAGAAAATTAAAACCTCCCGCAAATGCTGCTTGGTTAACACGAAATTCGACATTTTCAACACTGTGCAAAACAAGGTTTTTGCATGAAACTCAAAGCGATATAAACTGAATATGATTGGCAGATGTCTAACCTCTCTGAAACCACCTAAATCGGCTGTCACTATGAACCATTCATAATAGCAAGAGCCATCTTTTGGAAACGGACCGAAGTAATTTGTACTCCTAATAAATCGATATTTTTTTCGAAATTTTGATTATATAAAACCCCGTTGCACATTCTCATCAACCTGACAAACAGTGACACTCAATTACATATGTATCATATATATCACGCGAATCAAACCCCTCACACTTCATCACTCTAGACATACCAAAAAGTTCATACCACAATATACCGCACATAATCATAAAAAAACAATAAAAACACCACACTCAAGAGTTCACACAAACCTTTGCTACAAGTCATTTCTCTTGCAAGCCTAAGTATTCAAACTCCTGTCGCAATAACAACCACGCTCCGGCCGACTGCCTAAATTGTTTTCCTCTTTTTGCCTTTATTGAATTCAGCCCACCATTGTATGTCATGTGAGCCAAATAGGCGTATTGCCTTTGGACAAAAGATGTTTTAACTCTGGGGACGATGAACATTTGATCAGTTGTCATACGTGTCATGCCATACGTTGCCATAGGTGAGTCTGCATCTTCCCCTCCTCTCGATGATAGTAGAGAATGGATTTGAAACGTAAGTTGGCTATGTTCAGGACCCGATATTTCCTGATAAGCTCCACTGTGGGGTACCGGGCAGGAAGTTCATTAATTATTTTTATAATCAATTTTTTGAGAAATCTGCAGTGTGTGTTTTTTGTGTTAAGGTGCATCCCCCCAAACTGATATTCCGGATCCCGCATATTTAACCTGAAGAAGTATGACTCAGGTGTCAAAATTTCGAAACATACTTAGATGACTTATCGAAACATACTTAGGACAGCGAAGTAACTTGCACGTTCAATCAATATTTTAATCCGAATTCTACTTCATATCTTCGCTAAAAAAATGTACATTCTTTCAGAACACTGACGTTTTCTTTAGGCGATGAGAGACTCCATTACATATCATCACATCACACCCCATTGTAAACATTCTTCATTTGTAGTCCACTCGGCACGACTGTGGAACGAACGCCCAAGAGTTATCAGATCTGTGCCATTCTAATTTTCCTTTATCCCCTTTCCTTATCTTTGAACGAATTCCTTTTCTCTAGTCCTACTGTAATTGTTCAATGATAAATAATTTCCTATTTGAAATTAAATATATATTTTCTTTTATTGTGCAATATATCATGGATAACTTAACGTATTCATAATAAGCTGGGTGGTTAAAAGATATTGATGTTAATCAATAAGCCTGCCAGATGTATGTTACCATGTATAACCAGGTACACAAAAAGAATAAATAAATACTATATTTAATTTTTTACGAAAAAATGTCTAAAATTATTAAGAAAACATTTTTTTCATTTTTCAAAACCCCGTAGTTCCAAAATAATTTAACTGCACCTTGTGATCTTTTCTTAAATGACTTTCATTTTAAAAACGTCTCGACAAAAAAGCGATAGTATTGTCTATGTGACTAAATAATGTACATGTATTCACCAAGTTTCTTGTATATGATTTTGGGCAACGGATTCAACTTAAAATAATCATGCTTTACATATATATTTTGCAAGAAAACCAATTTATTATTCAATATTAAGAATTGTTGTCTTCATGGAAAAAAGTTACATAATTTATTAAACACAAACTCACGATGAGTCGTCAGTTTTGAAAAACAATCTTTTCGACCGACCGATACAAAGCGAACCGAATCAAAGAAACCTCTGAAAACTTGGAAAAATATGTTTTCAATTAAAAAATTGTTTTCTTAAATTTGTGAAATAAAAAGAAAAAATAAATTAAGTTTGCTTTCATTTAAAAAAAATACGTAAAAAAATAATTAAGTATTTCGTCTGAAAAAATATTGTAAAGTACAATTTTCGGTATCGTTTTAGTAAGCTGCAAATGAAAAAAAAAATAAACGAACCATTAGCATTTAAAATACAATATATTTCAGATTGATTTTCAAGACGTAGGATTTTCTCTGCAACAAGCTTTCAATCTCGACTTAAGTATGCGAATTTTTGTATTGTTACATATTTTCCGTACTTTTCTAAGATGTTGAAGCATGGACACTTATTAAGGCCACCGTAACTAGATAAGCTTTTGGAATCTCCATTATCGAAGAATAGTGAGAGGCTTTTGAGATGTGGTCCTATAGAAGACTATTAGGAATTTCCTGGAGAGACCGCATCACAAATGAAGAGGTTCTCAACGAATCGAAGGAGGAAGGCACCTGCTCAGGATCCTGTCCGAAAGGCGTGCAAGATGGATCGGTCATATAATACGACAGGAGGGCCTTTTGCATGCCATAATGGAGGGTGTGACCGAGGGGACAAACTCTAGGGGACGCCCACGCCGAGAGTACCTGGAGGACCTGTTGGTGGACGTGCGCTGCTCAACATATACAGACTTAAAAAGAGCCGCACAGGACAGGGGGGAATGGAGGAGAAGAGTTCAAATTGCTGCAAACCAGTTTTAGGACTGCAACCACGGAAGGAAAGTGAGAGGCTCGTGGATTTACCAAGTCCGCAATGGTAAATCTTGAAACGGATGAATATAAATAGAGAAGTATTAACCACCATCAAAAGGAGAGAGTTCGAGTACTTTGGTCATAGAACGGTAAGAGAAAAATTTGACATCCTTCACCTGATATGAAAGGGGGAAATTCAAAGCAGAAGAATTGCGGAAAAAATGTTCCGTTTCCTGGTTGAAGGACTTACGGGAGTGTTTTCAATGTGGTACCACATTTTTGTTCAGAGTTGCAGCCTTATAGGTCAAGATAGCCATGATAATCGCCAATCTCTAAAAAAGAGAGGAATTTTAAAGAAAAAGACTTTCATCCAAAGAATAAAAACACATACAACACACGCTTCAAGTCTGGATCTCACAGCACAATGCACCTTGTTGTCGCTAACCGAGGAAAAGGACCAGGCTAACTTGATATTAGCACTTTTGGAATAGCTCACCAATCGCATGGAATTTAATTCTTTTCGGAGAGACTGGGAGATCTTCAACAAATGAGATGACTCCTTCGAGCAACTCGGATTACTTAACCGCGCCATAGTAAAAATGTAAATGAAAGTACCATAAAACTATGATAACTGTAAATCATTGAGAATAAAATAACTAAAGAAGAAGGCCGTGGTCTAATTGACCTGTCTTCTAGACCGGAGGTCGAGGGCTTGATTCCCATACGAACCCAGATTTATTTTTATAAGAGCTCCAGTCTGGTTTTCACTTAAGGTAACTTAAACATCATTCTGGTTGGTCGGAAGAGATTGTCACATGACAATAATTCCGATTGGGTGTACTGTTTACAACTATAATATATTTATACAAACACAATACCAGCGCGTTGATTAAAGGGATTATTGTAAATTTCGACTCTCATAATGATAATTTATAATTTTGGGTACGATATGATAGGAAATCCCTCGCGGTCGAGAATGATTGTAAGCCATTCTATGAATGGAAGATGCTTGTGCGTGTATTGGTTTATTATATGTAAGCTGTTGCACTTCAGCAAGTACACAGTTTTGACAGATCGAACCCAAAGTTCCGATGGCAAGGAAATCAAAGTTCTACAACGATCGGTGGGTTTAATCTGCAGCTGCCTTTCGTTAGGCAGAGATTTTTACATAGCGCTATTTTTACGTTGTTTAATAAAATTTATGATAAAAACAAAACATAACACTTAAAGGTCTTATAGTAAAACTAGTTCAGAAATGAATCCGCCAAGATTCGAACCTAAGGCACCCGCTTGCCTAGCGTAAATACTAACAGTCATATCACAGCCGCCATCAATTTTAGGTAATTTAAAAAAAAAAAAAAATTTTGACATAAATGTAGATATTTATAAGTTTCCTAACCCAAAGAAAAAGTGCTAATTTTCACAATAGATATGGATAAGAAAGTACGCTGATGTAGCCTGGGGCAATCAATTATCCGTTCTTACGTTTAATATCAAAATTTCTTTTTTCCCATAGGCCATTGAGATCAGTTCAGAGAATCCATCGCAGGGCGTGTTTTTCATTAATTGAAAGAGAAGAAAAAAAATAAACACCCTAACATTGCTCACAAACAAGAGAGAATAAAGAGAATAAGAAAGAAAAGAGAGGAATAGGCGAGGGAGAGAGATAAATGGATGGTTCTAACAGTTATCCCGAAGCGGAACACACATTTGAGAGCAATTAAAAAATGTTTATAGAAAAATTCAAAAGCACTTTGGGTAATAATACGACGGTAAGCCTGTGCAAAAGCTTTGTACGGGCTGGGGGAGGAGGGGGGATCTGAAAGGGTGTGGGTGGGTTGAAAACAGGATCGCTCAAACTGTGAGATAAAGAAACAATGTGAAAAACATTTCAGAGTTTTTACTTGTTGATCAAATAATTTGAAAATTAATTGCGCCATTTGTACGTTTCTCATTTCTAACTTGACCTTTCAAAATCTGGTTCACTTGATCCTGACACGTTAACCTCGGTCTACCTCTTCCACGCACCCTTCGCATTTCTGACTTATATATTAGCCTTTTTTTGTCATTAATTCTCTCTACATGGCCAAACCATCTTAAACCTCCTTTCTTCATTTTAATTGAAACATTAATTTGGACCATACATTTATTTCTGATGTTTTCATTTGGTCGTGTGTCATACATTGATACTCCACAAATGTTCTTAGTGCACGCATCCCAAAAGTTTCAATTTTCATTTAATCTTTCTTCTGCAAAGTCCAAGTTAAACTTCCGTTTAAAGTATGAATAAAAACTTATTATGAATAACTTCAGAAATGAATGTATGGATAAAATGGAAGTTTTAAAATTGTGGAAAAAACTTTAGAATGGTTCAGTCATGTGGAGAGAATGAATGACGAAATAATGACTAAGTGAGTATACGAGTCAAAAGTGTAAGGTGTGCGTGTAAGAGGTAGACCGACGAAAACATGAAATGGGCTAGATTTTGAAAGAAAAAAAAAGTGGGAAGTATGAATAATAGAAGATTATGCATTACGCGATGTACGAATGAGAATCAGGCAAAAATTGTGTGTATGGGTAGAAACATTTAGAGATTTGTTCTCTCTGCTTACCCAGTAAGGGACACAGCGTGATTATGATTAATCTTCAGCACCTTAACCACGAAGGATCGTAGTCCCATCGCCTGAACCAGGTTCATATACTCGTAGTTCCCCATCTGTATTCTACAGATATAGTAGTAATGACTCGAAGTTCCCCATCTGTATTCTACAGATATAGCAGTTCTGACTCGAAGAAATACTCCGATTCAACAAATGCACATCTATTCAACGACGTAGTATTCAACGACGACCGAACAAGCCAGCTACATTGTGCCTGTTCAAAACGCAGTAACTAACAATTTTTGTTCTTATTTAAACTTACTCTCCACTTTGCAGGTTGGCGATTATCATGGCTATCTTGACCTTTGTGGCAGCAGCTCTGAACAAAGTTATGTTACCACAGTAAAACCACTCCAGTTAGTTCTTCAACCAGTAAATAATACATCTTCTTCCGGCAATTCTAACCTGAATTTTCCCCTGCAATATCAGTTGATGGATCTTATATTTTTCTCCTCGTATTATACTCGTATGTCCAAAATAATGCAACTTTCTCCTTGTGATTGATGGTGGGTATTACTTATCTATCTTCATTCGCCCGTTTAATATCTCATCATTATAGACTTTCAACGAACTTTACGGAGTTTTTAAGTCAGTTATACTTGTAATTCGAATTCGATCAAAACTGGCATCTTAGTTCCAATTTTAGAATATGCAAGCAAAACTTGGACTTGACAAATCAGCGAGGAAAATAAGAAAACACGGTAGAAATTAATATATCATAGACATGTGTGTAAATGCCGTATGTGAATGTTGACCATATGATAAGAAGTGGTTGGACGTGATTTTGATGTGGTTGTTGACAATATGATGGGGTTGGAATTGTGTATATAATGACTGGTTATTAAGATGTAAATATTTAATCTATAAGGTTTGGTATCTAGAGCAAATATATAAAATGTTTGATGATGCAAGAAATAACTACTTCGTCACAGACCTTGGTTAGTGAAGAGGTTCTCAACATCCCTAAACTGGTGGATTTTGGGAATGTTATATACTTGTACCCTACTAATTAAATTGTATATATCGTACTGTGGATAATTAAAAAAATGCAATTATGTAAAATGTGTGGGGGGAAAAATAACACAGGATAAAATAAAGAATAAGGATATTAAAAAAAAAGGGCCAGGGGCAGTATTCCCCAAGCAAGCAGACCTCCAGGACGACCTCCCAAAAGATGGAAAGACAGCTGGCAGTCGACGTTACAAGAGGGGAACAATGATGCAGGACCATAACAGGCCAACAGGCCTAAAATAAGAAGAAGAAAAAAGAAACAAGGATGAATTGGTAAATATTAAGAAAGCAACATTGAGATGCTTTGGTCAAGGTAAACAGAATGTATAATAGAAGATTGACGAAAGAACATCTATTCTAATAAGACAGAAGATAGCACGGCCAAACGAATCGTTTTCTGAAAACGCGAGAATTGAAAAGTCTGAAAAATAGGAATATATGCATGGCAAAATGTGGATAGGAAATAGACAACGATATATGCCAGACAATAGTGAAATTGAGGTATTTTTTCTGTCTACCCCGATAGGGACATTTCGTGATTGTGATGATAATATATGTATATTTATTGATTCATTTATACACAACAATAAATTTTATTAACACATCTCTATGAAGAACAAAAAACAACAGGTAATTTAAAAATGAACAAAATTTATATGGGTCTGCGATGTTTGCATTTCATTCGTGTCACCAGTAAACTAGGTGTTTATCTGTATCTTACCGAGGACAAATAGGACAGATGATACGAGTACGTATGTACATACATACATACGAGTACCACCACGCCCTGGCGGGATAAGCAGCCAGAACAGCGCCAAACATTCCTATCTCGACACACATCTGCCGCGTCTTCAACATCCATACTCCTATTATTATCATACAACTCCTACAATTTATCTTACTTCCTAGTTTTCCTTTTTTCAAAATATTCACTTGATTTGACAATATTTTCTTGGTATTGATTTTTCACGCCTTCCACTTACATTCGCACTATAACCGGTAAATATGAAACCGGATTTTTTTTATAGAAAATACACATTTATTGGATAAAAATGGTAAAAAATATTTTATTCCAAGTATTGCCCATCGCTAGCTACACATTTTTCCCATCTCTCTGGCAATTTGTGGATGCCACGCCAAAAACACCCATGCTCTTTTGAGGCAAACCAATCATCGAGCCATTTTCGTAAGAAGTGAAGCGCTGCTCAGCAAGTACGTGTCCCATCAATGCAAATAAGTAGTAATCGGATGGAGCCAAGTCTGGTGAGTAAGCCGCATGCGAAAGTATTTGCCAACTAAACGCCTTAATCGTTTCCTCGACCGATTTTGATGTGTGCGATGGTGCATTATCATGAAGCAAAATCACTTTGTGTTGCCTCTTTTGATATTCTGGTCGTTTTTCACGCAATGCTTGGTTCAAATCCATCATTTGTTGTCGGTAGCGTTCAGTATTAACGGTTCCATCAGGTTTCAGCAGCTCATAATAGATAACACCCTTCTGATCCCACCAAACACAGAGCATTGTCTTCCGTCCATAGCGATTTGGCCTTGCAGTCGATGTCGCTGGTTTGCTTGGAGTTACCCATAATATTTTACGCTTAGGATTTATTTTCTAAATATATCCAATTTTCATCGCCAGTCACAATTCGATGAAGAAATGATTTTCTTTTGTACCTGGCGAGCAGTATTTCGCAAGTGGTTTTTCGGTTTTCCTGCTGTCTTTCATTCAGTTCATGTAGAACCCATTTTCCCACCTTTTGGATCTTTCCCATGGCTTTCAAACGTATGGAGAAGACTTCTCGTGTCACATTTAATTGATCCGCGAGTTGTTGTTGCGTTTGAGCGTCATCCGAATCCAACAATGCTTGTAATTCGGCGTCTTCAAACTTTCTCGGTGGTCTTACACGTTCTTCGTTTCTCAAGTCAAAATCGCCGCTTTTGATTTTTTTAAACCACTCAAAGTACTGTGATTTACCAAGAGCATGCTCACCGTAAGCTTCGACAAGCATTCGATGCGATTCTGCAGCATTTTTCTTGAAACGGTAACAGAAAATTAATGATGTCCGCGAATCGTAGTTTTCAGGCACAAAAACAGACATGTTCAACGCTATGAAAACATATGTTGTTGTATTAAACTTGTATTGTTGTGAGTTAAAAGTCTTTGACAAATGTAAACACACGAAAAAGGCACCAATGACGCGGTTTTACAGTCACTACATTGATAACTAGAGCCATCTATGAGCAAATTCCGGTTTCATAGGTACATACCTGGTATATGTGATAAGTTAGTCTTTATTCATTCATTCATACCACACGCCCAATCCATGTCAGACTGCTCTTCTTCATCTTACTCAACACATCAGCCACAAGTTCACATTCATCCCTTGGCATTTCATTGCGTTTTCAGTTATAATTTGTCACCCCATGTATTCTCAGTGAACGCATTTCTACAGCACTTATTCGGTTTTCTATCAGTCTTTTTCCACGTCCAGATGGTGATGATGATGGTCTATTAATGTCACTTTTGCCACTCTTCTAAGGTGACTTATTTTTGCAACTTGTATATATTTTTACTTTATGGAATTCCATTATAAGAATACTTCAAAACATATTATAACATTAATCCATTAATTATCATGTTAAAAAATGTTATATTAAAATAAATGTTCGACAGAAGTAATTATGCAAGACAAAACATGTCCCGACGTGCAGGTGATGACACAGACTAAAGAGAAAAAAATGGGTGCAGGGGTAATTAAACCGCTAATGGATTTGCCCAGTTACAGTCAGCATTTACCTGCATATGGTGTATAAGGAAGTTATGCATTTAAGTGCATTTTCATCAGGAAAGCGATCGAACAACAAGGGCTTATTTGGTCGATCCATATACGGTAAAACTAAATCAAATAACGTGTTTTTAATACAAATATTTGGGAAGATGGATAAATGAAAAATGGAAGAATACAGAGAATAACTTTCAATAAAATTAAAAAATCATCTATTTACAAGTCGATATTTTAGCTTGGAGTTGAGAATCTGTATGGTTCACTGTTACATATTCTCAACCCTCCTCCTTGGGATGGAGGCGTGGACACTAAACCAGGAAACATCCATAGGATCGAGGCATTGAGATGTTGATCTATAGACGTATCCTCAAGATTCCCTGGACAGATTGTATTAAAAATGTGCAAGTGTTTGTGTGCTTGAAAACAGCTTAAAACTGTAAAGATTCGCAAGTTGAAGCATCTCGGTCACGTAATGATGGGCACAAAATACATTATTACACTACTGATCATTCTGAGAAAAATAAATAGAAAACGAGTCAGAGTACGATGACGCATGTCTTGTGCAGGGGTTAAGTAAATACCATAAAAAATGTAATGATGGTAACCAACCTCCGACAGGAGACGGAACCTCAAAAAGAAGATGTATATTTTGTTTCAAAAACCTAGGTGATTCGGTCTATACTCGGTCTATACTCGGTCTTAATGAAATTAGAACGTTATGGATAAGCTAACGAAGTATCGAAAACTTAATAGACATAAACAGTTCTACAATAATTGAATCAAACAAACGATAAAATCAATATCGCAATTTGAATACAATATTAAACATACGAAATTAGTAAAAAAAACAAAGATTATTTTTCTACTATCTCAGAAGGAAATCAATTATGCACAAAAAAAGGAAATACATGTTTAATCAAATATTCGTTTGAAGATAAAAGTCGGTATACATTTCCAATTCCTTTTAAACTCCTTGTTTGAAACTTTGTAGGTATACTTTAATGGAATCGAATGCCGTGACCACTGAATAGCGTAATACACTCGTTTCAAAAGAACCATATTTTATCATGAAATCCGACAATACATCGTCCTTTTGCCATTCTCTAATATAAAAAATCAATAATTTAATCAAAAAAATACGGCCGTTACGGTTACAATTTGTTTTTTAAGAAATTCTTATTTAACATTTATATTTCTTGTAGTGCACATAAAATGAACATTTGGCAAATTTCTAGACTCCAGTTCGTTTTCGATGCAGATGCTAGTCTGATCTATTGTAGACATGAATATTGTCACATTAGTTTGATTCTAAGTCTAAATTGGCTCTAGTGTAGCGAACGGCTTTATTATAAACTTTGTCTCTTTGTACTCAAATCCCTTATTGGGATATCTTCGTTGTATCTTTCGAATCTTTATCTGTGAAATACTGCTTCGGCGAGGAGCATAACTAAAGTTCATCATCATCGAATAAATTAATTGTTCCAAATCGATTCAATACGACCTGTGGAATGAAATGATCTGCTTCCTTGATATATGTGGCGTTTGCATCATTAGAAGCACTTGAGGACAACCCGGATATATTAACACTATACTCCACTTACAGTTGAATGTTTTACTTTCACATACGAAGGTTTCTTTGTAGTTCGTTTCCCCTTGGTTTCTCGTTCGTTTCCCCTTTTTGCGGTTTTTGTACCAAATATGTTTTTCTTAACATATGTAGATGCACGGAAGTACCCAATATAATAGCCGCAGTCAGCACATTCCTATCATAACACTCATTTCAATTTTTGTAATATTACTAATCGTTTAATAAGAGTGGGTTGAATTCCCGAGTTAAAGCGCCCTTGAGGAGAGCCAGCGCTGTATAATTTGTCCTTTTTCATTTGTTTATTGCTTTGCATTATTTGGGTCGGTATTTAAAGCAGCCGATCAGATTATATTCCGCTCCTATTAGTTCAGCTATATGAGAATCTGCATTGAAAGTGAGAGGAGTAATTATAAGGTTTGTTTTTTATCACACAAGGGCATTTTAGTTTCTTAGGCCAATATAAAACTACTGGGAGAAGATTCACTATGAGACTTTCTAATGCAAGGCTTATACAACTAGATCGCCATGTTGAGTCTCGGTTTTGCAGGTCTAAATATATTGAATGGACTCTCTATGTTGCTGGTTACTTATAATGGAATATGCTTTTTTTGCACCAAGAAGCGGTAATATTGAATTCAACGCTTTTTTTTGGTATCTTTTGACTTAAAATCGTGTTAGTGCGAGTATTATTGTGGTGACTTTTAGCTGAAAATTTGCGTTAAATGAACGATTTTATTTATAAATTTTTGGCATAGCTTCACCCTTTCTTTTTCCCCCGAAACTGATTAAGTTTCTCGAGAAATAAAAATATCCGTGACAGGGTTAAAAGTCTAAGTCGTAATGAAGAGTGAATTTCTTGGAAAAAATGCTGTAAAAATATTCTAATAGAAGAAGAACGCTTTATAGTGCGAAAGCATAGAATTTTAATCAGAATATTTTTGAGATGCGAATAAGTAAAATAAATGAATACAATGTAAAAATAAACTTATTATGCTTTTATACATATTATGTTTATTTCAAATTATACGCTGTGCACTAAAACATGTCTTTGTTCATCATTTGTCCACATCACGTAGAAAATTACGTAATGTCAAAATGTAAATCGTATCATAATTTCAGCACAACTTCTTGAACACCTATTTTTATTCCAATAAGCGTAAACACGAGCGCGCGCCAGACGGGCAGAAAAAAACAAATAGAAAATTTCTGAGTTTTTCAAATAATTCTCACAAACATTTGCTTTTATTATTTTTACATAAACCGCTCTTAAAACTTTGCCTTTCAGTTCTTTTATATAAGGGAAGTATTTAACTCAAGAAGAAATTTTACTGGAAAACTTAGTGTTATCGAATATTGAAATATATTTTCACATAAAAAAAATCAAAGACTTTTAGTTCATTTATTAAAATAACCTTTATCTTAAAACAAAAGGAAAGAAAACGATCTGAAAAACTAATTGCCATAAAAATCATTCAACTGTTCTTTTTAATAAATTCGATTTTAAAAGGCTGTTATTTTCACTAAAATAATGAATTTCAAAACCACGTTATAATCAGTTTTAAATTAACAACAATCATGTACTATTATGAAAATTTATTTTAAACATGCTTTCCGTTTATTATCTAACTGGACATTACTTTCCAATCATATTATATTTAATAATATTACAAAATAAATTATTTTTAAATGATACTGAAGAAAATTAGCTAAAAAAATATTATATTCCATATAAAATACAAAGGAATCATCTAAAGTTATTCATAAATACATTAGCCTAATGAATAAACGTTTTCATTAGAAATGAAATAAGTATTAACTAAAGTAAAATTACTTGAAAACTATAAGCTAGCAGCTTACAAAGTTTTCGTGTTAAGGCATACTTATTATAAAGCTATATTTTTTTTTAAACAAAAGATAGGTTTAAGCACTAAAGAAAAAAAAATTTAAAAAACCTAAGATAAACTCATACTTGTATTTAATGCATTACATGTGCCCACATTCAGGGCATGAGAATGCAATTCAAAGATACATTTAAAATGTTGCAAAAGTAAACTTAGAAGAGTTTATACATTTATATCCCTTCCTTCCCTATGATGTGTAACTAGTACACATTGCTTCTAAAAACTTTAATATCTCTATAAATATAATAAATACTGGGTTCAGATTTATGGTATTCCTCCGTAATACATTTACGCATTGAATGAAAAAATAATATTAATAATAATTAGCACTTATCGGCCACATCAGATATATTTCGTGAAAATCAGGAATAAATTCACCAATGCAATCAAACGTATGCCAGTGTGTGACGTAGGTACATTCATTCTAAAAAACCGCTATGGGTGAAGAAGCGACGCTATTCACGTTTCACTCTCACTCTACTTCGGTATATGGGAACGCAAGAAATAGAATCTCATTTTGCAGTTGTGTTTCTTCCTTCGAGGTATAACATACACAGTGTTAGGTCTCAGTAGCTCTCGGGCATCCATCTGAGGTGGTCTCTTCGCCCGTTTTATGAACGTCGGCCGATGTTTTTTTCATGTTTTCAGCAATAAAATTTCAACTATTATCACTTTTGACTTCCAATTTAATTAATTTAAGCGATTGGCTATGAATATTCTTATTTTTCCGATTTTAAATCGCTAATTTTTACATGTGTATTGAATACACAGCACTGAAACGCGCGGATTTTTTTAGCACAGGAAGGGAAAGGTTAAATTCACTTTTCCAATTTACTTTTTATGAAAACTTTAATGTTTTCACTTAAATTAAATTACTTAAATTACTTAAATCACTTAAATTACTTAAATCACTTAAATTACTTAAATCACTTAAATTACTTAAATCACTTAAATTACTTAAATCACTTAAGTTAAATTCACTTTTCCAATTTATTTTTTATGAAAACTTTAATGTTTTCATAAAAATAAAATTTATAGTACAACAATGAAAACCTTATGTACTTGTTTATTTAACTTTTTTAAACCTTTGATAACCAGTTTCAAATAGAATCGTTATATATTTAAATAAAATTTAAAACATTAGTCTTTCTCTTCACGAGTTCTTCATCTTTGAAATTGGTTCACCCCTTATGATGAATGTTGGTAAAAAAAACAAATTCATTAAGTTTTATTTAAACAAACACTGTCACCACTAGATAATATCATATTTCTGAGAATAAACAGACGTTCTTATCAAATTAATTTCCCTATTTTTCCAACCATGCTCAATCCTCCGTAGCCTAGATGGTAAAATCCGAGGGTGTCATTTTCGATATCCGATGGTACCCGAAAATAATAGATCGAAGTCTGGTTATCACATAAGAACGTTGAACGTCTTACAATGAAAGTGTAATAAAATAAATACTACATGCGATTTAATAAGCGGAACGGTAATAATTTTCATCAGAACATGTTACAAATTAATTACATTTTCGCGAGCGTCAATAATAAGTAAGCATACTTTATCACTACAAGTTGAGTCGTCCCAAATCAAATTATCGGTTGGAAATATCATATAATAATATATTTGATGAACTATATTTGTCTAAAAAAATCATCGAGATTCGCCAAATTCCCTTATTATTTAGTTTTCATATTTTCTAAAATACTCAGTAACTTACCATGTTTGGTTAGTTCAACTCCGATTTGCCCATGACATATATTTCTCTTTTACGACAAAAGTAAAGTCTCACAAAGACATTTTAATTTGAAAAGCATAAAATTATTCATTGATTTGGTATTTATATTGTAGAAATTCATTTTATTACAGTATGCTAATGATTTTATAAAGCGAAAAAGATTTGATTTAAGTTATTGTGAAAATTGTTTTACACTTTAGTGTTAAATAATTATGTAGTATAAAATTGTTGTATTATGTTATAAATGTTAGAGACAACCTAAAAACTACATGTATTTTTTAAAAAATATTTACATTAATTTCGAGTACATGTACTTATATTAATTTATTTCAAACGTGGTAAATGGCAACCTCTAAATAGAATCCTACATCGTTATAATATTTAATTTATTTGCCAATTAAATGAAGCCGTCAAAAATATAAATGGTCCAGAATACATAGCATTGTGTAAAACGGGCTTTTATTTAAAATATGTTATACGAAAATCATAAAAAAATATTTACAAATTTTAATCACGGAAGAAAATTTCATTAAGTTATAATAGTTTCCGACAGGTAATAGTTTTGAGTTGTCGGACTCCCGAAGCCACTGTGTTAGGGTTTTATAAGAGGGAAATCCAGTTATTAGGGAGTCAAATTTAAATGAACATATTTGATAACAAACTACTTTATTATTCGACTAATTACATTGATTCCCGTATAACGTGTTTCTGTCTTCTATCTCGAGGCTCTCTTCAGGTTGAATGATATCGGTTTCTTAGAGAGCAATACTTAGGTCAGACAGGAGTCTTGTTTCATCTGAAGTGTGTGAGTCCAAAACATTTTTAAGAAGGGCGTAACCTTTTGTATTTTTTGTAAATTAATTTTTGCTTATGGCTATGTATACCTCTAATGCTTCTAAATTCATTGCTTTATATAACTTTTGCCACATACGTAAAATTTTAACATTCATTTCTTTAAAATTATGATTTGTCTCTCATTATACAATATAATAGGTGGGTTGCGAATTATGTCGCCAGTTTGACTTAAGCATTGGTCTCGTAACAAACCGGGATCTATTAACCATCAATTCCTGCTGGTATCCATGTCTTCTTCAGCCATGTTTTTCAAAAACGGCTCTAGTCTAGATATTTTTTCAAGCGAACCTAAAGGATTATTGCACACAAAAAAGTAGCGTTAGAAATATTTTAGGTAATTTTACGATACTAAAATATACCTTTTTTTCAATATTCAAAAACTTGATTTGCATTTTTTTCAGCTATACATGTCAGACTTAAAAGATTGGAAGCAAAGTAACGCTTTAATTTTCGCATTTCTACTTATTGAAGCCAATCCATCGATTCAATGTTTACGAATATTTTTCACAAGTTTACAATATAATATTCAGTCATATTTTGTGAATGCGCCCTTGAAATGAATGCTGCAACGTCTTCTAAACGTTAGTCAAAATTTAAACTAATTAAATACAGCAACAACTGCAAAAAATTATTTTGATATAATGTGTTGTATCAATTTCAAAGCATGGTCGAGGGAGATAAAACGTCATTTTGTATGTAATAACAGATGCATTGATTGCCGCTGAAAAAATCTACATGAGTTGCATGATGATAAATTTTAAAGAACAAAATTTCCAAATTACATTGAGAATATACGAAACGGAGTCAATAACTGTATCAGTAACCCAACGTAGGACGTCTTGTATAGCGTTATTAATTTTGCTATGGAAAAATACACAACAAATATCTTTGTGCCACAAGAAATTGGAAGGGATTGGTCGCGTGGTAACCGGGGGCTTACGTATAACACAACGGCAAAGTTCCCAACATCAAACGATCGCTACCATTCATTTAAAATCCAACATACACACGTACGAATTTTTCTTTAAAAAATTTATCTAGAAATACATAAATCGTAGATGATATAGAATATTTCGGCTCTTATGATAACTAATGCCCAATTATTAATGCTTACTCTAACAAGCTTATACAAGAAATACGATACGAAAAGCACCTATAATCCGGTTAAAAATAAAATATTAGGCAATGATAAATCTTCGAAAGATAAATGCCACTTATATTAAGCGAATACAAAAGAATAATCGAAAATTAGAAACACAACATTAACATAAACTAAATGGGTGGATATCCGAGAAAATGTCATATTGGAAATATATTCACTCGTAGGACGTCATTAGACCCTGAAAGAATTCTCTCAAATTGTTAAATTGGCTGTTTTTCAATTAGTTTAAGAAGAAAAGAAAAATATTAATAATTTAAGAGGAAGCCTTTTTGATTTACATTTTATACTTTCACGCACACAAATTTATTATCTATTAAAATTTAATTGGCTCTAAATTTTGTGTTTTTTCTTATAGTTATTTGTCACGTTAAATGCAAGTAGTACTTACACATACCCATAAAAGGGCTCTGTTGTTTAACAATTGTGCCGTTGAGTTTATCAGGTGCATCATGTTACCCACAAATTGATATATATTATCATATACAAAGTAACTACCGATTTTTTAATCATTATATGTAAATTTATTACTGCATATTCAGTTTTATAGTTGTGTTTATCCTATTTTTTGCATATCTCAAACTTAAATTTCAATAATGTTTTTTAATATTTTTAACTATCATGTCCACATACTATTGTAAGTATTTAAGATTTTTCTAATCGATTAACATGTTAGCAATATTTATTTACTTATTAATTGTTTTTCATTTATATTGGCACTGTCTTTCAACTCTATAGTAACACAAATATTTATATATTTTATATTTTAAAAGCCGAAGAGGTCTTAAATTAAAAATAAATACATAACACATCGATCAATAAGTCCCGGGACTAACCAACAGATGGCGCCTCTAATAACAAATCCATACCATTCTCAGTTAATACCCACCTTTAGAAGTTACGTGACAAACTTTCATGACATTCCGACATTGTGTCATTGAGTTACAGTGGTTTTAGTGACGCTACTTTTGCTATTTTCAAAACAATGGAATAAACCGAATTTTGTGTGTTGATAAAACATTGCTTTTTAATGGGAAAAAATATCGTTCAAACTTAGCGATGGTTTGAAAAGTGTTATCCGGGCTAAGCTCCGTCGAAAACAACCATTTGTCGGTGGTATGCTGATTTCAAACGCGGTCGTACATACACAAATGATGCTGAACGCTCTGGTCGTCCAAATGAGGCTGTTACACCAGAAAACATAAAAAAAAACTCAAAATCGTGATGAAAAATCGCAAAGTAAAGTTTCGTGGGATAGCTGACATCCTGAAGATATTATTTGGTAGTGTTTACACTATTTTGCATGAACATTTTGTCATGAAAAACATTTTTTCGAAATGAGTGCCGCGTTTGCTCACAATGGAACAGATACAACAACGCATCGATGATTCAGTGCGCTGTTTGGCACTGTTTACGCGAAATAAACAGGAGTTTTTGCGTCGGTATGTGACAATGGATGAAACTTGGATCCACCACTATACTCCGGAATCAAATCGGCCGTCAGCTGAGTGGAGAACAGCCGGTGAAAGTCGTCCGAAGCGACCAAAAACTCAACAGTCGGCCGGGAAGGTTATGGCCTCCGTATTTTGGGATGCGCATGGTATAATATTCATCGATCACCTTGAAAAGGGAAAACCCATCAATAGCCAATATGATATAGGGTTATTGAGCATTTGAAGGCAGAAATTGCAAAAAAAACGGCCCCATATGAAGAAGAAAAAAGTTCTCTTTCATCAGGACAATGCACCGTGTCAGAAGTCGATAGTAACGATGGCCAGATTTGGCCCCCAGCGACTATTAGGTGTTCACAGACCTCAAAAAGATGCTCCAGGGAAAAAGATTTGGCTCCAATGAAGAAGTGATTGCCGAAACTAACGCCTATTTTGAAACCAAAGATAAATCGTTCTACACGGCTGGCATAGAAAAATTAGGAAAGCGTTGGAATTAATGGATCGCTCTTGAAGGAGACTATGTTGATGAATAAAGAAGAATTTTGGCAAACAAATGTTGTTTTAGTAGTTAGTCGCGGGTCTTATTGATCGATGTATTATTAATATTATATATTATGTACCATAGTTTTCGCTCCATTCACAGACCTCTCTGTCTGGTAGTAGAAGCAGAAACCTCCATCTTACTCTGTTTACTGCGCAAAGACAAACATCACTCCACAGATTAAGGCCCTGTCATTTCCCATGTTCAAGATTATAGCTTTGTGACTGTACTGGTACGTATCCTCAGAAAGCTCTTTCGGGACGTCAACCTCTCGCATGGAGCATTATATTCGTAGTGATATTTGCAATCGGCACTGTATCGTTTCCTTCACTGCACTACAATTTGGCGTTCAGTCGATGAAAATAAAAAACCTGCTAGATCATTAATCTAATCTAATTTTGAAGGAATCAACACAAACACATTTTGCATACATCGACAGATGGCAGATTGAGGTGTATTTATCGGCTAAAAACAAACTGAAGAGTGGCCCCTAGCACACCCGGGTTAGCAAACTAAATTGTAAGTTACTGTTAATTGATGCAAGATACACTTGCGCGATGTCATCATGTTTCAAATATTGAGACTAATTTGAATTTAAGAATGCGGTCATGAATGCTTGCATGTTTTCAGCGAATGAATATGAAAAAATATGAAGTTAATATTCAGAAAAAGCAAGTAAAAAAATGGAGTGGCGGATAGTTGCAATCAAAAGGTGAAATGATTTCACATATCCGGCGGTGTGAGAGTTCCGCTCTATTGGGATGTACTTCCGGCCACGGCTCTGTCTGAGTTCAGGAACCACCCACTGAATAGTAGTGAACCACCGCACCCAATCGCACATATGGTACAGAGCCACCCACAAAATGAAGACTTTTTTATTTTTTTTAAATACAAATAGTTCACAATTATGAAAACAAATTCATGTACTCGTATGTCAAGTCTGACAATTACATTTGCATTTTTCAATATACGAGTAAGACAGCATTTCAAAACTTTTTTTTAGAAATAAAATTTTAAATTTTAACTTACTTACAATATTAAAAATTCTAAATTAAAATATCCTTTTTAATCACTTAACATACATTTCTCTTGTATACAGTACAACTTGGCGAATGTTACGTGTGTAAATCTCTTCCAATCAATAAGAAATATGTAATTTATTTTTAACAAACACTGTTTATTCCACTTTTTATCAAAAAAAAAAAAAAAAGTGGAATAAACAGTGTTTGTTAAAAATAAATTACAATGTCTTTAAACCTCCACAACGTTAATGCCTTAACTATAAACAACAAATAAGAAATATACTAAACAGGTCTTAAGTGAAAAATAGATTAGTACTCTGTTGATTAATATTAGGTACCAAAAGGAATTGATCCCGTAACCCCCGGGTCGGTAAGCTAGAAAGGTTATCATAAAGTTTCAAGGAGAAAATATCGGCGATCTACGGTGGCGATGCTGACTATCGCCAAGACTTATAAGACATGCTCGACGGAAGCACTCTCGGTCTTAACGGGGCTCACTCCGTTGAAACTGGAGGCCAAGCGTCGCGCCGCGCTGATCATTCTTGGTAAGGATCATCCCGCAAGTGTATATGACGTCCGCCTTCATCCCTTGCCCGGGATGGCCCCTCACACGATTATTAAAGCCTGCATACAAATTCAATCGTCAACTTGGCAATATCGTTAGTCATTCTCGTCTGTGGAAAGATGCATTTTTTTCTTGCATCGAGGCGCATCTCGGCTTTCCATGAGTACCCAAACAATTTCTCTCTCGCTATGGGAGCTTTAATGGAAAACTCTTAAGCTTTAATCTTGTCCCTTCACCCTGTTGCAATTTTTGCGGCCATCTGGATCAATCCGCAGATCACATTTTGTGGTACCGCAATGATAATAGAGTCAATAATTTCCAAAGGATATTCCACTTAGGCTTACATCAGTTCGGACCGACAGGCTTGTTCGATCTAGTGACATCAATGGATAGTTTTGGTGCATTCATTTTTTTGGGAAAGTGCTGGTAACTTGCTAGGCTGATTGAACACCAGGCATTAAGCCACTTCAATAAGTATATTTACTCTGCTGCGAGTTATTTTCCTCTCACATGATGTCGGACCTTCAATCGTCGTCACTAATATTCTATTCAACATTGGAGTTCATTCTTAGTCACTACGTGACGTCTCGTTTACAAAACTATCAAAGAAGGTTTCGATCTTCTAGTGTAGATCGCGTTGGATGGGGAATTATTTTGTATTCCATAATAGCGTGGGTGGTGGTGGGATCGAACCGAACTGAAGGTGAAAATATTAAATAGGATATGACTTTTTTCATGTAGAGGAAAACTTTAAGATCAGTAAATAATAAATAAACATCAATAAGGTTTAACTTGCGGAATCACTGCCACGAAAGGAACTAGTCGGTCGATTTATTAATATCAATGAAAAAATTAAAGATTTCATAAAAAAAATGTTTCTCGTACAAATTGATATTGTTCATTTAAGAAAATTACAATAGCGTTCGAATAAAGATAAGCTAAATTGTTTTGCAGAAATACATATATTTATAAGAAAAACAAATTTTGTTTCCTGAAATCAAAACAGGATAAAATAATGATATGAGGCTAATTTTAATCAGAACTTTTAACATTTCGGAAGAATAAAATTAAGTACAATAAAATATTTTCCGAATCTGAATGTATTTCGTAGCCTTATACGTGTTATTCTATTTGAGTATCTTCGATGTGAAAACAAATATTAACATATTTGAAATTCTTGGTAAAGCCACCCCCTTCAAAGAGAATTTTCTTGCCTTAATATTTTCTCAATTCCCTTTAGAGCACACGTCGGACACAAAAAAACTGTCTAAGATTATCTCTCGAAATCTTTTAAATGTGCTCCTTTTAACATAATATCAAAGGACAATTCATAATGCGGGCCAGGACAGGGCAGTAAACGGATAATACACAAATGAAAAGATCATGGGGAATTGAAAACATGACCAAGTGGGGACAAAACACAGATTCTCAAACTTAAAATTAAGGTGAATATTTTATTTTTAAAGAAAAATTATAGGTCGTTCAATTAACATAAGTTGTTATAACGGTATTCATAAAATTGTTAAAAAGTTAAGATTTTAGTAAACTTTTTCTTACTCAAAATGTTCTTAAAAGTTGTTTCCGTTTGGGATAGGTATTTGGCCGTTTCTCTGTTGGGATAGGTAGATATGAAATAACGCTAGACTTTCAATCACGACATATTTTTTTCGACTCCTCAAGATATATACACCTTCTCATACAACTCTAGCCCTATCTCTGATTTTATGTTTCTTTCTTTCAAAATATTATTTAATTGATCCCCGACCACATGGTTTTGCCATAGTATGTATTCTGCTCACATTCGCACAGTATATTTGTTTTGTTAGTCTTTCTTCAGTCATTCGTTCTACATACGCAAACCATCTCTAGTGATATTTTTTATCCTATTTAATTCAACAGTTTTAAGTTCGCATTTATCCTTAATCAGTTCATGAATTCTGTCAATCATTGTCAACTTATGTATTTTTCTCAGTGCACGTACTTTTTACAACAGTCATTTGGCTCCTTTTAGTCAATTTCACGTCCTTGTTTCATTATAAGTATCTTCTACATACATAAATATGTTTTAATAACTTATGACAACTATTCACATTCAAAAAATTTACGCCCTTAATTTATGCGTAGCTATGCGCTAGTATGATCGGGTATGGTGGTATAGCTATTCAGTGGGCGATTCAAGAAATCCAGTAGAGCCGTGACCGGAAGTACATCACACTGGAGCGGAACTCTGGCACCGCTGAAATTATTGAATAATTTCACACTTTGATTTCAATCCACCGCCACTCAATGGTTTACTCTCCTTTTTCTGGATACTAACATGAATTTTAAACAGTCATACCTTTTTTAAGACGTTTTTTTTTTGTTTGGATATTTTTTATGAAAGAAAATGTGTTTAACCAATTTTAAAGATTCAAAACAAAGTATTTGAGAGATTCGCGAAACGGGGGAACGAAAAATTTATTCAAGTTTTTTTTTTATTTTCGGCAATTTATACATATATGGTACATATATAACTGTTAAATATTTTTATGTTTTTTCTCTAACACAAAATCGATAGCTTGTGAATACATCTATGGCTTTTGTAAAACAACTTATTTTTTGGTTCGAGTTAATTTTTAAACTCATTATTTTTTGATTCGTGGTCTATGCTCATTTTTTTAATCGAGTATACTTTATGACAACGAATTTTAATCGAGTATACTTTATGACTGAACGAATTTTAATCGAGTATACTTTATGACTGAACGAATTTTAATCGAGTATACTTTATGACTGAACGAATTTTAATCGAGTATACTTTATGACTGAACGAATTTAAAACATTCATATCATTAAGTAATTTCTTTGTTGAGGTAAATAACGTGGACAGAGTGCTTAATTTTCCTATTACGCTATAAATCTTTCGCATTCTTCATGATATCATATCATGTTGTTTTTCCTACTTTTTACCTCACCATCTTTAAAAATGTGACTCAACGGGCCCTACTCAATGTTAATTGACTCCCACTCATGATTGCATTGTAAAAATGTTTAGGCGGTCTTTCGTCACCCATGCGTTCAAAATATACAAATAAATTAAATGTGCTAGTTGTCAGCATAATTTGTTTCATACCAGTAAGGTAGAATGTAAACAATTTACAATTGCAAAAAAACACCCAATAAATAAACAGCAAGCTCGATTAATTAATTTGTAACTTACAATACGAAATAGATAAAAACTCGAAATATATAAGATAAAACTTAAAATGGTTTGACAAAGATATGAAAACTAAAAAGCATAGGAACGTTTTTTTTTTATTTCTACTCACACAACGACCAAGAAACACATATTCCCACCACCCCAGATGAGAAAAAGCTCACGCATGAATAATCGGCGGCCATTCGGAATGGGAACAGGCTCGTGTCAAACAATTCTGAATCAGGGAACAATCGATGCTTTCATTACACAAGTATTTTCTGAAAATACCCATTGTACTCCGAATAGCTCCTGTGCATATGTAAGCTACATTACACGTAACGGGTGAGCATGAAACTTGATATAATATAAAGCAGCGCGAGTAAAATAAACTTGGATTCGCGACAGAGTAAGTTCAAAACTTACAACAAAGTTTAAGTATTGAAAAACGTTAAATTCAAACGTTGAGGTGGAAAGTTTTTTTAAGCCAAGGAAGTCCTGTGGAAAAATGTATTGTTCAGTAAAATATCTTTGCATGAAAAATAAAGTACGAGTAATTCAAGACGATTTTTAATATTCGTGAATATACTTCACATTGAATTTTTTAAACCAAGTAAAATTTGTTAATTTTTTTGTTTAATTTTTTTTAACAATACGTTTTCAAGTGTGTTTTTAATCTAGATGAAGAATATAAAATTGATAGATAAACATAGTTTACAGCGACCCACTTAACTTGACTCGGAGACCGGAAAAAAAATAGTTTACTTGAATAAATTTAATTGGTTTGAAAAATAGCAGCTTTATTGTTTTATCTTCTGAGAAATTCTAGTTATAACAGATAACTACGAAAATAAGAATTTATTAATAAAGCGTTATTCGAATTATGCAAAATTAAATAAAGTAGACGATTTAGCTCCCCAGTTTTTTTGAAAATGATTCTGAAGTGTTACAAAATCGACGCAACATACCCGTATAACACAATATTACATCAAATATTCACGGGATTAACTACTTACTATCCCAATATACACATTTTATATTAATTTCTCAAATAAATGACCTCGTTAAACACAACGATACCACACTGATATATCAACAGACAGCTGAATGTTAAAACTATAAAATCTACACTCGCAACTATTACCTTTTTAACATACACATACATCAAGACGTGAATAAAAATAAATAATTTCATTTTATAACTGAATTATTACAACACGCGTCTCATTTTATTTACAAAAGTGAAAAGAATGAGACATCTGTTATTATTTCAATTAAAAAATATCTAAATTATTCACGACAATAATGTGCTTTTTGAGCGACATATGTGTGTAGATTTAAAAAAGTAATTACCAACTCGGTGTATTCCGAACGGGTCTAGGTTATTATGATATATAATAACCCGTAAATAAAAAACTTAATATTTTGCAAATAGTTTTTGATTGAATTTAAAAATTCTTTAATGATCAAAATTTTGTGAAAATGTGATTTTTTTTTAAATTGACAAAAAGTGTTATCTAACATAATCATAACAAGAAGTAACAGCTGTTAAATAATATTTAAAAAATTAAGATGTCCCGACACATGGCGAGAATTATGTTATTTTTTTTATTAACTCAATAGAGTAATCTACAATACAAATATTTGCCATGATTTAAAATTATGATTAAAAAGGTTACAAACAATTATGTCTTTAAATATTAGTTTGATTTATTGGTTAACAAACCATTATTTTGTGATTTACACAGCGAAAGTATACTCGTAACAGTAAACAAAATAAATAATGATTTGGTTTTGTATTTGAACAAATAAACATCAAGTCAAATTTAAGGTTTTATATACTCGTACATGCAAACCATCACGATTTTTCTCTATCGTGGTGGGCAGATATAACAGAATACCACGTTTCCCTATCGCAATAAACATTTTTTTAACCTCCCCTCATATACTCGTAACTATTCACCTCATATAACTCCTTCGATTTCTCTGACTTTTTTTCATTCAAAATATCAGTCACTTAATCCAAACATACCTTCATTGGTCTTCCTATATTACTCCTTTCACTCAAATACACATGTTTATGTTCATAAAGCAGAATTAAACGGAAAAAAATTCATAACGGATATAATTTTTAAATTTTACAAGGTAAATAAGACATCTCTTGTTTTTATCCAACCTGTATTTAGGATGAGGGTTTAATAAACGTGAGCCTCACGCTCGTAGTAGCTAACCACTGTTTTTATGAATCTCTTTTTTTTTCAAAAACGGTTCCAATAATATCAGCCAAACCATTGAGCCAAAGTTCAGTGCTTTAATCAAAAGCTCATATCGGCGATGTGGAGGGGAGTGTATCTCAATTATGGAATATATACCCCGGGAATTGGCAACCAATCGTAAATAACGCCGTATGTACAATACTACTAGGTAAACTTAAAATATTTTTCATTTAACAAAAAAAACTATGTTTGCTTAAACATAAAATATATTTCATAATTTTTCTTTTATTTTTATACAAAGACTTTTAATAATGAACAGTTTAAATTGAGCGCAAAAATACATTATAAACAAATAATAAAAGAATATTTGTTTTTCTCTCAACGTTTTTTTCATTTTACATTATATCAAAATCACATTAAAAAAATACTAGCCTTAAATCTTAAATCTACCTTCAATAACTAGTTTGAGGTTAAAATCAGTTAAAATAGCAAAAATATAATACGATCTTTTATTTAATTCGGCGTCATTTAGTGGCCATATTTACTTCCAAGGATTAATAGGTAAATATCAAAATGATACTAAAATGGCACACAATATTAATTCAAAAATTATTTTTTATATTTACTGTTCATTATATCGAAACGCTAACTGTTCATTCAAAGCTTAGTTGGTAAGACGTTTGTCTTCCAAATCGAGTGTTGCGGGTTCAATTTAAATTGCTACATATTTTTTTAAGAGCGGTTTGGTCTAGTTTACTCATCGTTTACATACTTATGGTAAGTTGGAAGGGATTGCTACATGGCGATAAGCCCATCAAGTTGTACTGTGTACAATACATTAAATATATCGCAACGTTCTTTCTAGGTTTGCTATTGATCGATCTCAGAAAGTAATTAACGTTTTTGAGCCGAATTGAACATATTGAAAAATCTTGATCCATTTTTTGGGACTTGCTGAGAAAAATCTTTTTTGGAATGTTAAAGGGTTGAAATTGACAGTCTAAAAGATATGCTTCAATCATGCGATAGAAGTACATATATTTCGAGAAAGTTCGGTCTCAACGGTGCTTTGTGAGCGTCGAGTTTGTTACACTATCAAAGTGCATCTTTGATGAGATACAAAATATCCGTATAATTAATCACAAACTTTATCAAAATATTAGGATTTGAGTATAGGACAAACCGGTGAACAAGAAATATATAAGATTCATGCGGAAGTTTCAGTAATTTCATGATATCAACGTATTTATTATGAAAACTATATTTCCGGCAGGAGTTGATAGAATGAAATACAATAGCTACTAATCACACTTGTAGGTTCCAAAACACTTCAGCAGTTAGTTCCATATTCAGCAAGAGAGAAACAAAGTATTAAGCTGTTTATGATTCTTACACAGTACAGTTATAAATAATAAAAAGTTAATTTGACAAATAAATTAAAATCATTGATTAATGATATTGAGTTATTGAAGCTAAGAGTAAGAAGTCTGTTTTCCAATCCTGATGTTGCGATTTTAATTCCCGTTAGATCCCATAATTCTTATAAAAAAAACTACAGTCTGGTTTTCATTAAAGACCTCTGTAACATCTTTCTGATTGGTTAAAAGAAATTATTACACGGCAGTAACCCCACCAGGTTGTACTGTACATAACGAAAGTATAATGCAATACAATACAAATATAAACTTGGAAAACCAAACTTTTATAAGAAATGTTACATATTGTTTTTTGTCAACAGCACCGATCGCGGGCAGGTAATAAAATAATTTGAAATATGTGCCACGGGCTGACAAATAGGAAATGTTCATAGCTAATATAAGAAAATGTACACAAAAGCGTATTGAATTTCGCGTAATTCATTCAGATATAATATTGGATTCACCTCAATATGAGGGAAGAGGATTTTAGAAGGCGCCAAATTTTATTCAAATAATAAAATGAAAATTGTGAAAAAAAAGGAAACGTAAGACGTACCGGCAGGATTTCGATTCTCACCTTGTCATGTACATGAATTTTATGCATAAAAGCTCATTATAAAATTCTTTCAATAGAAGTTAGATACAATACGAGCTTTCCATTCGCAATATTAAAATCACCGTCGTACGTATGTATGGGAAAAAGAAGATTGGAACAAAATACCAAGGATTGTCTGGGATATTTTCATGCATTCGTTTGGTACTTCTCAATATATCCGAATTGATTATGCGAACACTTTGAAAAACGTGGCCAGGAAACCATATTGTTATGATCCCAATAATCGTGTCTTCACGTTTAAAATAATTAGAATAAATACGCAAGTAAGTCACGGTTTGCTATCGCACGTATTGGGAATACTGTCGTGCGAGTACGAGTATTGTTACCAGGTTAACTTTTTAACTTAAGCAACAGCGTATTTTATTCCTTGTTCGGGCAACATTAGAAATTGTACCCAAGACTCCGGCGCTTAAACTGCAGGAATTGATGGCTATCAGAACCAGAAAGTATCATATTACCAATACATAAAATACACATATCTATATGTTACAATATGTTAAAATAAACATGCATATATTAAAATACACATACTCATACATATGTGTACATTATAATAGCCATCCATTTTTTTTTAAATACACACATAACATAGGTACATTAAAATAGAAATCCATACATTAAACTACACGTATCCATACATTACAATAGATAACCATACATCAAAATACAATTTTTCATACAATACAGGCAAAAAAATACAAAATTAACTATTATATTTTTTAAAAACATAAACATGACGATTTCGTTTGTATTTTTGTTAATCCGTTATATTAAATCAATTTTCAATGGGAAATATAAAATACAACGATATTTTAATAAACAAGCTATCAAATATAATAACGAAATAAAATTGATTGAAATATATTATTTATAGTTAAGGCATTAACACTGTGGAGGTTTAAAGACATTGAAATATGTTTTATCAAACACTTTATTCCACTTTTTATAACGGTATAACTCTACCGGTTTCGAGGCTTTCTCTTCATCATCAGGAGTCTTGATTGTGCTCCCCTGATTATGAGATGAAAGCCTTAAAACCGGTAGGGTTATACCGTTATAAAAAGTGGAATAAACAGTGTTTGATAAAAACAAATTACAATGATTGAAATATGTTTTTACTGTGACACATTCTATGTCTGCGCATATTTCATCTCAATTATGAAACTAAATTATATCAAATAACTTAAAAGCATACACAAAATACTGCAAGACACGTATCGACATGAAATGAAGTTTCAATGAAGCTGAAATGCAATCAAAATAATGTTACGCAACGCAATCCGAAAAATCTGCAGCAAACATGGCGGCTTTTCGCTAAAATGAAATATCTAATTTAGAAATGTGACCAATATCAAAATGACACATAATATTGGAAATTTCAAAATCCAGATGTGACGAAATTCTTCGAAAACAAACTGATGATGAGCATAATTGGATATTGGTCTGAATCGAAAACAATTCCGCCGGATAATGTTTGTGGTTGCATTCCAAAATAAGTGATGCGCTGAATAATAGTTTTATGGAATGTTAGAACTAAATCATAACGTAGAAACTATTCCGCTTTAGTCACTGCTGAAATTTGAAACGAACTAGCTGAGGTAATTTAAGTTGTCTTGAATTAAAAAAAAAAAAAACAAAGAAAATACAATCTTTACCTAATCTGGTATGCTCTGATTCGCCTAATTTATTTCATTTTAACACTTTCACGCAAACGCATCAAGCGGATTCATTACTTTAAGGTGATTTTTTCCAATCAAACTGCTATTGTTTCATAAATTTAATCGGTATCCATGACCGTGTAAATGAAAAAAACATTTGACTAAAAGTATGAAAAGTAAATAAAGATAAATCTCGAGGAAAACAGGGAATAGGGTGGAAATTATAAGAGAGTCAATGACAAGAAATATTTTGACATAAAAAATGCATAGTAGAGAGCAACAATAGATGAACAACTAAGAATCACAAAATGCATAGTAGAGAGCAACAATAGATGAACAACTAAGAATCACAAAATGCATAGTAGAGAGCAACAATAGATAAACACAAAATGCATAGTAGAGAGCAACAATAGATAAACACAAAATGCATAGTAGAGAGCAACAATAGATGAACAACTAAGAATCACAAAATGCATAGTAGAGAGCAACAATAGATGAACAACTAAGAATCACAAAATGCATTGTAAAGAGCAACAATAGATGAACAACTAAGAATCACAAAATGCATTGTAGAGAGCAACAATAGATGAACAACTAAGAATCACAAAATAAATATTTTCGTATGGAGATTATGTATTGTATTTCATTTAAAATTAAGTTAATACTGGCGGATTTATTGCTATAAAGCATTTTTTTCCAATGACATAGCTTTGATTTTATAATTAATATAGGTATTTATGACCGTGTCTTGAACTAATGCTTTAAATAATATTTGGAAAAAAAAACTAAATTAAAAAAAATATCATTATATGAATTAAAATAGGAATTCAAGTGCAAATTCTATAGAAGTTAAGGACGAGTAATATTTACAGTTCACATATTAAAAATACTAAATATTTTTTATTCATATAAAAATTGATGGAAATTCTGTAGAAATCAAGGACGAGTAATATTTATAGTTACTAACATATTAAAAATACAAATTATTTTTTATTCATATATAGTATAACGTAAGGTTTAAGAAGAAAAAAAACATAGAAAATATAGTTATCTAAAAATAATTATTTAGCCTCTTGTTTATATCAACAGTATCGTTTTATAGGCAATCCGTCTGGTCTCGAAGCCCGCCATTACCTACGAAATCTTCCCCTGCCTAAGGGCGGAAAAACCAAAAAGCAAATAATCGAATATCTAATTTCACAATATCCACGAAAGTTATTAATCGAATTAAATTAATTTAAGTGGCGGACTCCCGCCCCAAAAGCAATAAGGCCGAGTTTCATTTAAGTAATGAGTACAACCAGACAAAACTTTTTGTTTCAACTAATTGCGTTAAGAATTCCACTTACACTCGTATTCTTACCCCTCTTAGCTAAGAAAAAGGTAGCTAATAATACTCGTAATAGGTAGCAATTAAATCAAAAGCTCCATATTTCTATATTCATTCATTCATTCGTATAGTAACCCTCCAACATATTCAAATTAGTAATTCGGACATATATTCGTAAAAGAGCGTGGTGAGGAGACTACATTGTCTTCGGTCCCATTATTTTTTGATAGTTTTTCCTAAACATTGTTTTTATACAATTACAGACACTGTGATGGGTACCAATAATAATTATGGCAATAGAGCTGGTTGATTAAAAATAATTGGTTTAAAACAATAAATCTGCCAGATGTGTTTGCATGAGTGTTAAATAATTAATCAAGTCTTCGAGTGTAGAACCACAGGAGTAGACACTCAAAATGCGGTTCATCATGATATTTGTTTGAAATAGTATCCCGTACGTACACATATAACGCGTTTATGATAAGCAATGTTACCAGAGAACTCTTTATATTTTCGCTATTTTTTTTTCATTTTGGGTATCATTGGGAATCAATTCAAACCGAGGGTTTTGGGTGGATACGCCAGGCGTTTTTCAACTAGGCCACGGAGGTTATCAATATTGAATTCGATGTTGACTTATCAAGCGGATATTTTTTTTTTGTTTTGAATTGGTATATTCGTAGCTTTCAAGTAAACCCACGATTGAATGACAAGTATTATTGTGAATTTAACCTCATTTCGCAGTTGTAGCTATTGAACACCTTTCTACTTTTAAGGATGTATTCAAGTCCTACGTTTTAGGGTTTTTGATACTATGATAAAACGGCTTAAAATTTTTTTCATCATATATCAGTCAAGATCAGCAATCTGGTATTCTTGAAATGTGGACCAACACTGTCCTTCGAACTTTTAGGTAGGTAGTCAACTGCTCAAATAATTGTTCTGCAAGACGCTAAGGGGTATGTTTGTATTATTCATATTTTTTACGCTTTCGTGTCAGTATTGTCTTTATTGTCTAGACCATTTTACGAATGTGGTGTCACATTGCATTTTTCTAATTTCAGTATTACGAATTCTGTCAGCGAGTGATATTCTGAGACGTGACTTTATTCTGAAAATATAAGCTCTATTTTCAATACCGTAGGACATTGTCGGTTGTACACATGTCATATCAATTCTCATCTCATTTTCTATATTCACATGTTTGTTATTCCAGGCAACGCCGTTTAATTGTCCTGACACTATAAGGTATTGCATCACCTGCTCTTTTACTTTGTTGTTAATTGCAAACCTGCATCTGATTGGCTTTTTAATATTTTTCAATAAGAATTTTCAGGTTAGTAACACTTGGTGTTTCTAATAAAAAAAATTACATATTATTCACCTCAGATAAATTATACAATTTTCCGAGCATTCTGTCCAAATTGCCACCATATTTGACCACATATAGTCGAATCGTCAGCGTATGACGTGATTTTTTGTTTACTAATTATACTATATATCAAAGGTTCGTGGAAATTACTTCTGCTATTAGCTTGCCCATGCGGAAAATGAATAAGAATAGACTTAAAGTGTATTTCTATCTAACACTCATTCAAAATCCAAAACAATAACACGTTTTTTTTTATAACGGGATAAAAACATACAAATGAAATTACACAACAATTACGGGGTTAGAACATCCAAGGAAATGTGTTCATGCATATAAATCAAATATTCCCTTCGTTATGTTAGGAACACAACGATGCCACAAAACGTCTTCATCTAAACCCTACTCAGCTCCATCTTCCACGTTAGGCCAAGTCCGCGAACCTATCTATAGTATATTGAAAACGGCAGATGGTGTAAGATGGACATCATATTTGCCAAGTTCCGATTGAGTAACAAAATAGTGTAGCCTCAATCAGCTTCTACACGGCACTCTTAATGAGTAACCCAAGAACCTGCAGCACCCCACCGTTGCTAAGAAGTCGTTTTTCTTATAGTCATATCACTCGATACACATCATCCTTTTTAGAAAAGTTTATAAAAGTAATATGTTATAGTAAAAACAAAATGTGATGCACATATGTGATGCATATATGAGATTTATATTTCATAATAAAATATGGAAAACTTACCGATGAAGACGAAGATTTGGTGATGTGAATATCGCAACAGCATCGATATTGACACCGTCTGAAAAAATAATCGATAAATTGTTTAAAAGCTATATTGAATCCACAGATTATCGTGTTTAGTAAAATAATCGATAAATTGTTTAAAAGCTATATTTAATCTACAGATTATCGTGTTTAGTATAGTGATTTTATAACACAAAAAGGGTTGATGAAGAGAAAAGTAGAAAGATGTATGAAGACATAGTGACCAGTGATAAATTCCTGGAATATTCTGGAACAAAGAAACATAGTATATATATGGACACATCGATGGAATTCATGATTCAAAAGAAGTCGTTTAAGGGAACCAATTCTGGAGTATCCAAAATATACATCTTTGTGAAATATATTTTTAACGAAATTGTAAAAATAAAACACAAAAATAATTAAAACACCACAAATTGTCACAAGACTATCACGTTATCCCTTTTTATGTGGTAAAAATCAAATCCTTTTGATAGATTAAGAAAACGCTGAAACAGAAAAACCGTAATTAATAATTAATCTCGCTTAAAAATGCCATTAAAATGTAAGTCAGTCTTGCAACATACTAATACTATTAATACATTGTACGAGTACTTTGATCAAGGGTATGCAAGTATAATTGAACGAGTTTCCAATCAAATATTTACTAGATACTGAGGACAGCTTGAATTGTTGATTGTAATGTACGGGTAAAAAAATAATTTTATACACAGCAGTTGGTTTGAAAATCTTTAGTTTAACATTCTTTTCAGTGTTTTGACCCTCTTGGTTCACTGGTGCACCTATACCAGATCTAACGTGATCAGTACCAAATGGATTTGATTAACTTTTCCATTTCAATTTAATATAAATAGAACAAATTAGTAAAATTCATGGATACTCGACGATACATAGCGAATACTTCATGATTCCCAAAACAAGAACTGAAGGTGGTCAAAATAATATACATTATTGAGTAGCTATTCTAAAAACCAGATCTGTAGAAATATTACAGATTAGAAGCTTCAAAAATTTTCATGCATTAAACTTTGCTTGTATCATCTTATTTGAAAAAGTATGTACCAAATTGATTTCAAATTTAGGTTGATATTTTAAGGTTTCTTCTAGATGATTATATTATCTAAATAAAACAAACATATTCTTAAAATAAACTACGCAAACAATTTTTCTTTCATATTCTAAAGGTACTACAAAAATTTTAAAAAAATCATGTTCTTGTGCTTAGAGATTTTAAAACGAAAAATGATCGAGTCTTGAATAAATTTTCCAGCATCAAAAATAACCGACTAAAGAATAAATACAAAGCAATATTTTTTGAGCGTCGAGTTCTGCTAAATATAATATTTGTGTTGTTTCTGAATTAATCTTGCATCATAAGGGCCGTATTAGATTTATAATATTATTTATATCTAAATTTCCTTTGACTCATAAAATATTTTTTATAACAATGAAAACATGGCGCCGAATCCCTCGCATCGAAGACACAACTTTATGAAATAAAATTTCTTCAAAACGAAATTGAACTACGACTTTGTGCGGTGAGCTGCTTTTTTTTAATGGTTAAGCTTTTGCAGGCAGTTACTGCCCCACCAGGTATTTTTAAACTTTTAAACATAACGTTTTGTACATAACACGTACTTTATATTTACTAAACGTATTTTGTCTACACTGTCATGGTCTCGGTTCCTATTAACAAAATATTTTTTACATAATCGTTCAAAATTAGAATCAAAATTATTTGCCCATAATGGTAAAAACTTGATAAATGCGCCAGAAATGACAGCGTTGGTTAGAATGTATGGAAAAACAATGTTTGACTTAATAAGAAAGTAGGCCACTAGGCAAGAATATGGTTTGAAATAGGATTCAGCACTAAAGATGAAAAAAAGGTTCATTAAGACGGTTCGGCCACCTAGAAAGAACGAATGATGAAAGATTTACAAAAATAATCCATATAAGCAGTGCAGAAAATATGACAAGTTTCAGAAGACCTAGAAAAACGTGGCATGAACAAAATAATCAAATTCTGAAACATGTAACAGTGGAAGCCCTTTATAAAAGGAGAGTATGCACGACGAGGTATATTGACGTGTTAGAAGCGAAAGATTTATGCAAGGATAAAATAAAGGGGATCACTGTTATTTGCCTACCCCAATATGAGCATGGTGTGATGGTGATATTTACTAATGAAGTATTTAGATTACAAATGAAGTATTTTAAACAACACATTTTGACAAAGGTTTGGTTTAAAAATTCGGTCATCATTATAAACAAAACTACGAGAAATTAAATTTGAAAATGGTGACTGTGAAAGAATTGTGAAAATATCCATCATATACTACATCAATTATTTGGGAGCCATTGAAGCAAACAACATGGCCAGTCCCCCCCCCCCCCCCATCCCCAACACACACAATCGTATCGACTATCGACGTAACTATAGCCACAACTTTTCGAACTGAGATTGTGAAAAAAGATGCAATAAATAAAAACAAATCAAAATTTATGAAATCAAATAAATTGTTAATAGATTCACACAATAATTAAAGCGAACTAAAATATACCATATCTCCCTTGAATGATACAGCGTGTTTTTCCTAGTTTTCCAACATTTTTCTATCAAATTTCCCTTTCTGTCTTTTGGCCATCGATGACCTTGTTAAATTTGTTTTGGTTTTTAAATCCTTTTTGTTTTTTTTTTTGGTATTGTAGTTTTTTTCTCAACATCAAAACTGTTAATCCTCCATCTTTGTTAACTTTTGTTTGTTGACTGGAGAAGAGATTGCTAAAAGGCAATAAACCCGTCATATCGTAAATTTATAATTAAGTATTAAATAAATGTTTGAAATTGGTAAAATAGAAAAGCTTAGATGGCAAGCAATAATCTCTTAAAAGTTAAAAAAAAACAAGGCCGACAAAAATCCATTCTGAAGATCTTCGCATAATTAGTATAATCTTGACATTTTCAATCTAATAATCTTATGGTGACAATTTTTACTGTTCGAGTAATCCCCTTTTGCTAATGAAGCCAAAAACTTTGGAAATACTATCTCATAAAAAGTCAAAAAGCAAATTTATAGAAAGATATGGATATCTGTATTATCTGTCTACCTCAAAATGGATATGGCATGGTGGGTTTATGTCTAGTTAAAAAAATATTGAGTTGATTATTCAAAGTGTTTGTATATTTAAAGTGATGCCACTTTAATAGATTTTTTAACTACCTCCAATTCAGCACTGTTAGTCAGTGGCACCTCTGGTTTGAACGAATGAAATATTATTCAAAAAAATACACACACAGTACATAGATGATATTTACACAGGTTCGCAAATATTACAGAAAAGCGTTGTGCCAACAAAAGCTCGCAAACAAGTGGACTCGCTTCCCGCCCCATCGGGCCGGGCCGGGCCGGGCATGATGGATTAAAGTTAATTCATTTAGTAAAACACACGGGATCAACATTACTGAAATATTATCTTACACATTTATTTGACGAGTATATTTAGAATAAAAAATCGGCCTAAGGACGGAATTGAAAAATATCTATCACTGGTCAGCCAAACAAGATGCACTAAGGTATTCATCGTGCGATGAATTGAACCATAAGAAAAACATTGAAACTGACGCAATAATAATAATAACCATAATAAAAGGATAATTTAAACAGCGCTGTCCAGAGAGTAGACTCTCATCAAGGGCGCTCTAACTCAAGAATATAACCCATTAATATTGAAACATAAAAAATATTACAAAAAAAATAAATAAATTGAGTATATGATAAGGATAAGAATTTGACATCTGTAGCCATAAGATTGGGTACTTTATCTATATTAATATGTGATAAGAAAAACATATTTGGTAAGAAAACTTACCAAAAGACGACGAACGATAAAATATCCTAAATAGATCTTTCGATATGTGATAGTAACACATTCAGATTTAAGTATAATGTAGAATTTGTGTATCGTGTTAATACATTAGACCTCCCATTTAAAATTTATAGATAATTCTCTTCCCGCAATTCAACCGATTTAGCTTAAGATTGTTTTCACGTTACTACATTGACTGACTTCAGATCACCTGTAGAGTGAAGCCTCCATAAGGATGTCTTTCAATTTCGGAAGACATTCAGTCGACATCAAGTTAGGTGTAGTGTTCACATAAAATCATAAATTATGATAAGACCCTTTCAAAATGGTTGTCTTCGAATGCCCCTTAAAAACTGCACACGTCATCTATATCTCTAGCACTTAGAGACAAACTATTCCACGCCACGAAACTAGCCTGTTATAATGCCCCACCCTATTAAATCGATTCCGAAAAACTATTTTATTTGATAAAGATGAGATCGATTTCAAGGTTCTGTTACTCTATAAAGCAACATAATCTCAGACAACGATTTATTGGCGGCATCTCATTAAGGGGCTTGAATACAAAGATGCAAAGTTTGAAATCAATCCGCAATTAAGTAACATACTCGTGGAAAGCTCAAGCTTTCTACGAAATTGTATTATTACCAATAGCGAATCGTTAAAAGTTTCATTTAAGAGTGCAGGTAATGTAAATCGAAATCGAGCGAGGCCCATCAGTCCCGATCCAGTTTCAAACATGATATTTTAGTTTCATTATATTTTAACTCTTTTTAGATAATTTAAAAGCCATTCTTAACGACTTTCAGCCCGGGAGTTGCGCGTTTCATTTCCGTAAAAACCAGATTAAAAAAAGCATTAAAGTCTGGTTTTTACTAAGAGACTCTTTAGGTATCTCTCGGGATGGTTGAAAGAGAATTTGACATCGTAATCAGCCAGCTAGGTTACACTTTAAACAACGGAAGTACAATATATCATTGAATGTTACTGCGAAAAATTCAACAACAGAGAAACGAACGAAAGGGGTCAACTTTATTTCACAAATCAAGAGTCAATTATTCGAACATAACGCGCTTATAAACGTCATTTTGCTGATGGAGATTATCCTGAAAGATCGACTATTAAGAGATTGATTGTACTTTTTCCACAGCAGGAATATGTAGTTGACTTATCTTAATCAGGAAGATCGCGTACTATCTACATTAAAGAGAATATTTAAAGGGTACAATAGAGTGTTGTTGATGATGATCAAGCAACTTTAACCAGACGAAGTTCAGTTCAGATCGAAATATCTTGAACGAGACTGCAACGAATCTTAAGAAGCGATTTGCACTTTTTTCCGAATACATTTTAGTTGGTGCTAAAATTGAAGACACAAGATTCACAACAACGCCTTAAATAGGATTATTGGTGCGCGACTTTTAGGTCACTCGGTACAAAATATTGAAAAACAGAAAGATTATAACAGTTTGACAATAGAAGTTTACAAATTTAAAAAAAAATTGTGATTCTAATGTTATTTATTTGATATTTGTCTCAATTCGTTCCTAAACGTACCTAGTCGGTAAGACGACTGCCTGATAGCCTGGGGATCGCAGGCACGATTCTCGTTGGTACCCGTATTTATTTAAAAAAGGGTTCTTCTCTGGTTTTCATTTACGACGTACATGCATTGTGCACAAAAAATAAAAAAATATAATATATATTCACTAAACAAATTTGAAAACAAATACAACCAAGATGGAGTCGCAGTATCGAATACTCACGTAAAAATATTTTAAAAACATCTGCAAGTGGAAAAGTTCCATTGAATAGATTATATTTATTAAACAAATAATAATTTATTCATAAAAAATTATATACATTAAACAAATTTGAAAACAAACCTAACAAAGATTTATTTGTCACAATATCGAATACATGTGTAAATATATCATATTTTGAAAATATCTGCAAGTGTAATAGTTCTATTGTATACATTATATTGTTTAAAAAAATTATAAAATATTCATTTAACAAATTTAAAAACAAAAATAACCAAGATTTATGTCGCAGTATCGAATACTTGCGTAAAAAATATACTTTTAAAATATCTGGGATAATTCTATAGTGTAGATTATATTCACTAAACAAATTATAATAATATATATTCATTAAACAAATTAAAAAATAACTAAGATTTATAAGCCGCAGTATCGAATACTACATAGTACATGCGTAAATATACTTGGAAAGTATCTGTAAGTGGGATAGTTCTATTTTATAAATATATATACATTAAACAAATTTTAATATATGCATTAAAAAAAATTAAAACAAAAATAACCAAGATTTATAAGTCGCAGTGTCGAATACATGCGTAAATATACTTGGAAAGTATCTGCAAGTGGGATAGTTCTATTGTATAGATTCCGCTAACGCTACGTTGAATCTCGTAAAAATGGCAGCTAATAATATTTAATTGTCATCTGAAACCAGATGCAGCCTATCTCCCGTCATACCCCATGACCATAAAATATGGGCTGATCCAATTGTGGAAAACTCGGAAAATGAAACAGCGTCGGAAAATTCAACGGTTCGATATGTCTCTCGACATAGTAACAAAATTTAAATAAAAAACATCTTTATTTCCATATTGGAATATTTAATGATTAATCTGTTTGTTGTTTTACTAATTACATTAATCCCCGTGACACGTGTTTCTACCTTCTATCTAGAGGATATATTCAGGCGCAATGACATCAATTTGTAAAGAGAGCAAGCTTAAGTTCAACTGGTGTTATGTGTCATCGGAAATGTGTGTGGTCTATTATTGACCGAAAGGAAGTATTTCACTCATTATTTTTTTTCTTTTGTCACAAGCATTGCTCTCGTAACCAGTTGGACCTAAGTATTGATCGAGTCACAAACCGGGATCATCTTCAAAAGAGTCTCAAATTAAGAGGTATGTTAGAAACCCGTGTCGCACGTGTTGTGATTAGTGGAATAACAACGTAAATCACCTTCGTCTAGTTTATTAATGAGATAAATATGGGAAAAACTATTTTGACGGGGAAATCCAAAAAAAATCTTCACACCAGTTAGTTGATCATGATATTTTATGAATTTTTAAACAACTTAAACACAAAATTGTAATCCAGCACGGATAAACAAAAAGTTGGCAATCAATGTATACTTATAAAAAGTATGAATGTGCAAATCCGATGAAACAAATCTATATAATACGAGTATGTAAAACTTGAATTGATAGATTGTTTGGATAAATTCCATTCTTTGTACGTTTTATCACAATTCAATATGTTGTGAAAGAAAAACGCGCGAGTCAAAGAAAGCTATCTTACCAACTAGGCCACGGTAGACTTCCATGTCCTAGTTGGTAAGACACTAGTCTCCTAATCAAGGAGTTGCGGGTTTGATCTCTGGTAGAACAAAGATTTTTTTAAAAAGGATTCTAGTTTCCTTTTAAAACAATTTAAACATATTTCTGATTGGTTGGAAAAGATTTTCGCATGTCAATAAGCCCACCAGTTTGCACTGTATACAACGAAAGTGTAATGCAATAATACAATACATTCTTTCGCTTCTGCCAAATCCATAAATCTCATCATGCAAACTCTCCGTTTTAAATGCTATCCAATTTATTCTCTTTCAGAATATATAATAATTCATTTAGTCGTGCCACGTTTTTCGAGGTCTTTTCAAACTGTTTTTACCTTCCATACTACTTGTACAGATTGGATGCATTTTCCATCATTCATGCTTTCTACGTGGCCGAATCATCTCACTCTTTTTTTTCTTTATCTGCATTTATATGCGCATTTTCTTTCGAGATACATACGAATATGTTTTGAAATTTCATTCGTTTTGAAATATCATTTGTTTGGTAGGTTAAAAGAATGACACCAAATTTGTTCCCATGTTCCCAAAATTGTTAAGAGAATGACACCAAATTTGTTCCCATCAATTTAATTTTCGGATTTAGTTAGATTCTTAACTTGTAGATTATCGTCATGTGTGTTGGCGAGACAAAAACCGTAAATAAAAAGGTAACAATAACATTGTTGAGGAACTAAATCAACTGGGACCCTTTTTTCTTATAAAGACCATCAATAATTGAACGAAACCCTCAATTAAATGACAAATGTGTTTTTACTTTAACCACGAAGGTCGTAACATAAAAATAAGATCGACCCTACATAAAACATAATTGAAATCAAATCTTAAGTACTCGTAGTTGCAATATTTTGAAAATTAAATTGAATTAAGTAGAACTGATTTTTTTTAAGCCTTTCATTAGGGAAAAATTATATACAGAACCTTAGACGGCACTCTGGGCCCGATAATTTGATTCGAGGCTCGATGTCTGCGAGCCCCCCTCGTATTAATAAATCGCATTTATGGTCTTGTTAAACGTGAAACAATGAAATCACATCGGAAAAGTTGGGGTAGCGAAATCGATCGGAATAAAATTTCACCCGTATCTGAGCAGTTTAACTCGGCGTCTCACATTTGGGCGTTTACATGTCCAAAAAATCCCAGCCAAAACATTTTTTTGAATATTAAATGACTTCATCTAAGACTTTGAAATATCGAATGGCGTCTCCGAAGTTTCTTTTTAACTATGAAATTCACTCACACTAGGACGATTTATGCCACCACATCAACGTCACTAATACAATTGTATGATCTATTGTACGAGTACAATAATATAATAAAATAAATTTTTAAAAAAATACAATATAGGCAATTTGAAAGCTTCAACTGATTAAACTTCAAAAAATTAACAATCGACCTACATGTGGAAAAGCTCTTCGAAGAAAAAAGAAATGCAATATTAAAACATATGGCGTTTAGTAAATCTGTTACGTAAAGGACGACCCAAAAACATGCGATCTATAGATTCATTATCCAGAATACAATCGCAACCGGTGTGTATGCTCTACTTGCATCTAAACATATGTGTGTATATGACAGTTTGTGATTTAACAACAGCGTTGTGGTTTGTTAGCTTGCTTGTTTATTATTCCGGATACGATTCGTAGTGGATTAAGACTTTAAAGCCTATTTCATCCGAATTAATTATGTTACAAAATTTGCTCTAACTGACTTATATTAAGTTTCATAAATATTCCCGACTAACGATACACGTTGTTTCCCTGTACCCTTCAAATAATGTTAACTTTTTTGCATTCCTTGCAATTGGCCTAAAGCTATAAGTCCAAGCCTTTTTTCAGGGCCGAACATTTTCCCAAAGTACTTTTCGCTGTAACCAAAATAAACTAATTTGCCTAACTCGAACAAAGCCTGCCGTAGAGCCTGTTTGCCGAAGCCGGCTGACCTATGAGCTTTGGAGCATTGGAGTATAGCGTGAGTGGATTATCTGCTCGACGACCCTCGTTAATATTGAGATAATCGTGCGAGAAACACAGTTGAATTCAATATCGCGGGACGCACATACGGGAAAATAATGTATTTACTTATTCAACACTACTCTCTCATTACATAATGAGAGAGGTTTGAAAATGAACACATCACAGAAAAAGATTATGATTGTCAGTTAAAAGAAAGTAAAGGCAAAGATTTTATAACACCACATTTCAAAAGCTTCTAGTTTATTTGTGGTGGCCTGAGTTAGGGTCCATACTTCAACGCCATAAATGGATACGAAAAATATGTTGTATCGCAAAATTCGCATAAGTGCATCGATATTGGAATCCTAGTTGCACAGGAGATTCTGCATTTTGAAGAAGCAGCTTCGTGCCATCTCCACTTTTACTGTGATCTCTTGAGACTGGCCCCATTGATTATTCAGCCAGCAAACAGATATTTATATTTATATTGTTTAATTCGCTCAACAGTTTCATTATTTCTTTATATGAAGATGAACCTTTATACAATAGAGACAATATATGAATTTTGCGTATATTTTTCAAATTCAACCAATTAAGTTCTTTCTGATATGAAGTGATACGATCGTACTTTCTCAGGTTAAAGATAAATCTCGCACAATCATTCTGAAAACACTGTCAAACGGTTTGCCCGTAATATCCAAATAACAGACGTTCGCATAGCCCCAAATTGGAAACATCAGAGGTCGCACTGATGCAATATTTGCAACACTTTAAGGGAATGAAGGTTGAAAAAAATATTTCGGATACCTTTAATATTTTTGAAAAACCATGTAATATGAAATATGACGAACTATGAAGTATAATAGAACACTTGAATATCTCAAAATATTCCACATACTTAACACCCACATTCCTATCCTAATCGCTGTCTTCCTTGAGATAAGTCTTTATTTCATTTTCTGATATTACAATGGTATATTTTTAGTAATCTTTGTATTTTTTTATTAAATAAAAGATGGTTTACTAAAAGAGATATCTACAAAGCAATAAATCCGCCACGTGTAGTAGTCACAATAAAATATTAAATAAATAAATGTTATAGAATGCTAAGCTCCTATTCAGATATTTTTACTTTGATTCTCAACGGTTAACAAAATAAAAAGGACACCTGTGTGGTTTTCGAACGGACTTACGAAGAACAGTTTGGATTATTCAATACTCGATAGAGGATTAACAAGGAGAATTCTTCATCATCTTATTTTGTTTATATTAGAGCCTGGGATAATATAAACAGCAATATATTGTATTTTATTACACCTTTATTATATACAGAAATATTTAAAAAGATTCTGATTTTTTACGGTAAACATTTTACACAAACATTTAAATCTCACACAAGTACATACATACATACCATCACATCATAACCGTGCCAAAATGTCAGTCCTTTAGATCACAACACAATCTATTTTATGAAATTCATATTTCGTTGTATAGAATACAATCTGGAGGGATTATTGGTTTGTGGCAATGCCTTCTATCCAACAACAAAGATTTTACAGAGGCGTTAATTGAAAACCCGACTGGAGCCCATTTGGAAAATAAATTATATCAACAAGAATCGAACCCGTAACTAACATGTTGGAAGACAGGCGTCTTACTAACTAGGCCATCGAGGTTGCAATATTTATTTATTAATTTATGGTCGATTTCGACCAATAACCATATTTACAAAATATAATCAGAGTGGAAATGAATGCAAAAATACAAAATTCTACAATAATATCAAAACATTAACATGATTAATACAATCCGGTATAAAAAAGTGCATCCGTACTACAACACAACAGGCCAAGGCTCAGAAGGCCCAGGATCATAAACCGCAGAAGAAGAAAAAACAACACAATTAACTACTATACATTAGTATATTTCAATCGATACGCTTATATAGGTATACATACCTCAAGACCCAATCCTTATACACGGAAGTAACTAAATACGTATGTAAGTTTTCTTATTATATTCCAATTGGGAAACGATTTCGTGTAGAAAAGGTTAATAAGGGCTTACGAGAAGAGCACGGCATCAGTAGTTAGCTATCTACTGGTAGATCTAGGCACGGAACAACAATTGCTCCGCGCGAAGGGTACATATCTTTGTGCGAGTTCGGGTAACAGCGCGACACCCACACATGTGGCCGCCGGGCCCGCCTTAGCACAATGCGAGACCCCCGAAGGATTTCCGATTGTGAAAATTTACTTTTTTACAAACCCAGTCGAGGGTGAACATGGGACGGGTGTGCTCTCCGAAACGTTCCGAGATAACATGTGACACAAACTAGATTGTACTAACTCGAAAATCGAAAATACCAAAAAGAAATATTGAAAATACTTAAATAAAATTAATTAAACACTGTTTTCCTATGTATTCACCACTGCATTATTAATTGAGTTGACTACCAGTTGCAAAGGCATATCTCCTATAAATAGGTTGACGAGGAACTAAATTACGTGTTATTTGAAGTAGACCAACATCTTTGAAATTGACAGTGAATTAAAAAAAATTATGTTTGATATATTTTATTAAACTAAAAAATCAATAAGCATAACACCAAAAAGGTAACAAAACTCTTTTTTTTAGATTCGAGATATTAAAAATACGGTTTAAGTCGCATTATTTTAGCGTTGTTTCTTACATTTCCACTTCAATACGATCTGGCGAAGATTTTGTAATACTGGCAACATTTTGAACCAACCAAATCTCTATAAAATTAAAACAATTGCCACAAAAAATATAAGGATAAGCGTTGCCTAAGTAAGACTCAATCATGCAGGTATATCCAGCATTATTACTTAAATAAATAGTTTAATGGTAGAAATATGATATGCAAACATATGGTTTGTGCCTCCAGCGGTGTCCTCCAGGGTTCGGCTCTTGGCCCTATTTAATTTGTATTGTTTATTAACGATTTCTTTGAAATTTTCAGTGATAAACCAAATATTATATTTCGCTGATGACATGAAGCTTTATATAATTAATATGTTTTGGAAGCCAAATATTGTTCAATATCCTTATACACGTAAACTATAATACAATTATAATAAGTCATGTTTAAGAATAACATTTGTTAACAGATGGGTGCCAAACCGAAAAAAACGTTTGGTCTACGTTGCCGGTGGAAATGTCACAATATAATGTAATAAATATACCATAAATCACATGTCATAAAGCAAGATAATAGACATTCCCAAAGGTAACAATTAACGTCGATTGTAAATAGTCTTAGCAAACCATGAATAGTAAACTGTGTTCACTGGGTGTCTTCTATATGGCTTCTGATGAGACCCAGGAGCAATATAGGAGATGGCTACACTGAAGACAACGTTAGTTGATATGTAGAAAGGCTTACGAGAAAGAAACCTAGAAAGAGCTTCTTTATGATGTGACACATGAGTAGGTAAAGTACCTTAAGAAAGTATAGGTAAAGAATCTTAAGAAAGTAACGACATAGGTAAATGGACCTTAAATAACCTTAACCTTAAGAAACCTTAAGTAACTTCGGTCATCAAACGGCTTAGAGAAATAAAGAAATGTTATTTACTGATTGTACAACACCTGTAAAAGAAACGAAAGAACATGGAGACGCAAGGTGGAGACCCAAAACAGACCGACAAACTTTGAATACTGCCTGCTTGATAAACACATTGATTGGATAGAAATTGCGGCCGACTGAGAGAAAAGGCCTTATAATAGATGCTTATGCCTAGAAGTGGATGTTACCAGGCTGACAATAACGATGTTTATAATGAATATCACTGAAAACTTTTCGACTGATAATTCTTGATATTAGAAAATATCCAGAAATATATAAAATGGTTCGGAACTAATTCTAAAGATGCTCGTGAAGCGAAACAAGTGAGTGGATTACATAACATTTCTGTTTTTGTTATGTGATATTAAAAATAAATTGAATGTAATGTAAATTGAAGCTTAAGACAATAATATCTTTCGATTGCTGTAAGGAGCAACATCTAATCCAATTACGTTGGGAAAAAATAATATCATGTTCTGACTATTTGAGATACAGGAAAAAAAAACAATGTTTAGACTGGCAAAGAAGAAAACTTACTTGTCAAGGTCTCTCCCATTGTTTCGCGGGCTGTCAATTTTTAATGGTGCCATAGATATTGACATATTCATCATTTCAGAAAATGTTTTTAAAGAAAACATATTAAGCTTTCTCAGTAATGGGAGTTAGTTATTTCGGATAAACAATTAATTATTATTTGAATGTTTTATACTGCATACATATATTGTTCAGCTTCGTACGTAATTGGGCCTGTAACCGTAATTGGGCTGTAACCGCCTGTATATGTAAGCTCTTTAAAATAAAAATAAATAAACAATTATATTAAAAAGCGAAACTAGTAGGCATAAGTGTTTTGTATTACGTAATAACGAGCATTTTAGAAAATCACGTGACTATATTTTTCTCCTCAACTTAAATTTCACATATATAACAATTTGGCTGTAATAATCTACCCCCGACCACGCGATGTGTTTCGAAAGGGGGAAAGGATCCGTTTTGTACGTCGATAAAGAGATAATACGATTGAGCCGTGTATGGAATCAAGGATTTGGAATATAACAGATTTTCCTCTTCATTCATATTCACTGAGTTGTCCTAAGTGCGACAACCAACAAGACTCTGAATATAGTTTGAAAAGTCCTCAAAAAATAAATCTAGGTAAACAAAAGTTGCTGAAAACGTTTCATATTCATTATTTTTTGATCAAGTTACAGGAAAATAATTTAACTGTTTCTCTTCTTCCTTAAACCATACCGTTACTCAAATAATTACACTTTTCCTCAAATAATAACACTATTTCTTGAATAATAAAACAATAGCTCGTGTAAGAAATATTGGTTGATCAATAAATCGGTTCTAGTTCTTAAATAATTTAACACCTTTGTCAAACAATTGATGTCAAAATAAAGTTGGATGCTACCGACCCCAAATATTTTGCCGGGAGGGTCTACGGTACAAGTTGAGTTAGCTCCAGCTGTTGATATATGAGCTGACAATCTTAAATAATGTTGTGAGGTCAAACATTTTTTTGAAAATATTATAGACTTGTCACTTCTAACAGCAGATCGTAGTCCGAAATTCAGCTCATGAGATTTGCAGTTTAGAGTTTATAAATGTTAATGAAGTTCAATTTATTTTACCATGGACATCGATATAGGGTGACCATATTACCATTGTTTATTAAATATTATATTTAAGACATATAATTTGAGTTCATTTACAGGCTAAGATAGTACGAGTGTACTATATACAAGAACGTTAATATAACTAACAAGACTAAACTTCTACTGAAGAAACACCGTGTACTAACCACAAATGGCCTGTAAAATTTACATAATAAAAAAGTCGTGATTTAATAAAAGAAAACAAAACGCTTCAGCTATCACATCCCCAATCCCCCTTCTGCAGGCGATCCAGCACAATAAACAGAAGGAAACAGGGAACAAGGGAGTCCAAATTGGGGAAAAATGAGCGGCAAACAACCATTTCATATTATTAATGAATCGCGGGAGGAGGGATCACTCGACAGCGGCCTCTTTGATCGGCATCCGGCCCGATCTGGGCCATACCTGTAATTACAGCGGGGAGTTGCCGGGAAATAATCCGGGACGAATCTACTAAGTGTTGAAACCCTTTTGGTATAGGACGGGAGTGCGAATGTGTTTCTCATGTAATGTTGAAATATTGTACTTTCAAGTTATTTATTTTTCACAAGAGATCACTCCGTGGGCGCCAAAATTTCTACTCAACATCTCTTAAATAGTGTGAACTTAATTTTTTTCTTAAATGCCTCAATGTCATAAGTCTAGTCAGCCAACGGAAGTCTATTTCATTCTACAGGGTTTACTCCGAAAGACAGATCGAGGTAGCCCGTTTTATTCGCACGATCAACCATAAATAGACGGTTGACACTCAGATGCACACAACCCAATGTAGTCAATTTCTCTAAAGGGACATTATTTATGTACAATTCCACCATACACTAATATGAATTCTGTCTCATAGTATATTCCAAAATCAAATTAACAATGCTAGTGATAAAGCATACCTTGTCGTACCCATCGTAACGTCAAATGAACAATGCTAGTGACAAAGCATACCTTGTCGTACCCATCGTAACGTCAAAATGAATGAAAGTGTCAATTGAAAAGCGCATTTCGATAATTAATTCATCATAAATCAATGAAAAGAGTTGATGGAACTCCACATATTATGATATTATATCATCACCGACCTCCCTGTGTATATTTAATTGATAAAGAATATCAAAATAAACTGAAAAATAAACACAACAAAAATGTACCAAATACATGATCTATTTAAAACAAGAAAAAATATTGATCGACATATCTATTCACACATCATGGTGACTCTTAAATATAAAATAAACTCGAAAACGGTGAATAAAAATAATCGGCGAAAACCTAAGCAAAGGGTAAATTGCTAATAATAATCAGACTTCACCTGTTTTCTTAGTTTTCTGCTTCACCTCAATACAGGGGGGGGGGGTGAAACTGGCTGGAAAAATCTATCGTCAAGTATTAAATGTTCCGCCATTTTGAATATAAATGCTATGTAAAGAGGATTCGACGTATCGAATAGTGCTTTACAAGTAAATAATTTATTAACTTCCTGTATTTGTGTTAAGTATCAATTGATAATCATAAAACAACTAATACCGAGGCACTCAAATTAAAGAAAAAATCAGTGTTTAACTACTTAGCAAAACTAGTTTTTTAAAGAAGAGGTGAGGGTGAGAAGAGGTTCCACTGGTGAGGCCACGTGGAAAGGGTGGATTAGACTAGAGTTCCCTACGTGGCAGTTGTTTCCCCTAAAGACCTACAAAAATGGGACAGTTACGAGTCAATATCTCAAGAGACGCAGCTCTGGTGATAAAAAACCACAGGTCAAACTGAAGAGAAAAAATGAGAAGCTTTAATAAAAAGTTTTCCAGCGGGTTCGATTCCAGTTAGAACCCATTTCTTTTTAAAATATTCGTCTGGATTAAGAAATACATACAATTAGAAGATTACATACGATGAGAATGTAAGATAGAATACGGAATGAAGTGATTAGAGATGTACGTGAGCTTGAAGCTAATGTGTTGAAGAAGAGCACTCTGAGATGGTTTGGATACATGGAACGATTGAATAAAAAAAAGACTAAAAAAATTTAAAGCGCAAATCTGAGTGCAAGACGTGAAAGAGCAATACCAAAGAAAGTACGGTTGGATCAAGTGAATAATCTTTCGAAAGAAGAAAACGTAGCAAGTCATATAAATCGTAGAAGTCGTATGAGAAGGTGTATGGATTTGGAAGAAGTGAAGGATGTGTGTCGAGATAGGAAAATATACCACCATGCCCTCTCTGCCTACCCCAACAAAGAAATGGCGTTATGGTATGTATTTTAAAAAATGGCGTAAAACTTGAAAAAGAAACAAAGCATATCAATAATTATATTTTCTGGGACCATGACCGAAACGGTACCGTACCGCCATTCTATGCATTAAGGGCCAAAAGTTATACAAGGCTACTAGGCTCAAAGGTGAGTCGAACTTTGGCGGGAGATGAAAAGAAAATAAACTGCCGAATTTCCCGGGCGTGTTGGATGTTTAAAAGCCCGCCCCGGGGCGGTTTTTTTTTCAGTGCCCCCTCCCCCTGACCCCGCCGGAGCGCCGCTGCCCCCCTTGCCCGCCTCCCTCGCGAAGCCGGCCCAATCTGCTCATAGCCCACGGCGTAACGCTGGGTAGGAAGGGGTAGGTTCGGGGAGGCGGGACAGCTTCGTGGGGGATTGGAGGGGGAGGGGGGCACTCATTATAAACATCGCTAACTGACAAAAATATCTGCTCAAAAAATAACGATATACAACGAAGCTAGCGAAAAACATCTAAGAATGTGGGGAAACCAAAGTGGTGTATGGTCTACCTTTTCAACCGGTGTATGTTGTTTACAGGGAAGAACCGGCAACAGCATACGAAAAAAACCGTGTCTTCCGAGAATACTTGTTAGGTTTTGTTCCAATTGATTACGTTGTAGTATTGTATTTTATAGTATTACGTTTTCGTTATATACAGTACAACCTGGCGCGATTATTACCTTAGTCTCCTAACCAACCAGAAAGCTATTATTTTAGGGTTATTATGATAGAGCTTTTGCCGTCTTGTGGTGTGGAATGGTGTACCACTTAGTGTTCGAGATGTAGGTGGCGTGTGCATCTTTAACAAGCACTTGAAGACAACCATTTTTGGGTTTTATCAAAATTCATGATGTCATGTGAACACTTCAAACATACACTACACTCTATCTAAAGCCGAATGTGTTACTATAACATATCGGAAGATCTACAAAGGTTTCTTTGTAGTTCGTCTTTCCTTAATAAGTTTTCTAATCAAATATGTTTTCCTGAATATATATGGATGTGGGGAAGTACCTAATGTTATGACCGCAGCCACTACCCTCCTGTCCTTATACTCGATTTATAAATATGTATTTTGTATTATTTTAATCTGTCAATAATAGTGGAAACGAGCCAATAATGGGTTATACAATGTATTTATTGGTCGAAGTTATTCAAGAAAGCAAATGTAACTAACTGCTCATAATGGAATCTTGGTCCCAAGATTAGGATATGCAAGCGAAACTTTGACGTGAAAAAAAGTAATGAAAGTAAGATGCTGAAAATATGAGCGTTGTGTAGAATGTGGGGATAAAATGTATGACAGAATAAGGATAAACGATACAAGGAGAGAATGCGGATAAAAAGAAAATGAACTAACGATAAAGAAAGGAACATTGAGATGGTTCTGTCACGTAGATAGAATGAAAGATTTACACAAATAATATTTCTTTCGTTGTTGGACCTCGTCCTTATGCACACACTGTCATTATTTTTATTATAAACAATACTGTTAAAATCTATATCAAGTTTATCTTGCATATGTCCGAAATGGCTTTTGATCATATCTTTCATAATTTAATTCATTTCGTCCTGTCATGTTTTTCTCTCTTCCCAAATTTCTCGTTCCTTCTGTACTACTTGTAAAGATTATTTTTGATGAGATGAATGACTTGTCTATATAATTTAAAACATTTTAGGCGAGAGAGATTATTTAATAATAATATAGGCTCCTTTCAACTAACCATATTTTTCATCCGAAATCAATACTTTCTCAACAAAAGAAACAAAAAATATTGAAAGATCTTCGATAAATTGAACGATTGAGGACTGAAGATATAAAAATATAACGAAGTGATGATGTGAAAGAGATATCTTTGTATTATATTACGCTTTCATAGTAACCTGTACAACATGGCAAGTTTCTTGCCATTTGGCTACTCTCACAACAAAAAGTAGAAAGATGGTTAAGAGGTCTGACATGAAAATCAGATTTCATTTTCTGAATGACACTCTTCAACTTATCCTAATGGGTAATTCGGATATATCAAAGAGCATGACCGAGAAACAATATCGCCATCGGCTACAGCAATCGACCTTTCGGTTTTTAGAAATACTGTAGAAGACACGAAACTCTCGGTTCGACATGGCACGTGTTGTACACATTACCGCAAGTGAAGAAACAACACTCGCACACGTACTCGGCGCATACTGGGATGTTTTTTTTTTTTATTTTTTAAGTACTATCGGAAATTTCCAAGTACCGTGGAAGTCAAGTTTAAAAATTTCATCGACGTTTTATTTCCTGAGCATATTTTCCAATCGTCTTTGTGGTATTTATTTAGTGCAATCGAGATCCAATGTCAGGCTGCAATGAGTGAAATTCCAAAAGAGTAGAAAGACGACTTAAAAGAAACTACAGAAGTGTGGAATATATGCTGAGCCCATATTTTTAGTGTAGTGGTCTTTGGGGAAGTCTATTTCAAAATTTGATAGACCCCGGTTGATGATGATGACAAATTATTACAAATTTTGGATGGGATGTCGCAAGGATAAAAAGGTTGAGAAGCAATGATCCAGGCCAGCGGTCGCAACCTACATGCAATAAAGTACCACTTTTTTTTAACTAGTGGACACTCCGCGTGACACTGACGGATTCAGAAATTTTTCCTTTTGGGGGTAGGGGGGGGTTAAAGAAAAATCTTTCTTTAAGAAATTGAATATGTATTTAATTACTATTATGTTACTTCATTATGATTCAAATTACTTGCATGACCCCATGCTCAATATAAATCGGAGGCCCTTTTCAAAATTAAAGCGAGAAGCAAAAATTTTTGGATTTTTCCTCTCAAAAACTAATAATTTGCCAACGTTACGAAAATGAGCCGTATCATTTAACAAATTATACATATAATTTGGAAATCGTACTAAAAACTAATATTTAATATTCATTAGAATTTTTTTTCAATTAATTTTTCTAAATGGAATGGATTAATGGAATTTCATTATTTGTCATTCTTTATGCCGTGCCACCAAAAAATCAACCACGTGCCACCTAGTGACACGCGTGTCGTAGGTTGCCGACAGCTGATCAAGGCCAATCAATATGTCTTTTCTACAAAAAATAAACTGCGTATATACAATATATACGCTGGAGTATCTAACATGATTTTATCGTGGGCCGTATTCAACAGTCCGTTGTACAATATCTCGCGAACCAGTGGTATAGAAATACAATTTTAGCCATCCGGTTACTAAATGTGTGACATCCAATATTGTTGTTAAGCATAATTAATACGTATTTCTTTAATTTAGATTGTTGTCTATACGAGTACCTATTAGCTATCAGTAATACGTCAAACATTTTTCATGGTTAAGTTGGCTCAGTAACGTTTATATAAGTGAACTTACAAGGCACTTATTACATTAACAAAATGAGCATTATGAAAGCGACATTGAGTGACGGCGCTGTGTTGTTACTCCACTCCCGTCCGACCGAGCACCCGGGTGACCCACGACGCCATTTTTCACCGCCTCAGCACGCCACCACACATCTACGAGACTCCTTACTATACCATGGGTGACAGAAAATCCTTTTATTCAAAAGAATAATTAATTCTTACACTTTCCGATTATTTAAGTCACAAGATTAACATATTTTGGAGGAATTATGGAGTTTGGATTGGAACTATAATATTCCCAAAGCAAATTGTTATTATTGAGAATGAAAGTTGTAGGTAACGATTCCAACATTTTTTAATAGTATGCCTTCGGAGTTGGTCGGGTTACAAACTTATTCTAAATTTAAAAATTGATGAAAATTTTTTGTCAAAATAAGTTTCTTTTTGTCATCAATTTTGTTTATTTTTTAATAAACATTAAGTCTGATTCCGTCTTTTGTTTTCAATTTGTATTTTGTTTTTTATTTATTTTTCAATGATTTGTCTATTGTGTTTGTATTTTTTGCGCAGTGCGGGTTGTGCGTCCATGGACGGCCCCGTATTGTGTTGTTAACATGTGATTTAACGATTTGATAGCTGTTTTATTCTAAATATTTTTGTTATAAGGTACATTATATTGTTTACTTATAAATAAATAATGGTTATGTATATGATATATGGTACGTGTTGGTGGAGAGTGAAGATGAAAATTGCCGAGTTTGATAAGTAAATTGTATGAGAGATGCGAAAAGAAAGATTTGAGAGAGTAAATGTCGCAAATATGAAGTTATAGTGGTAGAAAAGTGTGCAACGAAAAGTAAATTAGATGTATGGTTGAATAGAATTATTGGATCAAGTTGAGGAATTCTGCAATTTGAGTAGTATTTTCTCACATAATTGAAGAGTTAAGAGGGATGAATGAATTAATGAAGACTGACAAAACAAATATACGAGTATAGTGCAAATGTAAGTGGAAGGCGTGAGAGAAAACCCCCAAGGAAAAGATGTTCGGATCTAGTAAATGATATTTTGAAAGAAGGAAACGTAGAAAGTCAGAGAAATTGTAAGAGATGTATGAGGTGTAGAAGAGTGTGTGAAGATAGGAACATTTGGCGTTTTGCACTATCTCCATTCCCCGTCAGGTAAATGGCATGATGGGATATTTGTATGTATCATCACCTATTTCTTTAATTGTTCAAAATATAAGTAAAGACACTATTGCTGATAAACCTACGGTTAGCGAGTTGCCTGTATTCATTGCATGCTTACAATATTCAAAATATAAGTAAAGACACTATTGCTGATAAACCTACGGTTAGCGAGTTGCCTGTATTCATTGCATGCTTACAATATTCAAAATATAAGTAAAGACACTATTGCTGATAAACCTACGGTTAGCGAGTTGCCTGTATTCATTGCATGCTTACAATATTCAAAATATAAGTAAAGACACTATTGCTGATAAACCTACGGTTAGCGAGTTGCCTGTATTCATTGCATGCTTACAATATTCAAAATATAAGTAAAGACACTATTGCTGATAAACCTACGGTTAGCGAGTTGCCTGTATTCATTGCATGCTTACAATATTCAAAATATAAGTAAAGACACTATTGCTGATAAACCTACGGTTAGCGAGTTGCCTGTATTCATTGCATGCTTACAATATTCAAAATACAATAAATAAATAAAATATATTAAAATGGAATTCGTACATGTAATTTTGCAATATACTGAGGCCATAAGTGGTGGGTTCCCTTTTAAACCACGATTGTTAATAAACCATTAGAAAGATGACTTTAATAATAATATTCATAATTCAAATCAACCTTTTATTTCTCTTGACCTATCGTTATCTTATTAATGAATATTTATGAAATCAATTTCTGCCCCATAAAGTATACACTATGGCCTGAATTCATAGATCGCCCTAAATACCAATTTCTAGCCTGAGGTGCATGGCCGCGCAATAACGCACTGGTATTCCGTGCGGAAGATCGGCGATTCAAACCCAGCCCTGTGCTACTCTTATCGAATGGCACAGGCATTTTTTCCGTCTAACATTCGGATGTCTAAGGATACCTATGACTTCGGTCATATACATTCTTTAAAAACAAAAACATAAAAAAACATGCCGGTGTGCTCCGATTGTCTCACTTTGGTGTGCCATCGGATCCAATATAGCGGTGTGGTTCGTAAATTTGCTGGTGTGCAACGGCTCACTCAATTAAAAAAGATAACAATAAAGAAACAAAACTTCACGGCGCAGCTTCGCTTTCGAACTGAATTGGATGTTGGAGTAGTGAGGGGATCCTCGACTACGAGGCACAGCAACGACGAAATATTTCTAATCTTAAAAATTTCGTTATTTGTATTCAGAGTCGTACTTCATATGCTCCAAACATTAAAGTTAGGCAATAAATACAAAATGCTTCAGTAAAAAATAGTTTTAAAAAAGCTTTTTGTACTTAATCTGTCCACCGCGTTAAAAATCAAATTCCACAAATCCTGTGCGCGGCACAATTTCGGCGTTTTTTTAATTTCTAAGTTTAAACGCGTATTTTGTTTAGAACCACTGATATTTGATTACAACACCAAGTAAACATAACACATAAGTAATTTTCTGATAATAAATAATAGTCATTACTCTTAAGGAGACTCATTAAATAAAGGAGATAAACTAAACATTACGTAAAATAAACAAAGAAATGCTACGATCAAAGCAATGATTCATTACACTCACCCAATCAAATGCATATAGCACTAGTAATGTTTATTTACGTAAGAGAGACTCATCGCAGGACTCGATCCGCGCGACAGGTCGTTACATGTGACGCAATAGCTGGAAATATTGGGAAACCAAAAAAATTTATTGTTTATCTGTTTATTCAACAATATCTCATAAACTAATATATTATTTGACAAAGTTTTCAGAGATGTCGCTAGAATAAAGATTATTTTAAATTTTAGTTCAATTTTCATTCCGGTTTTGTGTCATTCTTTTTAAGTATTTGTGATTTGAAACTTGGATTGTCGTCAGATCACAGGCGTTTGTGCTTCCCGCGAGGAACACGTTAATGTTAAGGTCGGACTATGAATTCGAGCCAATGTTACCATACTCAAGTTAAGAAATACAACATTTTCTGTTTTATGCGTCATTATTATTTTTTAGCGTATATATCACGAGATGATTAAACACATAAAACAAGGATGTTTTATTTTTTTCCAACTCCTGGAAAAATAATACAGAAACTACAATATACAAAACCATATTTATTTTTATTCGGAGAAGGGAAAAATGCTGAAGGGAAAATATTTTGACTAAGAAATACTAAGAAATGTTTTATATATAATATTTTTAAGTTTGTTTTTATTTTGTGTCTAGAACATTATCCAAAATATTAATATATTATTTAATGATATCAAAGGATAAAAGAACACGTATTAATAGAGAAATGCCTTTGCAAAAAAACACGGAGAAATAAGTTGTCTTTTCTATTACCGGTATTGAAATACGAGATCTTCCCGTCAACTGATCAATTTTAATCAACAGGGCTGTTCTTCAAAATTCACTAACCGGTAATATACTCGTATATGTATTCATTATCACAATCATAACCATCATGAGGTGAATGGCAGCGCGGTAACGCAATGGACTTCCGTGCGAAAGGTTGCCGGTTCGAACCCCTCGCTATGTTAGTCCCCTCGAATAACACAGGTATTTTTTCAGGCTAATATTCGGGAGTATGAGGATACCATATGTATTCTTGAAGAAAAAAAAGGAAAATAAAACATGTTGGTGTGCTCCGATCATCTCACTTCGGGTGTACCATGGGATCCAGTACAGCGGTGTGGCCGGTGAGTTTGCTGGTGTGCAACGGATCACTCACTTAAAAAAACAATCTCCACGGCAGTTTTGCTGTCCAACTGAATTCACGTTGGAATGAGAGAATTCTCGACTATGAGGCCCAACTACTAAATTAACCATCATGACATGTCGCTATTGGGGTAGGCAGAGATAACAGGTCTCCATTTCATTATACTCTGTCTTTCGCTTCTGCCACGTCTATACACCCCAGACTCTCATATTATAAAGTTCTTCTCTATTCCCTCTTTCAGAATTTGAATAATTTGGTTGTGCCACATTTTTCCAAGTCGTACTTTCTACACTTCTCGTATAGATTACTTTTCAAATGTTTTGCCATTCATTCTTTATACGTCATATCTGAATTATCAAAGTTCTATTCTAATCTACCTGATTCGCTTGTTTTCAATGCAGCTGATTGTCCTAAGTGTTTGGCCTAATAAGGAAGTTATAAATATTGTCATATTAGTTTGCTTTTAAAAGTCTACATTGGCTCAAATGTTACGAACAGAATGATTTCAAACTCTCTCTCTTTGTATTTAAGTCCCTTAATGGGATGTCTTTATTTTATCTTTCGAATATGTGTCTGAAAGATATTATTTTGCGAAGGAGTAGAACTTTGAGGTCGATTTCGTTTTCATCTGATAAATTGATGCTCTCGGATCGATCCAACAGGGCTGGGCATTATGATAGCTATTGCCGTTACTGGTCGTATGGCGTGAAATGGTCTGCCTCTGAGATGTGGGTGGCGTGTGCAGTTTTAGGAATCACTTCAAGACAACACTTTTTAGGGGGTCTTATTAAAGTTTACGATTGTATATGAATATAACACACCTTCACTACACTACATCTAAAGCCGAATGTATTCCTATCACACATTGGAAGATTTACAAAAGATTTTTTGTAGTTCGACTTTCCTTGGTAAGTTTTCTGCAGTCTTCTTACCTAATGTGTTGTTCTGACCAAATGCAGATGCGGGGAAGTATTTAATATAATGGCCGCAGCCACTACCTTCCTATCATTATATTCAACTAATATTTATTTTAAATCTCCCAATAATAGTGGGTTCTCGTCTTGAGTTGAAGCCCCTTTGAGAAGAGTTTTCTCTCTAAATAAATAATCTCTTGTTTTTAATATGAATCCATAATATTCTTCAAAAAATAATCTTCCTCAACCTACATCTCGTTGATGTAGGTTGAGAAATATATAATGCGATTTTAACAAACCAAAACTTCGATTCTCTGTAGACAAATCTACACTCCTCTGTCTAGAATAGTTATATTTTGAAGTTATCCTGCATAGTAGACCCGAGACCTTCGACAGTTCCCTTTACCACTACTTTCTTCAAACTGACAGGTGGTCTCATGAAGATTCATCAAGAATCCATTCAAAAGATCCATCATCATACGCTTAATGCATGTAAACGAATGTCGGTCTTTTTCCATCAAGAAAGCATAAAGAACTATGGTTATAGATGGAATATGTAACATAAATCGCCAGTACGAGTATCTTAATCATCGATCTTTCTCATGCTCGATTATTTATACATTCAAGAATCCACCCCTTATAGGAAAACACAGAAATTCAACGTAATATAAATCCTACATCTCCAAATTTTGGAAAGAGATTTATGGCAGATAAAAAAACAGCGAATTCAGAGTTCACTTTGGAAAGTTATAATTATTCACAGTAACTAAAAAAAATGTTAAGAGAAGGTATGGACTAACGTTCCGCTTTTTGCCCCTTGGCTTTTACAGTTCATCTCTTTCTTCCCATCGTATTTTACTGTCCAAGCCGTTGGACTTTGGAAATAGCTACTACTCGTAACAAGAAGAAGAAAAAATTAAAACTGAAAATTTATTTAATGTTTTTTTATTTATTTTCAGTAGAAAAAATATTTCAGCATAGAATGCACGAATAAGACACCAACCCTATATATTCCAGTTATTTCACACCCCGTTTGTGGCGTCGACGGACTCCGACCATAAATCACTGTGGCGGAGCGTCGCGATGTAGAGTCCTCGTACTTCGCGTCGCGCAATAGCAAAACTCGGAACAACGGAAAAGTAAAAAGCAATAATTTACAAGTTATAAATATAGTTACACATTATCAAGTATACTACAGTTAGTTACAACAACTTAATATCAAAAATCTTAAAAATATATTTCAAAATAATAAACGAAAAAACTGATCAGTTCGATTTACTTTATTTGACCCATCAGGACATTATTTTAGTGCTTGTAGATAATTGACAACTTGCTGTAAAAACGGGCGTCCTGGGAAATAAAATCAAGTTAATAGAAATGAGTGCTATTGATATATTATCAATTAATTACTATGAAGGCACACTGTTTAAACGATAATTATAAGTGACGCTTATTTGAATTGATGCCATTGTTTGTTCATCGAATTTAATATTTTTCGTAATTTCTTTCTTTTGCTTTTTAATGTAAGGTGGCCCAGAATAAAAAGCACTTTCGTTTCCTTTATTACTCGAGAACGCATGGAGGAGGAAAGACACAGAAGGCATCATTCGCTCAATCGATTCTGGTAATTTTAATCGCTATGAATCACCTCACGGGGCAACAGCGCACATTTTTAACTGTTAAACGATTATTTCGATTTGAGTACCTATTACTCAGTGTAAGCCAGTGTCCGAGCACCAACTTAATGAACCAGTGGGTTAGAATATTCGGAGAGACTGGTTCCACGTTAAAATCCAGACCCCAAAGTCGCCCACGAACTTCTGGAAAAGAGCAAAGTACAGAGCAAGTTAATGAGTCCATGCGCGCCGATTTAACGTTATCAAGCTACAAGAGTTCGTTAGCATTGGCAATATCGCGTATGACCTTGCAGAGAATTTTATCGCTTGACTTAAAACTCCATCCCTATAAAATTCAACTAGTTTAGGATTTAAATAAAGCAGACTTTGTCACAAGGTTAGATTTCGCTGCTAAAATGTTTGAACAGTTCTCCGGGTTTAACAACATACTCTTTCTCTTAAGTCTCCATTTACACGATGCATTGCACGAAGAGTCACCATAACACATGATGCAATTCACGCTAGCTCCCACGGTAACGGGGTATTTCAACTCGCGCCGAGGTTCCGTGTACTTCGTTAACTCTTGTTAGGTGAGACGGTACAGGAATCTTTTCAGGTCGAGTTACTCGCATTTTACTTTAAGGTGAGAAGAAAATTTAAAAACTATATTTATTCAGACCGTTTTACTTTTCCCTCTGATATATCGGAGTAACGTTTTGATATTGTATGCGCCAGTAACGGACCACTTAGAATTTAGAAAAATGAACAAATATACGAGTATAATATTAAAAATAAATTTATTCAGACCGTTTTACTTTCCCCTCTGATATATCGGAGTAACTTTTTGATATTGTATGCGCCAGTAACGGCCCACTTACAATTTAGAAAGATGAACAAATATACGAGTATAATATTAAAAATCTTAAAAAAAATACGAAAATACGGTTCATTAAAGTGATGTTGTTTTTAATATTGTTACTTTAAAAAAGCTCTATTAAAAATGTTATGTTTGAAAGCATTATATTGTAATGTATTACACTTTTATTGTATACAATACAATCTGGCGAGTTTACTGCCATGTGCTAATATCTTCCAATCAACTAGAAAAGTTATTTAACAAGACTCCAGTGAAAACCAAACTGGAAACTTTTAAAAATATACAAGGTTCTAACGGGAGAATTCAACCAGTAACAACCAGTACTGGAATACAGGTGTCTTAAAGATTAGGCTACTTCTTTTCGTTTTAGATAATTTGGAAAAGTACTGTTTCCCGACCAATACGATCACCTCAAGACCTTCCTAATTAGCTCTTTAATTACTTCAGGCCTCTTTAGCATATTTTTGGTTGGTTGTAAAATATTTAAAAAAGATTCAAACGAATCTGTCAATTTGTATTTATCATAGTACTGAAAATAATGAAAAAAAATCATATCTAGTTATTTATGCCAATTGTACTTATTGTGTTCTCGGCCATTAATGGATTTATTGGCAATAAATATTCTTTGAATAACACGTCTTGAATATAATTTAAAAATTTCATGTAATTCAGCAAAACCTTGCATCATACTATCTTTGGATTGATACGCTACTCTGAGATTATGACGTCCTACGGATGGCTTTAGTTCATTTTCGTTTGCATTTGCGAAAGTGAGGGTAGTTTATTAAGCTACCTACAGACAAGACTATTAACCTAATTTTAAGTTATAAAGTTTAAACCACTTATTCTCAATATTATTTATACTTTGATATGGCGGCATTAATAAAGAAAGAGCAGACAGATAGTTATTTCTACATCACTAAAAAAATGGATCCCGCTAGATGAAAATGTTTTTTTTAATCATCTATTTTTATTTATTAAAACGGTCTATAAAACATACGTTTGCCAAATACTATAAATACAATATATAATATCATATATAAATTGATTACTTAAGAGCTAAAAAAAGAAACTAATTTCTTTATCATAACTAAAAGCTAATTTTAAAAAGGTGTCAATGTGACTGTCATATTATACAATAATTCTGAAACCGATACGAAAAGGTAATTAGCAATAATCAAAGCCTTTCAAAGGTTTCACCCATTAACTCGACTTCGCAATATTTCTAGTGACGTAGACGATCGCAGAATAAAATCTCAGCGAGGGTCTTCCGTTACACAAGGGTTTGTGGTTAATATGAAAGGGTGACAGGGTGGAAGACTAGCAAGGGAGGGGTGGGACCGAGACTGTGGAGGTAGGAATGGGGAAGCTGCTAGATGCTGCACGTCACTGATAGAGCGGAGAGCGCCAAACCGGAAAATTACTAAACAGACAAACCGTCAGAAGGGAGCAGCACCTTATGGTCAGCCAGAAGGGTACGCCACAAGATTTTCCTTTTCTCCGTTGAAGGATATGAAGGAAGAAATATTATATTTATTATTTTTATTTCCTTTATATAATTTTGAATGTGATCGATTGACCGAAACCCCGTTAAAATATATAATGAAAAACTTCAAACAACAATCTAACATATGTACATAATCGTACATTTACACTAAAAAAAATAATAGGCTGAAGAAATTAAATTTTCTTTATAAACAATAATAATTAAGAATTGTGTGAGACCATTAATGAGACATTTTTGACAATATCCGGCAGTGCACAGATAAACCAAGCGTTAATATTATTGGCAATTAAACGGACTGCGAAGACTTCAATTGTACTCGGAGACTTTTGGACTCAGGACAGACTCGACTTAAGAAGTACGGAGGCAGCGCTGCAACGGCGATCATAATGGATAAGAGAAGGGGAAATGAAGATGAGAAATAAATTATAAGTTTATTAACAGCAATATATTGTAGTATATATATTATGAAATTACGCATGGAAATCATTTAAGACGAAAAATCAATTAACATGAAAAAATATTCTGGTCCCGAAAAAATGTTATGTGATTTCATACAGTTATTTTATTTTAACATGAAACAAAAAAACGTTTAAAATGAACACATCTCGAAAGAACAAAAAATATACCAGCCGCCGCATCATCACCAAATTGTTCACTGCTTATGGCTCAACTTTTTTTATTAATTAAGCCGACATCTGATAATAAACAATATACACAATGGTGCCGTTTGCTGCACACCACCCTTACCATTCAAACAATTGGGATTACCTACACAGCAAGCAAAACATTTCATTTTCAGTGATTCTTCAACTGAGGGGCATGCACAAAGTGGTTAATTTAATTTAAATTAGTTAATTTAAATTTACCTCCTTCAACTATAGAATGGAAAGAGCAAAGCGTACACAAATCGTTATATCGCTTCAATTGCTTAAAGTAATTGACATAGGATATTAATTAAAAACAGACATTTGTAAAAAAGTTCGGAATCGCTAACTCACCGCTGTCGGCAATCATAAAAAATCGAGACCAACTTACTACAATGTTTTATGGCAGTATAGGAAACGGATGAGAACGGCCAAATACGAAGATTTGGAGACTGCATTGCTTGTATGGTTCAAACAAGCTAGATTTTAGAATGCTCAAACATGGAGAACTCTATTAATGGAAAAAGCATACGTGTTTGTCATTAAAATAGGGATTAATTAAATTCACTGCGAATCCAAACTCGTTAAGACTTTTCAAGAAAAGAAACGCAATCTTTTTTTTTAATATTTGGGGTAAAGAAAATCAAGTTTCACCGAGTATAACATCACATTGGCTGCAGTCCACATTGTCAACAGTTCTTGAACATTTTTGCTTTTGTATTATTCTATAATTCACGTGCACAAGGGCTTTTCCTAAACACACTCTATAAATAAATATGGTTCCCTTAGTAGGTGGTGTGGTGTACGAGTAATAAGGGTGTGACCTAAAACACATCTACGTCCTCGCGGCCGAGCTCGCCTTCTTATTGGAGGGGGTGAATATCGATTGGGAGGATGTTATGAGCCCAGACCGTTTGATAGCTTCTATCTTAAATGCATTTTTTCCCATTGCCTGAACATATACGAGTATGTGTAATATAAGAATATAACATATATGTTAATACTAACAAACGTTATCCATAAACCAATATTTATTATTATTATTTACAACAAAGCAGCAACACTTCATCACAAACCTTTCAAACGTACAGAAAATTATACAATACTTAATAAACATATTCTCTGTTTCATTAAACACTAAACCTTATTAACAATTTCAACTGTTCACTCATATTAAAATATTTAAGTATTCCATTTAAAGTTTTAATCATTTTATGGATCATCATATGTTATACTCTGTGTTGATATTTTTGACGTACCTATAGTATAATAGTTGACTGACTTTAATTAGGAAAATTAAATTGGAAACAAAATATATTAAAAGTTATTTACGCCACAAAAAATATTGAAAGCTTTTCACATTTTCCCGCTTCATACCGAAGATATCCAAACTTTTTTAAACGGAACACTCGTTAATTTTTAAACGTTCACGTATCCGCCTTGTCGATGTTATGGAAATGAAATAATATTCGAAATCTACCATACTTAATATACTCGTATATGCACTATCTGAAAGCCGTAAACATTTATTACTCAAAAACACAAAAGACCTCTCAAGCCAAGTGTGTGAGTCTTCCAAATCGGAGGTTACAGGTTCGGTTCCTGTTGGTGACAAGATTATAAAAAAGTGTTTCGGACTAATTTTCATTTATGGCTTTTTCAACAACTCTCTGGTTGGTTAGAAGACAGGACCAGATTTACTCTAGAAGAGGCAATGGACTAATCTGTACTGGGATCTCCAAAATAAAACAAAAAATGAGGTGTTAATTTAAAAAAAAAAAATTCAAAAAAAAATACTTCGCCAAACCGTTGATTTACTAACCAAAATGTAATGATTTAAACATTTCAGACTCCGACACTTCAAGCGAACTTAATCGATCTGAACCAATGTTCCGTAATGTTCTATTCGTGACAATGTGGAAAATTCCTTTATCTGTGGCAATTAGTTGCAGGTGTACTGCGAACATTTTCAAAACAATTCTAACGTTTTGGAATTATACTACGAATTGGTTCCCATCTTCTAGAATAGGACTGGTCAACCCACGGCCCACATGCGGACCGCGGTCATATATGACGAATAAGGTTTTTTTTATTAACATACAAATATATTAACGAATTAATAACTTAGAATTCTAAGACATTATATTACCATATAAATACATTTTGTTGTTGGTTCAATACATATTTTATCTTCATATCTAGTTGTAGAAACGTTTTTTTTTTTAGATTTACACTGATTGAACACTTTCTGTGTACCTCAGCATCCAAATCAATCGCTTACAAAAAAAATTTCATTGAAAAACCAGATATCGAAAAAAAAATATGAAACAAAATTTGCAATTATTCTTATTTATGTACGGCCCTTGGAAAATTTTAAGTCGTCAATGCGGCCCGTGGAACAATTTGGGTTGGCCAGGCCTGTTCTAGAAGTTCGCGCATTTGCGGATTTTTCATTTATTTTTTGGGCCTCGGATCCTTGCGAATCAAAAGGGCCTGAGCTATATCTCATTATAACAATAAACCCACCAAGTTATAATAATGCAATGAAAACGAAAATGTAACGCAATTTAATATTTTACTTTGGACAGAGTTTTCTTGGTTGAACTGGCAAAATCTACTGTATCTGATAAATTGCGTGGCATTTTGTTTTCTAATAAATAGTGAGGCATTAAACCCTTGAGAATGCCCCAAAGACATTAAAACACTGAGGATGCGATCAAGAGCCACGCTGTGTGATCGCCCCAAAAGAGAATAATTGAATCTCAATCCTACACCAATCCTTATAAACGCCAGTTGCACATTATTAATTACATAATCAGACAAAAAAAGTACAAAATATAGATTTTTCTAACTTGTTGCCAACTAGTCCTATTTAGACGTTAACTCGAGTTTTTATTCAAGATCGAATATGTAGTTCTACAGAACCATTCTTAAGAATCGCTCCATAGATTTTTCAGATCATTTCCACGACTTACTTGTCAGTAATGGAACTCTCGTCTTCCGTCCAAAAATTTCAGGTTGGATTTCCAGGGTGACCAAAAAAAGGTATAATTTAGCCATTCACAAACAAAGCGCTCTTAGAGAGATATTTTTTACGAAACATCGTATTACAAGTCATCCCCACTTATTAAAACAGTAATGAGAAAAACTTGAACATGGACAAGCGAATATCAAAAAAAAGTTTATGATTGCCAGTAAAAAAAAGTACAGGCAAGGGGTACCGCTTGATATAAAATAAATAATGAAATCGTTGAGCGAGTTCCATTATATAAATATCTCGGATGCTGGCTGAATGATTACTAGGACCAGTCTCAAGAGATCAATGTAAGAATAGAGATGGCACGAAGTTGCTTCTTTAAAATGCAGGACGTCCGATGCAATAATGATTTCAATCTCGACTTAAGTATGCGAATTTTGTGATGGTACACAATATTTGTACTTCTCTCTGGTGTTGGACCATAGATATTTACTCAGGCCATCACAAAGAAACTAGAAATTTGGAAATATGGTGCTACCGAAGAATGATGAGGGCATCATGGGTTGAATCCGTAATTCTGACATCTCGAAACGGACGAATAAAGATAGAAAAGAATTATTCATCGTCAAAAAGAGAAAGATAGAGAACTTTAGACATACAATGCAAGGAGAAAAATGTGAATTACGCAAATAATATTGTAGGAAAAAATTCAAGACAAAAAAAATGTGTGGAAAAGACGCAGCTTCTAGCTGAAAAATTTACCGGGGTAGTTTCACTGTTATACCACATTATTCACAACTGCTGCCTCAAATGTTAAGATAGCCATGATAATCGCCAACCTCCAAGGGGAGAGGAACTTTTAAAAACACATTATTATTGATAAAATTACTTTTTACGTTTAATCTATCTATACGTTTGAAACGCGTGCCACAGTAAATGCACCGTTGCAACAGGGAGCGAAAATTAATTGATGTATTATAATATATATCACTAGCACACAGTAATCCAATATCAGTGATGGACACCGAGCTCGGGATTAATACGTTTTCATGAAAAATTCAGGCGATGGTTTTAATTCCAATTTTCCCTTTGACAATATAACAAAGTGGCCACAGGGTGTTAATAAATCTTCGAGTGCATTGTCATCGATAAATAACTTGGCTTTATTATTAAATTTCTATATAATTTGTTTCAAGTACCAGTATAAGATTAACATAAATAGATTAACCTCTTGTGTTGTCAGCGTTAACAGTTAAGTTCATGGAGTTAAAAGTCCAAAAAATATTTCTGCGACACCTTTATAGCGAAGCGTATGGATTTTTTTTATGGCTTGATACCATTTTTAATGGGGTGCGTGGATATTACTCCTTAGGCGTTAGAAGAGGTCTAAACACTTGTTTGTATACGTACAAATTGCTAACAGAAAAAATGGTAAACCTTCTGTTGATTGACAAACTTTTGTTTACTGTACCGGATAATTATTTACGGCATCGTGAATTAAGATTATTTTCGGTGCAGTATTCACGAACTGAGCTATGAAGAGCATCACCATTCGCACAAGGTATGGCCTTGTTGAATGAATTTTCCGATATCGATATTTTCCAAATATTGAAGGATAAATAAAGGACTGAGCTCCTTCATAAAATGTGTAGGCATTATTGAGCCATTTTATAAGGCAGCATGAGTTTATTGTTCCACTTTTATTAAAAAAAATCAATTAATTATTTTTTCTTCCACTATGTCTTTTATTTGACGTAATTGAGTTAAATTTGCTTAAAATGTAAATAAACCAAACTTATCGACAAAAAAATCCAAAAGTCCCATAAGCATAAATGTAGACCCAGCATACGGCCGTGAGCTTTCTAAGCACTGGCGTATTTTTTGCAGTAGTACGTATGTACTTCTTTTTTACTGCAAATTATATGAATCATGTTGGTTTTTTTATACTTATATCTTTATTGTAATATCTTGTATTTCTGTATTCACTCGAAATCTGAATTCCAATTGTATTTTATAAAAATTGTTAGTAATAAAAAAATACAGTTTATATAGCCCCGTTTAGAAAGCAAACTCTCCTCAAGGGCACTCGTAGTGAATTGTCGAAATAAATAAATAATAATTTCCAAGAGACTGAAATAGCTATTTCCAAAATAACGCAACAGACATGAGCTGCCCCTGTTTGATGTACATAAATGATTACTTGCAACTTGGTATTTCCTAACTAGAGCTGTCTTACTTGAAACCAAAACTTTTCCACTTCCCCTTAATTTATAATACAATTAATAATAAAGCTCAAAAACAATCAATGGGGTGATGAATCCATTATTCAAATGAGTTTCGTAATGGTGTTATTATTACTTATGAAAATATATGGGAAAATTTACAGATATCAATACGTATGTTAAGAAGTTCTGGGAAGAAAGATAACAATGGTTTTGTGGTTTTATGTAAAAAATGTGTGAAGCAAGGATGTGCGTGTGTACTCTCCAAACTTATTCGGAATGTTAATATTGATTGATGCATAAGAATTTGATCGTAAAGGATTTATTATATGCAGACGATATCATATGACGGTGTAATACAATGCAAATTGTCGTATTGTATTACAATTCTGTTGTATACGGTACATTTTGGCGGGTTTATTGTAATGTGACAATATCTTTCAACCAGCCAGAAACACATTAACTAGGAGAAATGAAAACAAGACTAAAAACCTTTTTTTTTTTATTGTTCAAACGGTAATCAAACCTGCAATTTCCGGATGAAAAGACAGGCGTCTTACAAACTAGGTCACAGAGGTAGTCACTCACAAGTGATTCATGAATTAAATTGAAAAAAAAAATAAAAGTGATGGCTGCCAAAAAGTATTTACAATATATGGGTGAATATGAACGTGAACCTCCGTGATGACCTTCATAGCCTAGTTCAGTGGTTCTTAACAATTTACCGCTCGCGGCCCCCTAAATATCCTAAAATATTTTCATGGCCCCCTAGTTTACTATCATAATAATCATTAAGATTTGTTTTAAATGGTGATTTTATTTACTGATTAAAAAAAATTTTAATTAACTCACCTTAATGTATTTAATAACTTCTGCTGTTGAACACTTTCTACTGATTTGTCTGTTCTTGTTTCAACTGTTTAATGATATTCGCATGAGTCGGTTCGGAGTCGATTTCGTTTTAATATTTACAATTGTGGAAAATCTCTTTTCGCATAAATAAGTAGAAACAGGCGCCAAGAGGCCTCCCAAAAACATTTCAAGGCCTCACGGCTAAAAATCACTGGCCTAATTTATGAGACGCCTCACTTATACCCGGTAGTTTCGGGTTCGATATCCGATGATACCCCAGTTTAGTAAGAGTCCGCTTAGAAACAATACTCGCACGCGTCGAATACGTATTCGAGTGTTGTCTCTTTACGTGCGATAGTGTTTCCATCACGTTTAATAACAAGCCGAGAGTTATGTGCCTACTGCAGTAGTAATATAAATCCGATGGCTTGATTACTGGGACCGGAAACAATATTGTCTTCCGGTAACACTCTTTAATTTGTTCAAAACGCCTATTCGGATGTGATTAAGGGTATCATAAGAAAGAAGAATGTGTGAAGAATAAATAATTAAAGGTAATGTTCTTCTTCAACTTTCTATAGACTCAAGAGTCTGTTACTGCAGGACTGTCCTCCTGTGATGCTGAGCTCCAGCTATCTCTCCATCGTTTCGGGGGTCTCCCTGGTAGACGCCGTCCATCCGGTACCCCATGCAGAGCTATGTATGGAATTCTTGTGGAATTCATTCTCTGTACATGTTGGTACCCGTATCGTCGACGCTGTCGTCCCCATCTGACCACATCTTGGACCTCACAGACCTCTCGGATTGTGGTGTTCCTTACACGATCACGCAAAGTCTTCCCAACAATGCACGTAGAGTTCTCATTTCCGTTGTCCTTAGCATACTTTTTGTCCTGACTGTGTCCGCTCTCGCTTCGATGCCATATGTGAGGATAGTTCGCACACAGGTCTTATAAATGCGTACCTTGCTATCCGTTCTCATATCTTTATTCCTCCATATGACATCTCTCAGGCAGCCAACCACAACTGCAGCTTTATCTACCTGAGGCCTTACTTCTCTGGGGAAGTCATGAGAGCTGAGCAGTTCACTACCAAGATATCTGAACTGGGTTGCTTGTTCAAGTGGCTCGTCACGTACTGAAATTCTGCACTCTAGTGGGTCTTTGGAGAATGTCATACACTTAGTAATGGTAATGTAAATTTCTTATTTCCGAAATAAATAAAGCACAAAGTGCCCAGTTTTTTTTAATTAAACAAGTGAAAGGTAGTATGCTAATGTGCTCAACTAAATTTATTGAAGTGAATTATAGATTTTAAAGAAATGTAATAAAAGTAAAAAATAATTTTTAAATGCGTGCCTGGTGAAGAATATCAGGTATATTTTACAATATATGACTAAGTGGGGAGTAATCTGATTGAGGATATAGACGTTTGCTTGAAACCGATGCATAGAATTAGAAAATAAATATTGAGGTTTGTACACTGAAAAATTGAGTTATGAAAAGCTTACATTACGAATACATGTCTGAAATGAATAGCGAGGGACGAAAACGAAGGCTAAGAATAAAATAGAAAGAATTAGTGAGTTTTATACACTTTTTTTCAGAACCGTATAATAATAATAATTAAAGGACAATTTATCTAGCGCCGTTCAAAGAGCAAACTCTACTCAAGGGCGCTCTAGCTCGGGACTCGGACCCACCTATATTAAACAAATCACGTTTGGCAGCTATCGTAACACCCGAGCGAATTATGTATAGCATTTTCTTTGTACACAGTACAATCTTGTGGGATTATTTCCCAGTGGCAATCTCTTGAAAGTAACCAGAAAGATGTTTATGAGGCCTTAAGTGAAAATCAGACTGAAGTTCTTTTTTCATAAAGACTGAGTTCCAGCGGGAATCGAACCTGCAACCTCTGAGTCAGATAATAGGCGTCATATCAACTAGGACACGAAAGTCGTCAAAAAATATATAAAGTTGCATACGCCATACATATATTTATTCATTTGAGGTAGATAACGATCAATCCAATTGAAATATTACTCATTCTCACTAATTTATCTACGTTAAACAAACGTTCTCGCCAATTCGGCTACGTTGAACAAACGTTCTCACCAATTTGGCTACGTTGAACAAACTCACCAATTCGGCGATGTTGAAGGGTACCATATAATTAAATGAAGAAAAAACAGAATTATCCAACTGGGAACTCTATATTCAAGGTGTTACATAAAATGTACAATGTTGTCTTATGAAAACTATAGGCACCTTTTGCGGGCATGTCGATTAACTCCCACTTCAGCTTAACATTAGATTCTTCGGTGAAAATTAAATTTACTTCCTTGAAATCGGACGGTCCGACGCGCTGCTAAGAATAAAAAAGGAAATAAATAACAACAAAGCGCTCTTGGTACCTTTAACAGATGCTGGAGCTTTAGCAACCCTGAACACGAAATAACAAAGGGGACAAATGAAAGAAAATACTTCTTAAACGGGGATGAAAGTAAGCCGGTGTCATAGTGATGATTCGCCAGAGTGGTTCAAATAAAAAAACAATGAAAAAGATAAAATAAGTTTTATAAAAATGTTCAGGTTTTAACTTTGTGGAACTTCATATTAGAACGCTATACATGTTGCATTATTTTTAAATCATATAGTTATGTTAAACTTTTATAAAAAATACAATTTATTAGTCCAGAATAATTGTAATTTCAGAATAAGCTTGAAAGATGGCAAACGTTTCGAAGGCGTTTTATACTTCGTTTTCAAGTCGATGCCACGAAAATATTATCGAAATTAAATTATTTGCATCAAAAGGGGTTTCATATTCACAGATACTCGGATTTCAGAATTACTTACTCTACATAGCTCACAAAATTTAACTTAAAAAATGGCCGATGTTTTGAAGACATTCTTGTTTTAATTTTTAAGATACCAACAAAATATTTATGAATTAACTAGCGTAGTGGTTGCGAAGGCATCTATATTGTCGTCAGAAAAGATTTTTTTTTTATTTCATATTCAGAGTTCCTCGGATTTCAGTATTTCTTACACTACATAGCCCACGAGTTAGTTGATGACCGACGTTTCGAAGACGTTATATCCTTCGTTTTCAAGACGATGGCAAGAAAATATTGCCAAATTTAGACATCTGTATTTTCGTCAGAAGGCGTTCCATATTCAGAGTTCCTCAGATATCAATATTTCTTATTCTACATAACCCACGAATTATTTATCCGCTAGGGTTTCTGTGAAATCCTAGTTTCATTGTTTCAATTATCGACACACACATACGACTAAACATTAAAAAAATGTAGTTCAAAATATTTTTTTCTTATATAGTATCATTTAACAATTAACACGCTTTATTTTAAATTTATCTGCGACAATGAGATCTTAATGCGTCAGGAATTATAATCTCCATGGCCGAGTTGATAAGATACTTGACTTCCATCTGGGGATTCAGGATACGATTCCCGAACATACTCGAATAAAAAGGTCCCAATCTGGTAAAATAGATCGTTTGGCAATAATACCTTAGACTTGTTGGTGCCTATTCACGTGTGGGGTAGTATTTACAACATGTACGATAACGAACCACGAGGGGGTTGATTCGCGTGATGTATACATACTATATGTAATTGAGTGTCACTGTTTATCAGGTTGATGGGAATGTGCAACGGGGTTTTATATAATCAAAAATCGGGAACAAATATCGTTTTATTTCTTCATGCTATACCTATGTCCTCAGTGAGATACAGGCAAAATGCCTAGTTTACTGAAGACACGACAAATGAAAGGCAATGAACCCAGATCCATTAAAATTGAGTGTTTAACTTAAATTATCTGTTGTTTTTTTCGCAAATTATGTATATTTTTTGTCATGTGTAAAATAAATAAATTAATTAATTAAATATAGTGCTATGTAGTGATAGAAGTCAGCCTGGTATAAGTTAATAAATGAAATTCTAGGCTACAAATATCAGTGTAATAAAAATATATTGAAACATCACTATATTGTATTTGTCAAAAAAATATAAAAAATAAATATTTTGAACATACAATTTGAAATACCCTCTCGAAAATACCACTAATACGCTCTTTAAAAATACTGAAATAACGAATTGTAAACCTCTTCAAAGATCTTACGACACCATAAAAACGAAGATTGAGGATATTAGTTCAACTTCACCAAAAGGCTTCACAACTACCGATTGGGGAAAAATATAAAAACCGTTTTTTTTTACAAATTTATAATCGGTGGTTAATGAATAGAGCTCTAGAAATAAATAAGTTTACCGTTGACTCGGATGACATTCACTTGCAGCAACGAAATCAAAGAACATGCGTGGTTTATATAATACATATCATAAAACAATTTCCCTGTTGGGGTAGGTCAAAAAGACATAGCGCCAGACTTTCTTATCGCGAAACACGATTTTACACCCATACACCTTCATTTACCCCACCTACGTTTTCTGAAATTTTATATTTACTTCTTTCAAAATATCATTCACTTAATCTAACCATACTTTCCTTGGTCTTTCTCTAGGACACTTTTTACTGTATATTAATTTCTGTTAGTCTTTTTAAATTCCTTCGTACTATATGCCCAAACCACCTCAAAGTGTTCTAACATAATTCATTATATTTTATAAGTTTGCATTCACCTCATGTATTATTCTTAGTGCACGCATTTTTACAGCATTTATTCAGTTCCATATAGTATTTTCCACGTCCACATTTCACTTACATACATAATATTGATCAAAATATATTAAACATAGTTGTATGTAGAATAATTTTTCTTTTTCCCCTCAAGAAATACAGACCACAATAAAAAATATAATAAATTGAACAACGTTTAAAATATAACTACACATAATATAATCAATTTTCTAACATTTTCGGATCAAGTGATAAAACTGAAATATTTCAATAATATAATTCCCAAATGACACAATATACTATAGCATCAAATTCTCTCTTACATTTTTATAATAAGTTTGAAATTTTATCAAATTACCAATAATGACTTTTAAAGTAAATATATGTGTATATTATATAACTCGACCAGTAACCCGTTCCATCACGCTGCTTGAGAACAAACGTAAAATTAATTCTCAAAAAGAGAAGTGAAAAAACCATCTGAAAGACTGCATCAAACACGACAATACTGCCCCGACACATTAACTGACAGCTTAATGTTAAAACTAAAATCTTCACTCAGGACTATTATTTATGCAATACTACATCAGGACGTGAACTAAAATAAATTATAACGCGAGCCTCATTTTGTTCACAAAAGTCAAAATAATACGACACCTATTATTACAAATCAGAACTATAGTATATGAATTATTGTCGACAATAATGTGATATTTGAGCGCCATCTGTTTTTAGATATTACATTATTTTTACTCCAGACGAACTTCAGTGTTCCAAATAATGGGCACAGTAATTACTTAAAAATAAATCAATAACATTAAAAGCATGTCGATACATACAATATATTGTTTTTGGGATTTGTTTATCTATCTTCGAATGAGTTGTTTTCGTAAAATATTCGTAAAACCTTTCCTCAACTACTAGAAACCTTTGTAACAAAGATAATAAAGACCAGTCTCAATAAAATTACGAAAAGATTGTTTTCCCTTTTATTTCTACACGCGCTTTGAGAAAGTGTGATATTCGATTATTCTGAAAAACCCACAGGTGTTTTTTTTTTCGAATTCTAAAGAATTGTTTGAATCAAAGAAAGTAAAGTACTCGTGAAACCTGCGACATCAAAGCTCCTCGAAGATCATAGAAATAGAAAATCGGATAGGAGAAAAGAGGGGAAAGGAAAACAGCACGAGCAGGAAACCGGAGTGGTGTGGGATGGACTTAACAGTCTTTAGTTATAGAAAATGTTACCACAAGATATTTTTTACATTGGAGATACGTTTGCAAAGATTCCCTCGTCGATGCCGACTAACAGTTAAGAAACCTGTTAATATTTTTCCTGTCTCACGAAGCATTGATGATGGTCAAAACTGAATGTAAACGAAATGAGAGTTTTAATAATGTGTAACAAATAAAGAACATTATAAATATTCCAAATAAGACGTATTTAAAAAGGGTCAATTAAAAAAGTCGTTTAATTTTAATAGATGCAAACATACCATCAGTTATTTGTCATTTGCAGACGGGCCACTGCGTGGTGGCTAATCAGTCACCTTTACATAATGGATATTGTGGAGAATCCCGACTGCGAGTATGGTCTGGATGATGAAACTAAAGACCATGTATTTTTCGGTTGTCCTTTGCGAGACAGATTTGATTTACTAAAAGCCATAACTTTACCGCGTTCAATGAATGTTGCGTGTCTTCTATCTCCGATGAACTTTTCCATTTATAGAACGATTGTTAAATTTTTGAAACTTAATTAGTTGAAACTTATCTAAAATTGCCATTTTTCAATTGGTTTTATTATATTCTATTGACTCACAATTTCGTCTTTAATTTGGTGAAACAAATAATCCAAGTTTGGATAGATTGCCTATTTATAAAAAAACATACTATCACGCCATTTTCCTGCTGAGGTAGGCAGCTATGACAGAGTGCCCAACTTTTCTATCTCAACACATACATAGTTGACCTCTTCCACATCCATACAGCTTCTACGATTTATTTCTCTTTTTAATTTTCCTCCTTTCAAAATATAATTCACTTGATACAACCATACTTCCATGGTTTTCCTCTACCACACCTTCCACTCACATTTACACTGTATATTTGTCTTTTTTCTACGTTCTACGTGCCCAAACCATCTCAGAGTTTTCTGATTCATCTTACTCAATACATCAGCCTTAAATTCACATTGATTCCTACGTTTAATAAGAAGTCATATTAATAAATAGGCGGTACAGTCGGATCACGTGATGAATTCCACGGTTCGTCTTTGAACGCAGCAGAAACCTTTAACTACTACAGTAAGGATATGTCACTGGCGATGGTAAGACCGCGTATTAAGAATGACACTTGGTATTCTTCTAGACTTCTATAATTGCATACCGTCAAACGTTCGATATACTGCGCATATTTTGGCTAATTATCTATATCAGGGATGGCCAACCTCAATATCAGGTAACTGATGATATGGCGAGCGATATTATCAAATCTCATAACGCGCATGCACTTATCAACGCAGTCGGCAACTCGGAGTGCATTGTCGTTTGGTACACCTCGTGTCTTTCTCCCGGTGAACATACTACAACTTTAACATATATTGGAGTCTACCACCCAGCATTCCACACAATCGATAGGAATAAACTCTATTAATGCATTAAGTTTCTAATCAGTTTCTAAGTTGTGGTGAAAAAAGTGTACATTCCTTTCTTTTAGGAATTTTAAGACATTTCCAATTAAAATGATGAATTCGAAAATATCCAAGTCTTATCATTTTCCCGAAGAATGGGAGCACGCTTATTTTTTTTGACAAAAGTAAAACAAAAATATTGTCAGTGAATATGTCATTCATCTGCAGCCTAACTAAGAAAGATAATTTGAAAAGATATTTTGTATCGCTCCATAGCAAATATCAGTCAGAATATCCGTTAAACAGTGATTTTAGAAGAAGCAAAATTAAAGAGTTCAAGTCTATGTTATTTAAACAACAAAATTAATATCAAAATCAATTTTAAAATCAATTGCAATGACTACGATACTATTTAAGTAATATTTAAAGTCAGAGCAAAGGAGCAAAAAGTGTATTTTATCTAACCTATTTTATTCCTATATATTTTTTTGTCAGTGAAATTTTGTATTTTTTATTGAAGTTAATTATATTTGGTTGTTTTTTTATTTCTGTGTTATACTATACATTTGTATTTTCATACATTATATTTTGAAATTTAAGAAAGTCGTGAACTGTTAGCTTTTTTAAAATATGTTATCATTTGTTTGGTTATTGTTATTGTGATATATAAAGGATACTTTTTTTTAATAAGCAATCCACCCAAACTAGGATGATTTATGCCATCAAATTCAAGTAATTATGCAATTACATGAGTCAATATAATAAAACTTTTTTTTTAAATGACAATTTGAAAATTCTGCGTATTACGCTTCACAAATTTAACAATCAATCTATATAAGTGGAAAAGTTCCACGAAGAAAGAATGATACTTAAGTGTCGTTAATTTTGTCAAGAAATAAATAAGATGGATTAATTTCTTAATTTAAAATAATAATAAATAAATACAATTTATTTAGCGTCGTTTAGAGAGCAGACTCTCTAAAAAACGCTTTAAAATAAAAAGATTCGAATTAAATTTATTGAAATTCAAAAACAAACCCCTAAAATGATTGCAATCATACACGCCCTACCACAATCTAAATGTCACAATGCGATACCAATAATTTAGATATTTATAAAAGTGACGTATATACAAATAGCATTTGACGGCGGTTTTGACGCATTCAAAGATAATCCACACACACAAAATAAAGTCCCGTTATCAGAATATAGAATAAAGAGGGTGTTTGATGCAAGTGAAAGAATCGTCCGGGAGCCGGTCCACCTGCTCGTTAGTCTAGGGCGTATGTACTCGTACTTGAGGGTATTGGACGGTTAGTAAATTGGTTTTGCATCAACATATTTTAATTAAAATATTTTTATTATTTACATCTTGTTCATCTTGATGTACTGTAAAATACACTGATTTATTTGAACTTCGTAGAGAAATTTCAAATGATTTAGAACCAGTATATCAACCATACAATATTTCGAACATAGCATTTCTTTGAGAAAGAATATTATTCATTGCGTAACAAGATAGTTTATGGATAAAGAGAAAGAGTTAAACTGTTATAGTTTCCAATAACTTGATCAGCAAGAAAACACAACTATATTAAGAAAGAATGATAAGAATTATACTCGTATAATACAACTAATTCTATGAGTTTCTGGCCTGAACAAATTAGAGCGTTTATCAAAAGATACCACGTCGGCCACGTTTGCCGCATACTTAGGATGTTTTATTTAAAATTTGATACCTTCACTCTCAGTATTACATAAAATAGAGCCGATAAAAGACGCTGTTGCGTTATATTCTGAAATGATAAAAAATAAATATCTAGCGGTTATCACGTTTATTTCAAAAGAAGAGAAAAGCCCGGTAGAAATTAAACGACGTTTAGATGCTCTCGACTGAGAATCTACTCCGTCTTACTCCACAGTGAACGATTGGGATACACAGTTTCACTAAGGCAGATAATCGATTGGAGATATCCCTTGCCATGGCAGACCAGTAGAAACACTCACTCCAGAAATAGTTGCATTATTGCAAGAGCAAGTGTTACAAGATAGAATATAAAAAAAAAAAAAAAATAGCAGCAAGATGTGGACTTTCCAAAACCACAATGCTTCAAATTCTGCACGATCATCTTGGCATGAATAAGGTGAGCGCAAGATTATTGAGTGCTGTCCAAAAGCAACGACATGTAAAATGTTACAATATTTTTAATGCTCTGCGATGAGAAAGAAAATGAAATAATTAAGGCAACTGTCCCAGGTAATGAAACTATGGTTTTGTACCATGATTCTCTGTCGAAAAGGAACACGATGGATTGGCGCTGTCCGGGATCACCACAGCCCAAAAAAGCGAAAGTGAGACAAGCCCAAAAAAAGATTATGGGATATTTTTTTGGGATTGTCAGGGAGTTCTACAAATTGGCTTCAAATAGAGAAACACTACGGTTACTGGCAAGTATTATGCGTCATTAATGTACAAATTAAAGGATGCCATAAAAACAAAACGTCGAGGAAAGTCACGAGGCGTGAAATTATTGCACGACAATGCAATAGTCTCACGACAACGCTATATGCCCTCAGTGACATACAAGCAAAAGCCTAATTTACTGGGGACACGACAAATGAAAGGCAACAAATCTAGATCCATTAAAATTGTGTCAAATTAAATTACCTGTTGTTTTTTTTCGCAAATTGTGTATATTTCTTGTCATGTGTAAAATAAACAAAAAATAAAATAAATGCAACAGTGCACACTCATATTACTGCCAAGGTTGTCATTTAATAGTGTGATTTGCAAGAGTTGAATCATTTATAGTCCCAACATGACCAAACATTAAAAGTGACACCATTTTGAAAACAAAACTTCAGAAAATTTTTTCACTGGTATAGTAAAAATAATGAATTCATCTAAAAATGTATTAAACTACAAGGTAAAATGTATTAAACTACAGGGTACAATGTATTGAAGAGCAAAGTTAATTTTTTTCTGTTTTATTTTACTTTTTTATATCCTTAGGATGGAAATATTTGGACCTTACTAGGTGTTTATATAATATATAAACAAACTTCTGGCGTTTTATTTTATTTTTATTCAAAATAAAACTGGAAGGTAATTTGACAATAAATACACACATAACACATCATTTATAAATAATACCAACAATTAAAATCCTAATTACCAGTTTTCACCTCATGTACAGCTGTCATATCAGTATGTCAGTGAAAATGTTATCAATTATCTGGAAGGAGAAAAAATCTTATATCGACTAATTCTTCCGTCAATTCAGTCACCATCTTCCTACACTCTGGCAGCGTTGAATTAAATATGTCCACATCCGGGTCACCTATCGCATTGTACTCTCATCTCGGCACATACTCCCAACTTGGAAATTCGTTAAGTTAAAACGCTCGCGAAGAAACGTCCATGCGTAGAAACCGTGACATAGAGTTGGATCGTCGAAGCGTCCAACATGATGGTGCTCGTTAGGAATCGCCAGTGACAGCTCGATAAAATTCATACACAATGTAGTAACGCGCCACGACACAAACGAGCGATACCGCGTCAGATAACGGGCTCGCTATCGCGCCACCCCTTACTGGCTATCGCATAAATGTAAATAAATGCGATACAAACTGTCAAGCGAAATGGTGTCGAAAACGTTACACCATGGTTTGCGGAGGAAATGTTTGAAATTTGAATGAATAATTATTTTTTTCAGCAAATAAATAATTCAGAAAAAAAACATACAATATTAAATAAATAAAAAAGCAAATACTCGTATGTTGTTTATAGTTAAGACATTAACGTTGTGGAGGTTTAAAGACATTGTAATTTATTTTTATCAAACGCTTTTTATTCCACTTTTTTGTGACGGTATAACTAACGTGACCAGACGTCCCGTTTTGAACGGGACTGTCCCATTTTATAATTACGAGTCCCGGTGTCCCCGAAATAAATTCTCGGACGCAAAATTGTCCCGTTTTCGGAATCCGCGCGAAAATTGAGGAACCAAAGCTTACCGTACGGTCGGCTGGACGCGAGCAGTGTGCGAGAGCAAGACCGACCGCGTCGTCCGTTGACGCGACGATAACCGAGAGTAGCCGAGGATGCCAACGTTCGCGCGCGCTTTGGCTTATTATTGTTATTTAACAGAGTTTTCGTTCGCTCACTTCTCGCTCATTGTTTTGTTGTTTGATGCTATGCTCGATTAGTAATTTTCTTTAACTTCTTTTGTTTTGGAATCCTAAGTTAATATGCCAAAACGTAAGTGTTCGTTTAATGTTAATTTTCTTATGATTGTGTGCAGTATATTGTGGGATGAATATTTTTGGTCTTTCTGGAGCGATAATGTGTGAGGAGTTGAGTTTCGCAGGGTGTTTCCAGTTGTAATTGAGTGTCACTGTTTATCAGGTTGATGAGAGCGTGCAACGGGGTTTTTTGTGTTATCAAAAATCGGAAAGAAGTATCGATTTATTTTTTCATGCTAAATATCCTCAGTGAGATACAGGCAAAAGCCTAGTTTACTGGGGATACGACAAATGAAAGGCAACAAACCCAGATCCATTAAAATTATATGTCCAAATCATATTACCTGTTGTTTTTTCTCAAATTGTGTATATTTCTTGTCATGTGTAATAATAAAAAAAAAAATAAAAAAAAATGTTAGCTTACAAGCAAAATATCCTTTTATTAGGCAAATAAATACTCCCTCAGATGTCAGATGCGAAAAGTGTCGTACAGAATTTAGTGTTTCTCATAGTGGTGCAGGTGATATTGAACAACATTTAAAATCTGAAAAGCATAAAAATGCCGACCGTGCCGCCGCTTCGAGTTCTTCGATGTTAATTTTTTTTAAGAAATCAGACGCGCCAACGACAAAGGATTTGGATATCGCTGCGGCAGAAGGCGTCTGGGCTTATCACACGATACAAGAAAATCACAGTTTTCGCTCCAATGATTGTGCTTCGAAAATAATTCAATCATGTTTTGATTTGAAATTTACATGCGCGCGTACGAAATCAGAAGCTATTGCAGTAAATGTTTTGGCGCGTACAGCGATGAAAGAATTAAAAGATGATCTTGATACGGCGAATTGTATTACAATTTTGACTGACGCTTCAAACCATGGTAGTAAGAAAATATACCCTATTGTAGTGCGCTTTTTTCTACCCTACGTAGGTGTACAAGTGAAAATTTTAGACCTACAAGAACAGCCAGGTGAGACTTCAGATATTATTGTCAATTATTTAAACCAAGTGTTGACAGATTACAATTTAACAGAAAAAGTGGTGGCATTTTGTGGGGACAATGCCAACGTCAATTTCGGGGGCGCAGCTAGGCGAGGAACTAACAATGTCTTGACAAAATTACAAACATTTATGAAAAAGCCATTAATAGGTATTGGATGTGGAGCCCATGTAATTCATAATGCTGTAAAATCTGCTGCAGATGGGCTACCCTTAGATTATGAAAGTATAATTGTGAAGATATATTCATTTTTTTTATATTTACACGATTCGAGTTGAAGCTCTAAAGGAGTTTTGCGCCGAAACTGAAACGGAATATCAACAAATGCTCGGCTATAGCAAAACCAGATGGCTTGCTCTTATGCCTGCATTAGAAAGGGTTTTAAAAATGTATCAGCCATTAAAAAACTACTTTTTGAGTATTGAAAAATGTCCCATTTTACTAAAAAACTTTTTTGAAGATCCCACATCAGAATTGTGGCTTTATTTTTTACACGCTCAGTCAGCAAGTTTTCATCAAGCTGTATTGAAACTTGAAGGTCAGACTGTATCAGCAATTGAAGCTGCAAAAGAAATCAATCAACTAAAAGATAATTTCACTCAGAAACAGACCAATCAGTTTCTCCCATTTTCAGTCCGTCAATTTATGGTGAAATTGAAAGATAATGGTACTGGTATCGATGAAGAGTTTGTGAAAAGGACGGCTACAGAATTTTATAAAACAAGCCGTGAATATCTGGAGCAGTGGACTTGCTTTCTAACCAAAGAAATGGAGATATTTTTTTGGGCAGATTTAAAAAACGTCCCCGCATGGGAAGACATTCAAAAAGATCTGGATGTCCTAATTGAAAAGGAATATATTGATAGTAATAAAGATACAGAAGTTTTTGACGAATTTTCATTAATTTCTAACTACATTACATCGCAAAAGGTAACAGAATGGAATAATCAAAATGTTTCCACGGAAACTCGTTGGGTGGAAGTATTCAAACATTTTCACGCCAACAATCTGCAGCATGAAAATTTTTCTGTTTTAATTGAATATATTTTATGTTTGCCTGCTACAAATGCTCCAGTAGAAAGAGTATTTTCTATGATGAACAAATTATGGACATCTGAGAAAACTCAGTTACAAATTCCAGTTTTAAAGGCGATGTTGATTACCAAGGTCAATATAAAAAAAACGTGCCAAGAGTTTCATTCCTACTTAAAATCATCACCAAATGTTTTAAAACAAATTTGTTCCTCTGAAAAATATAACTAAACATTTTGGATTTCAATTAGTAACTTTAATGTTATCTTAATTTTTCTAAATACATCAATATAACTTTAAAAAGTATTTTTTTTTCAATGACTACCTATGGTTATTTGACTTAAATAAACCAATGTCCCGTTTTGAGTCAAAAAATAAATGGTCACGTTAGGTATAACCCTACCGGTTTCAAGGCTTTCACCTCATCTTTAGTCTTGTTTGCGCTCCCCTGAAGATGAGGTGAAAGCCTTGAAACCGGTAGGGTTATACCGTCACAAAAAAATAAATTACAAATACTCGTATTTTTTAAATAAAACACAATTACTTCAAAACTTTAAAATTAAAAAAATTACTATTCTGTTCAAATTATTCGCTTTTTGTGAAAATAATAAATTTTCTATTTTCTAATCACATTGTCCAGTGATGTAGCATAAATTATTTACTTGCAATAATTCTAATTGATGAGTTGGTAATAGAGATCTCGTAGATTTTTGGCTATTTGAGTATTCCTGAAGCTGTACATAACATTCCAATATGGTATATGTATAGTCTATATCTTGATTTGTTTGAATCGATAAGTGTATCTATCGTCATTTTAACATGTTTACTTTGGTATTGCAATAGTCGTATAATAATTGCATAATATTTCATTAAGTGTTGATTTTTATTTTCGAAAACAAACGTCCGTTTCCTCGAGTAATATTTAAAATGGCTCGATCTTGATCTGCCTGAAAGTATTCAAGATGTGGGTGGCGTGTTCAACTTTAGGGATCACTTGCAGACAACTGTTTTGGGAGGTCTTATCAAAATGTATGATTATATATGAACACTACACACATCGTCGTTGCTAGAATTCGTAGTCGAAGATCCCTTCAGCATTCCAACGTCAATTCAGTTGGAAAACGATGCTGTGCCGTGGAGTTTTCTTTTCTTTTTCTTTTTTTTCTCCTTTTTAAGTGAGTGAGCTATTGCATACCAACAAACTCATCGGCTACACTGGTATACTTGATCCAATGGCACGCCTGAAGCATACACTATACTACACTACACCTTAAGTCAAATTTGCTACTATCACATTTCGGAAAATCTAAAAAGGTTTGTTTGTAGTTCATCTTCCCTTGATAAGATTTCTGCGGTCTTCTTACCAAATACTTCTCCCAAGCCTTCCTATCCTTACACCCAACGTATATAATGTAGCCGCAGCAGCTTCTGCTTACCAATATCAAGGAGATTTGAGAAAATAAATAACAAAAAAGTTAAAAACGCGACCTTCAAGACATACTGATATTTTAAAGAACCCGCCGTTCTATTTACAGGTTTACCGGTATAAATAGAGATATAGTAGACTGAGGAAAATCAAGCAAATCCTCTGCGTTACAAGTGATAAACAAGTCATTCTCCCATGATACGCTTTCATGGCCCGTCAAATTGGGTACACTTTTCCAAAACTTATATTGCTGTTTTTCCCTGCTGCCTCTGGTGGCAACATCTCCCACTCCCCGTTCTCCCACACCTTTCTTACCACATCACGTATATTTTATAAACTCGATTTAGACGATTTCACTTACACAATTTACATCACGATACATATTATTGTTGTTCCTCTCTGATAACCGATTTACAATTTCGTCACACACAACACGTGTCTGAGAATACTGATCTCGATGGGAAACCACTAGTTTTTTTTAAACTTCCTATATTCAGAGCAGCCCTAAGTATTCATTAAATCGTTCGTATGGTACTCTTCAATACATCTAAATTAAAGATGCAAACATTTTGAAGAGCGTGGTTGGGAAACCAAATTGCATTCGACCCCTTGGCACATGTTGGTACTACTACTGCACGAGAAGAGAAAACAAAACTCACACAAATCTAGTGGGCATGAGTAATAATAAGAAAAGCATAATTTGTATAGCGCCGTTTAGAGAGCCAATTCTCCTCAAGGAGTGAGTATTGTTACGAGTGGACCTCTACCAGGCTGAACCCCTTTTATATTGTATTTTTTGGGTACTATCATACTTTTCGACACCGAAACCCCTGAGAAAAATTCAAGCGTCTTCCCAACTGAAAGCGTCCTCTAAATCCAAGATGACAAAACCATTTATAAGATTATTTTATCAATATGATGCTTATCCGCCTATATTGCACTCCACGTCCCTGCACTCAGCGTCCCTATACTCCACGTCCTTGAACTTCACATCACTGCACTCAGGGTCTCTGCAATCCACGTCCCTGCACTTTGCATCCCTCTACTCTGCGTCTACCTTCTACATTCCTGCACTACGCGTTCCTGTACTCCACGTCCCTGTATTCTACGTTCCTGTCCTCCGCTTCCATGCACTTTCGCCCTGCACTTTATGTTCTCGCAATCCACGTATCTTCTCTTCACGTCTCTAAACTTCACGTCCTCCCATATCATGCCTAAACTGAGATTTTCTTTATTGTAACACCAGTGTATAGTGTAAATATGGCGCCCAATTCATCGAGTTTCTCGACCAGTTAGCAGGTGGCCTTCTCAAGACCTGGCTAAACCATATCCAACGCCTCATTTTTATAGTGATGGTTATAAGCTGCTGCTGCATCCGAAGAACCTTTTAATTCATCACGTAGTCGTACCACCTGACACCCGTTATTATCTGTATCAGAACGTAGTCGTACCACCTGACACCCGTTATTCTCTGTATCAGAACGTAGTCGTACCACCTGACACCCGTTATTCTCTGTATCAGAACGTAGTCGTACCACCTGACACCCGTTATTCTCTGTATCAGAACGTAGTCGTACCACCTGACACCCGTTATTCTCTGTATCAGAACGTAGTCGTACCACCTGACACCCGTTATTATCTGTATCAGAACGTAGTCGTACCACCTGACACCCGTTATTCTCTGTATCAGAACGTAGTCGTATCACCTGACACCCGTTATTCTCTGTATCAGAACGTAGTCGTACCACCTGACACCCGTTATTCTCTGTATCAGAACGTAGTCGTACCACCTGACACCCGTTATTCTCTGTATCAGAACGTAGTCGTACCACCTGACACCCGTTATTCTCTGTATCAGAACGTAGTCGTACCACCTGACACCCGTTATTCTCTGTATCAGAACGTAGTCGTACTACCTGACACCCGTTATTATCTGTATCAGAACGTAGTCGTACCACCTGACACCCGTTATTCTCTGTATCAGAACGATTAAATAAACTAGTCTAAATAGTGTAGGCAGGTTAGTGGCATTAAGGCATTCAAAAGGTTCTGAATATTTGAAAGATGTAAAATCGACAAGTATGCGCAATTATATGATTAGCCTTTAGTCACTAAATGAAGCTAGAAAAATTAATAAATGCAAATTTGAAAACTCCTCGAAAATACATCAACTGTAGAAAAAAAAATCCATTTTCTCTATCGTAAATCTGAAAATATTACGTAGACCGTCTACAAGAAGCCAGCAACGAATTTCGGGGTGTCCGCACGTCTGAGTATTGTATTGATAACCCGTCAGCGTCGGTTAGTGTTTTTGGGTGATCAGCCGTGATTTGGCCCGAGGTGATAAGGCGGGCTATTACCTAGCCCCCGAGCATTTTGGTTGTGCCTGGACGATCGACCCAAGTATAAACACTGTATAAAATATAAAGGATGCAAAAAAATTACCCCCGAGATAGGTGGTATTATTTTCCCAACTTAAGTGAACTGCAGAAGAGACATTTTGTCGTTCGGTCTAGATACCCTGCATTGAAAGGAGAAAAAAAGTTGCTGATTTCATGTGTCGTAGTATTTTGAACTGTACTGATTTTTTATATTGCTTTAGTAAATGTTGCTACGATTTGTAAAGAACACTTAAGTGTCGTATATTTTTTCAATAAATGAATCAATAAAACTGGCAAAATTTCTGTAACAATGTAACTGACGTCTTCAACTTTTAAAAGTCGGCAGACAGCTTTCGTACCTTTTGATTGTACCTGAACGATCCATTTATGATATTGTATATATAATATAAACAAAATATAAAATCATATAACGTTGATCTTCTATTTGGGATTGGATACCAGGTGTGACAAAAAAAGTTCCATTCTGATTTTATCAGATTTAGTTCCTTTAAAATCATTCTGCTACTGTTTATATTGTGTGGTTGTTGTATATGACATTAAGTGCACCGTTTACCTTATTTCCTGTCACTACCCTTTTTTCAATGTCCATTTAACTCGTCCATCACACGCAAATATACTGTCCAGATAACATAACTCATCAACAAATACATAATAGTGTGGTGCTCATCTTGATATATGGAAGTGAAGCTTGGACTTTGCAAGAGAAGATAAAAGTAAGATTAGTGCTGTGGAAATGCATGCGAAAGAAGGAAAAACGAAGACATTAGAAATTAATGTGTGGATAAAATGTATGTTTTAGGGTAAGATGAAGAAACTTTAAGGTAGTTTGGACATGTGAAGAGAATGAATGACAAAAGAATGACTAAGCTAGTATACAAGTCAGAAGTTCAAAGTGTGGGTGGAAGGGGTAGACCGAGGAAAACGTGACTGAATCAAATGGACCAGATTTTGAGAGAAGGTAAAGTGAAAAGTATGAAGAATAAACTACTGTACATGATGTATGAATGTGGAGGAAGCGAAAATGGTGCGCTTGGACAGAAACGTTTGGAGAGCTGTTTTCTCTGCCTACCCCGTTAGAAAAAAATCCAAGTGATAATAAACTCCCCAGATTGTACTGTATAGGATCAAAATATTTATTAATTATTTTCTTAGTTTGTGTACATGGTTAAACATGATACCTCTGGCTAAATTATTACATGTTTGTGTACATGGTTAAACATGATACCTCTGGCTAAATAGCTTATTGCTAAATAACGATAAAATGTAATATGTAATAATACAAAAATATATATTGTGATGAACAAAATACGGTCATGAAATATTTCACCAGGGCTTTGAATCTTAGTCAAGGGTGACCAAGCAATTTCGCAAAAGAAAAAGAAATGGTTTGAATTTTATGAAATTATTCACTTTGTATTTAAAATTTACATAATATTTAGGATCTTATTTCCTCCTACTGGATATTCAAAAAAGGTTGATATTACTTCTGAGTCAAAATGCAGGTAATATATCTACTCAATTGAAATATGTGTATTTTTAAAACAAATACAAATATAAACTAAATTATTTGTAAATAAAATATTGTATTTTGTTTCAAACCGTTAAACTTAATATTCACGAGTACTTGGATTGTTTTTTTTTTCCATTCGGCATTAAACTTTCTAGATTTAAATTCAAACGATAAAATGAGATATTAATAAATAAAAAAGTTTATACGATGATGCTGACATAACCTTTGAAATGTCTGTATCATCGTTCCAGATATTAAAATTTAATTTAAAAAAAAAGCGTTCCAATATAATTTTCGACTTAACACCTTTCTGGTCGGTAATAAACTAGCCAGGTTGTACTGTATGCGACGAAAGTGTAACACAATGTAAAAACAAACCGTGAGTGAAGTGCCTACTTCAGTAGTTTAAAAAAACGGAAGTCAATATTTATTGGCCACACTCATGTAGAAGGGAGATAGAAGTGAATGAAAGGAGATAAAATAAGGTGGTGAGAGAAGGGTAGAGACCGAGATAAATTTAGTCATCTACAGTGTTTTTACTTAGGACACCCGCACTAGCCAGGGTTACCCACGCCGACAGAAAACAGTCGATATATGAAAATAATATAACGATCGGTTTTTTCTAAGCAGATTAACGAGAAATCGACGAAGCACAGTTATTTTTAAGAATGTACGAGTAGTTTAAAAAAAATTTCAAAATCTGTTTTCTAGTTTTCAAAAATATTAAATCATAACAAGAAAATTTTACCAAAACGCCATTCGTATTTAATCTAAAACATTAATTGTCAACATGTGCATTCGTACCGTTACATTTAACTCCTGGAGCATAGAGACGTTAGTTTTTCTAGTGGTTCACAGAATTCACAGTATCCTAAGTCAACACCACATCTCAATGAAAATGTATGTCATGTGTCGTTTGCGGACGGGCCACTACGTGATGGCTAGTCGCCTTTACAAAATGGATATTGTGAAGAATCCCAGCTGCGAGTGTGGTCTATATGATGTAACTACAGACCATGTATTTTTCGGTTATCCTTTGCGAGACAGATTTGATTTACTGAAAGCCATATCTAAATCGCGTCCAATGAATGTTGCGTTTCTTCTTTTTTCGAGGAACTTTTCCACTTATAGATCGATTGTTAAATTTTTTAAGCTTGATACTTTGAATTATCTAGAATCGTCATTTTTTAAAAATTGGTTTTATTACATTGACTTATATAATTGCATAATAACTTTAATTTGGTGGCACAAATCATCCTAGTTTGGGTGGATTGCATATTTAAAAGAATTGTCGAAGCGAGCCGGGTGATATTTTATTGAGGATAAAAACATATATTTTTAAACACCTCAAAGTTGAGGAATATCATATGGAGAAAATGTATAAATTAAGAAACTTCACATTTACGGCGATGAATCACGGGGATAACAATAAAAGGGTTGCATTCACGCCGATAAATTATTGAGATAAACACCCCACTGGAACAGCCGGCAAATCCCACGGAATGCGAAAAGATAACGTCGCCTTCGATTTGATGCCAAGCGTAGCATTAACAAGGTGCTTGTGCTTGTGGGGTTAATCCTGGTCCATGATTATATCCTCAGACCGTTATATAAAACACATCGCATGACCGGTCGTTAGATATAAACTACCGTATCGGTAAAGCTTTCTACAGTGTTTGGCAAATTAAAGAGTACCGTGAGATAACACTAAGCTGACTTTGTCCAAAAAAATGTTAGTTTTTAAATGTTGAATTATGTGTGACAGGTGAGTTTGTAGACTTTATATTTGTTTGACCGTGGCGCAGTGACAAGTACGCTGATATTGTATAACATTTCAATAGATTGTGTTCGATGTAGCTTTTGAGTGTTTCAATAGAATTGTGTCAGTACATTTTTATCAGAGAATTGTTACGGGGGTATTCTACTCTAGAAATATGAAGAAAAAAAAAACGTTTTTTTGTTGCATATTCTTAAAGTTTAGACCTTTAAGAATATGTTCTCAAAAGGAAAATTTTAAATTCTCAATATTTAAGAAGTTATAGCTATAAATGAAGCAGCAATTACGCCGCACCGGAATGACTGACAATAATCTCAAAACTTTAAACGCGTTTTTCTCGAAACTACTTTTTTCGACCTGATCGACATAAAATCTCAAGTTCTATCCAACCGATTGCCTTCTAATTTGGTATAAAACTTTTAAAAATGTTTTATATCGTATATACCCTGTAAAATTAAAAACCATTTTTTTACTAATTTTAAAAACATTAAAAATTTAAAAAAAAAAGGTTATTTTTTTCTCTTTGGTACCAATTAAAAGGACTTTATTTCTTATCAAGAAACTGTATATGATTTTTGTTTCAAATTTACGAAAGGGCTCCAATCATGTCGACCAGCTTACCCCCCTTTTTACGACAAGATATAACAGCTGATATCATCTTGAATTAAAAAAAAAATTTTCAAAACTTTTTTTGTACATTCTCAAATCATCAATTAACAAACTGTAAAAAAATGAAGCGGAAAAATATTTTTTGTTTTTTTTTTTATTTAGTCTGAAAAAACGCCCGAAATTCACGCCTCTAGAGTAGAAAACCCCCTTAAATCTCACGGGCGACTGCAACTCACATACATGATGGATTTCATATGTATGAATTTTGTGGGTGTAAGTAAGTCAGCTATTTCAAAACAGGCAATGGACATAGTAAGATGGCTGATATAGGCCTTTTGTCTTAAGTAGAATTATGTAAACATTTAAATAAATTTAAAAAACTGCATTCCAATAATCTAAGATGAAAAGTATTCATTTTCTTCTCATGCATCTTATAGGTTAGCAAATCTCACTGTCATACAGAACACTTCGGGTTCGATTCCCGATGTTACCCAAAAAAAAAAACGATATTAGTTTGGTAAAAAAAGTTCGTCTGGTACTCGATAGACGTGTGTGAGTATTGTTGTTGCTTAACGTGCGGGTTGGTAATCCAAACACGTGCGATGATAAACCACAAGTTTCGTGCCTACTCCAGTGGTTCTGAACCTAAAGACTCGATTAATGGGGTCGAAGACAATATTGTCTCCCAGCCACAATATGTCCGAATCACGAATTCGAATATGTTTAAGTGTTACCATGCGAATGAATTACGGTCTGTTCCCGATATACAACATAATCACGCCATGTGCCTTGCGGAACAAGTAGGGAAAACAGATTTTCATACTTTTATATCCAATCACACAACTTTCACCTCTCCCACATTCATACAGCTCCTTTATTCATCTAACTCAAAACATAAATCATTTTCTACGCATTCATTTCTTTATTTCGCCTTTTTTTCATATATTTACTCTCCACAAATGTTTCTTAGCGTACGCATCTCCACAGCATTAATCTTACTTTTATACTTCTTCTGGCAAGTCCAAGCTTCACTTCCATACGTCAAGGTGGGCACCAACATACTATTACGAATCATCATTTTTGTATTGTGGTTGCTGTATATAACATTAAGCGCTCCGTTTACCTTGTTCTCTACCGATTACATTATTTCAACGTTCTTTATAATTCGCCCATTAAATATAAACATACTGCCTAGATAACAGAACTCAGGTTCTCCTGGTTTATATAAGTTAATATTAATATATACTGCAATAGTACCAAATGGTATACGAGTATAATGTGATGTCTGATTCACACTAATGTCCAAACATACAAACCTGGTGCAAAGCAAACAATTCTTTAAGGCTGCACAGGCGAATCGTTCTCACGTACGAGGCATGTACTCGTACTATGTACCGTGCTCCACTCGCAGAACACCACGGCACGGTTTCAAATTCATTTGGATTCATTACCGGGCGCGCCCCGCCGGCGTATCATTTATTAGTTTACGCTATGATTAATGACGCCTTTGTTTGTTCGGCCGGCCACGATTGGTATGCTAATAACGCGAGCGGACACTGTCAACACGACGCGCCGCGCACCGCGCGCCACGGAGAAAAACGCCATTTAAATTATTTTTTGCCGCCAAAATCATAGGGATGGGAAATGCGTACGGTGGCTTCGGGAACTAAATACGTAAAATATTGACTGACAGAGAGGTTAGAAACAAATTATCAGCAGAGTATAAAAATCTTAGGGATGGAAAATGGGTACGGTGGCTCAGAGAACTAAATACGCCAAAATATTGTCTATCATAGAGAACTAAAAATATAATATCAGCAAATTATATAAAAAAATCATAGGGACGTGAAATGCGTACGGTGGCTCAGAGAACTAAATATAGTACATAATACGAAAAATATTGTCTATCATAGAGAACTAAAAATATACTATCGGCAAAGGGTATAAAAATCATAGGGACGTGAAATGCGTATGGTGGCTCAGATAACTAAATACTCAATCCGCAAAATATTGTCTATCATAGAGAACTAAGAATATAATATACTATACCTATTATGTACTATCGGCAAAAGGTATAAAAATCATAGGGATCGGAAATGTGTACGGTGGCACCGCAAACTAAATACTCAAAACGCAAAATATTGAATATCACAGAGAGGTAAGAAGTATTTTATCAGCAAAGGATATTATATCAGTCGGGAAATGAATAGAAAAGAGACAATTTAAAAGGGCGGACAAAAAAGTATTAACAGGATTATTGAGTATTAAAGAGTACTCGCGTGCGGCAACCTAAATATGAACGTAATTATATAAAAATTACCTAACCCACAACGCTTGGGCTTAATATTCTGGACTCTAGCTCTTGAGTTTATTCTTGTTATTAATATCGTGATATTAGGTATTCCGTCCTATAAAGATGATTTTTTTAATGGCAGTTTAAAGAAAAGGAGAGGGTGTAAGAAATTTGTGAAAAACTACTGTACTACTAAATATTTAAAGAGTCATAGACAATAAAATCAGACATGTGTTATATATTCTTATTGGTATTTAGGAATAAACTAAACAAGCTTTATAAATGTTCAATAAAATAAATAAAACACTTATTTTTCATTTGTATTCACCACTGTTTTATTTGAGTTACTACCAGTTTCAAAGACCTTCGCCTTCTTCATCAGGTGAAGATGAATTAAATTGTCTGAAAAAATTCTAACTGTAGTAGGTACAGGAGAGGGGGGGGGGTATTGACGAATAAGAACAGGGAAGTAGGCAGGTGTCTAAAGGATGGCTTGAACGGAAAATGAAGTCTAAACATTATAAATAATCAAGTTCATTTCAATAATAGTCCTCTGCCAAATATGTTTCCCGTTCAAAAGCCATCCTTTTGACGCTTACCTACTCTCCTGCCCTTTTTAGCCACTACTCCCTCCTGTACCTAGATACAGTTAGAAAACTATATATTTTAGACATAATTTAGTTCATCTTCACCTGACGAGGAAGACGGAGGTCTTTGAAACCGGTAGTGAACTCAAATAAAATAGTGGTGAATATAAAATAAAAAATAAGTGTTTTATTTAATTAAAATATTTATGAACATGACACCACCAAATGAAACAAACGTATTTTCTAAGATTCAAGAAATAAAGAAGCATTTTTTATCTCAAAGTATTCTTCTTCATTAACATCCATACAATTCCCACACTAATACCTATTTTTCTTGAGATTTATCTACTCATTTTATTTTTTTTAAATATCGTTTTCGTACACTATGCCAAAGTCACAGATACCAATAATAATTATGAAACAAGCTTGTTGATTGGAAGAAATAAATCCACCAAATATTTATTGGATGAAAGTGTCAAATCTATATAAATAAAAATGTAAATGTTCGTTAATAGAAAATCTCTAATCTCCGAAAATTATTCACTGATTGCTTTGAAATTTTGACAAAAGGTTGCATTCGTATACAAACATGTTTATATATATTTTTTTATATACAGTTGTATATAAAACAGACGAAATAATGGGAGCGCCCCCTGCAGCGACACACGCAAACTAAAAAAATCTCATTGACAGTTATGTCACATTGCATTTTCGACGTTTCGGACTCTTTCATTTCGTTTTTTAACTGTTTTTTTTTTATTTTTCTTATATATTAAATAATTAAATAATAAATATTAAATAATAAATTTTAAATTTTCAAATACGTGTATTGAAAAATAGCGCCATCTGTTTGGACGTAAAAGCAACACATGATATACTAAATTTTTATCCGCCATAGTTATATCGTGAAATGCGTTAAAATTTACCTGTGTCGATTAATTTGCGTTAGAAGTGAAATATTTCGTTGTTATTTTTTTTGTTTTTTTTGGTTGGTGTATTTTCTTTTTTTAATGTTTCGCAATTTTATTATATATGTTTTTGTTATAACTTTCTTCCTTTTTTTTCAGTGCAATCAATGTGCTTTATACTTCAGAAAGTCTAGGGTTAGTCGTGCCGCGTTTAAAACGTCATGTCACAAAGGGATGGGGTAAAATCGTTTTTTTTACAAATCGAATAGTTTTTTTTATAAATCGAACAATTGTTTTTCTCTAAACTGACGTTTTAATTCCTAATTTTCATTAAACTGTCTTTCTAATGTATTGTATGATTTGTATATATCTTTAAATAGGCCAAGATCCACAATGAATTGATATTAATTACGAACATTTCATTTTAGATATAAAAAAATCGAAAATCCAACTATCGAATACCCCATCCCTAGCCAATGCGGACTAATGCAGTGACTTTTGACAAACGTCACCAAATATTATTTGATTTTTACAAACTGCCACATTTTTGCTAATTTGTAACAAGATGTATTAATTTGTCATTATTGTTAGTTTTTTGTAAATAAGAATCACGATTGGCTGAGTGAACGAGCTATTCTTGCCGCCAAGAACAAAGACGTCTACGAACTTAACAATATTATTCAGTTCCTTTTTTAATGTTTCGCAATTTTATATGTTTTTGTTATCACTTTCTTTCTTCTTTTTCAGTGCAATCGATCTGCTTTAATTCATCAAAATGCCGAGGAAGCAGCAGAGCGACGTACAGCCAGACTTGAGAATGCACGGTTGCGAGCACGGCGATCGCGTTCTGCAGATTCAGAACTGCTGCGTTCTCAACAGAATGAACGCGACAGGCTGAGAGTGGCTGAAAGACGTCAAAAATATTGTATACCCACAAGCATTGTGAAATACATATTAGAAACGTGTGCTTTCTCTTTTCTTTCTTTTCCATTTAACAAGACTGCCACAGCAACGCGTGGCCGGGTACAGCTAATAAATAAATATGTAACGATAAATTATTGGAGAACGAAGTGCGAGTGGTTGGGACGTGGTGAAAGGGCGGGAGACATTTATGTTATATGTACTCATGTTAGGATCATATAAGGCGCGTACAGGACACTCAAAGAAAACGTTGTCAAGGATTTCCTCTCCCATTTGACACGCGTGTATAAGGCTCTCCTTGATATGAATTTTATAAAGGTGTTCCTATCAGACAACTCTACTCGCATCCTACATGTGATAGAAACAGTTCGTTTGGATAAAATACTTTTGTGGAACCAAGGTGAGATGAGACTTTAAATCGGAAATTCCTATAGGCAGGTCATTTCTTGTTACCAGGCAGCTCTCAGACCTTTGAGATCAAGTGGTATTTTTAACTTGGATTCGTGTGTCAACGAATGTTAAAACACGTACGTATAACCAGCGGCGGCTGGACCCGTGGTGCGCTGGTGCGCTGAGCACCAACGCACCTCGAGACGCTGAGCGAATATGAAATATCGCTGTCTCACGGTTTACTGTATGTCTGTCTGCCCTATATGAATTTGCGTTTCCGTCCGGTGCGTATTGGAGATCGCTCCGGTAGTATTGGCAAACTTGGCCGGTCAATTTGAAAGGAATATTTGTTTATATTTTACTTTAAAGGAGAATTTTACTTTAATTTTTTTTTAAATTTCACTCAAATAGTAATATTCGTACTATTGGTCAGCATTCTTATACATATTTAATATATACAAATATTTAACATTTTTGGGTGTCATGTTTGCGAATACATATAATTTAATTATTGCGAATTATTTATCCGGTTCAGCGCACCAACGCATCTCCAGACCAGCCGCCGCTGTTTATAACAAAAATAATTAGAATACTAAAATTAAATTACTTAGTTATTCCACTAATTACATTAATTCCCGCTACATGAATAAAGAAACATTAAAGATACACAAAACCATAAGCAAAAAAATTAATAATTAACCAAAGAATGCAAAAGATTTCACCCCTCGTAAACATTTTTCTTTTGGGTACGATGTAACATTACAAGAGTCTGACCTAAGCACTACTTTAGTAATACATCGGGATAATTCCGATTGAAGAGAGCTTCGAGATAGGAGGTAGAAACACGTGAAGCGGGGATTAATTTTATTAGAAGAATTACTTAGTAATTTATTGTTAAATATTCTAATATGGAGTTCCACAAAGTTTTAAAGTCGAAACCTTTGATAAATCAAAAATAATAATATGATTTGTAGTTTTTAAAAAAACTAAATTATTTGTTAGCAGTAAAAATGGTAGTCAAAGAAAACGATGAAGTCGTTTTTTTTTTTACATATAAATTATTTCATAATAAAAATATTTGCAACATTTTTACTTCACACCCGTTCGGATTATTAATTAGAGTACGTTTTTTTTTTCAAAAGGTATGTTGTGTATATTATGATGATACAAAATCAGAAGACGCGAGAAATACGAAGATTTGAATTTCAAACAGTAAATTAAAATGCTTTTAAAGTGTCATTTGAAATGCAAAACGTATATACTTAAAATGTAGAACAAAATTAAATATATTTTTCAAGCTTTTTAAGTTCGTTTTTCGTGTATATTTTTTAGAATATTAATGCAAAAATATTTTATTCTTTAAAGATAGACGGGGGTGGGATTAAATTATTCTAATTTAAATAACTCCGAGTTTGAAAGTTATATAAAATTATGCATATATGTACGTACGAGAAAATATAGAATAATTTTTTTACGTTTTATCCTTAAGGTGACGCGCGAAACGTATTTTTATTTAAAATTTCAGACAAACGATATAATAAAAAAAAAAGATTGGATCCAAAAAACTATATTTGTGATAGCCAATTTTAGCCATTAATGCGAAGCAGGAGCTGCTAAAACAGGCTCCTGATGTTATACAACAGCTCAATGTGACTTATCAATATGCCTCATTACTAGGGCTAAGCTTTCTCGACATCTGCCCGAGCATCTCAGACAGCAATTCCGGCGACAATTGCCTGATTGGTAAAAAGTAACTCTTCATTATTGACGTTCAAGTTTAAATCTCAATTTATGACATCTGTGTTTTAAGCGCGTATAACACGAGAACTCTTTTTGTAAATTCCTAAAATGTTTCTTCTCCTTGAATGAAATTTAAGATTTGTTTGAACGTAATTAAAAAATGGGCATGATTAATAAATTTTAAAATGAGGTCCTCCTATTCAGGGTATCTTTACCTACAATCGATTGTGGATCACAAATATTAAATGAAAAATTCCAAAATATCATCAGGTCAACGGTATCGTAACGCTATGTCACAATACATACAACATTCACCTCAATTCATCTTCTATATCATCACCACAAGAGGGTAAATATATTTTGTGAGCGAGAGAGTGAAGATATTATTTATGGTTATTAATCTCTTATAGTACTGTGCGTAATTTATAAATTAAATTTTATCATATGTATGTTTGTATGCATAGGAAAAAACATACTTTATATGGGGTTCAGTACTATTTGCAGTTTCAGGCATCCACTGGGGGGCTTGAAACATATCCTCCGAGAATAAGGGGGTGTTGTGACTATTTTTACTGGCTCAAAGAGTAAATGAATTTTTTTATTTTGCTGTTCGCGTCAATATTAAAATATATCAACTATGCGGTCTCCGGATTGAACTTCCAAGTTACAGGAGTCTTCCTTCGTTTTATTAAAATAACTGTTTTAAAGGGGGCATTGTTAAAAAAGAATATAATGGTTTTTGCTTGGAACTGCATAAAAATTCCTAGAAAATTTTTCTCTTCTTTCTGAGTAGTGAATAGGAAATGTTCTATATAAATCCAACCAATGTTCACAAAGGGTATGACATAGTTCTTAACAAATGATGGAGGGAATGATAAGTGATGCTGGAAGAGAATCGAGAAGCCTTGTCCATATTACCAGAGACCTGCTTCAGAGACGGACGTCTCTTGATGCCTGCGACATAGCTTTGACATAGCGATGTTGGTATTCTTACTGATCTCTCTGATATACTGGGCGGTCAAAATCGATATCATATAGCCCACCATCGCAACATCGAGGACAACAAGAGCCGACGCCCGGGAACAGAGCTGGCTCCAACATAAAGTTCTCCAGTCCGCCACGCTGCTGAAGCTGAGGATGTGTTCGCCACCGGCCCTGTTGCATCAGTGGTCCAAACTTTAGACTGTAACAACCTACAGCCTCTCAAATGGCCCGACATTAAATGGTCCAATCCTATGTAAAACCACTTGGAACTTGGCTTTAATTTGTAGATTCCTCTCTTAAATTCTTTTCCTTTTTTTTTCTATGAACATTTTTTCTTTTCCATTTAACAAATAACTGTAACTTCATTATTCAATAGAAATTTTCTTTTATTGCTATTACCACATTCAATATTCCATATAAGAAAAACTCTTCGTATAAACTAATTCGAACATTTGAATTAAACTCCATTATTAAAAAGAGGCCCCCATATCAGGAGGGAAACCTTTATTAATGGGTTACTACTAAAGGGTAGCGGGGGGGGGGGGGGGGGTAAACAATTCTATATACGTGTATATTTAAACTTCTTATTGTCATATTTCGGATTTGATCTTTGAAAATACTTTTCCATAAATCTGAAAAAGAAATGAAGTGTTACTCCAAGGTCTGACTGAATGTGAAAAATGCCATCATGATTTAACTCTCTAACTATCGTGTTTTAAATGGATCTGAATCAAAGTTTGCAAATATCTTCCCAAATATTCGAAACATGAAATTTATTAATAAATTTAAAAAATACCCTCAACTTGAACGATTTTTATTTTCATGTTTGCTAATGGATCATAATCAATTTTGAATTGATATTATGTCAAGACATTTTCTTAACAGGCTGATAACTAATGCTAGAACACTTTTATAGATTCACAGATTCACAGAAAGCAAAAAAGTACTTTATGTTAGATTTTCTTGCAGGCTGATAACATACTTACATTTTTTTAAAGTACTACTCCTAAAGACCAATTACAAAAGAGTACGTCATATACAAATGCATGGCTAAAATTATGTCAATATAGTAAGATGAAACAAAGAACAACACATTTTGGACATGTTGAGAGAATAAATGGCTAAACGAATATACAAGTCGGTAGTGCATAGTGCATGTAGAAGGTAGAAAACATGGTTAAATCAGGTTAACCAGATTTTGAAAGAAAGTAAAATTTGTAACAAAAATAACAGAAGATTAAATGTGCATGATAAGATGTAAAAAATGTAGACGCAAAATATGATATATGGACAGAAGAGTGTGGAGAACTTTTCAATTTGCCTACATAGCAAGGGAAACGGCGTAATTATGTGATGATGTATCATTACGTAAATAAAAATAATGGAAAAATTAATGTTTTTGCTCAAGATAGTCACTATATTACTTCAATTACTGCCATCTATTGAACAATCATAAAACTTTTTCAACACAGAAGTTTGGTAAAAAAAATTCAAGAAGGTGAAAAACTAATTTTAGTACGAAAATATTCGCACAGATGTCACACATACACTCTTTAAATTAAGAACACTTTTTAAAGAGAAAGTAAACCCGTAATTGACAGTGAAAGGCAGTTGCATAATTTTTTTAATTGTGTAATACTACAAAATCACTTACAAAGACGAGCATGATGATGAACGCCATGAAGTAAGAGGTTCTTGCCATCCATAATGATACAAATCTGTAGTGAGCTCCAGTAACCACATTTCTAAAATAAAATTAAAATAAGTTAATTCAGATTGAAATCTAAATTGAAATTAAATTTTTGATATTCTATAAACAGCTTTAATCTATTTATGTTTCTTAAGCTTAATGTATCTAAATTATTTTTATAAAAAAAAAGTAATATTAGTATAAATTTAATATATCTTCATAATAAAGTTTTATACTTTTTCATATACAATAAAGTGCTGATTATCCCGGGGCTCAATTATCCATGAGTTGAATTAACCGCAGTTCTCTGTAGTAAAATTTTTTTTTAGTATTTTTAAAATATTTTTTTCCAAATTTTTAATGAACATCCACATTTTGAAAATTACAAAGCAAGGACTTAAAGTGTAGTGAAATCTATGGTTAATATTAAACCAATGACAGTTTTTCCCCGCATCCACACAGACACCAAAATATGTGGATTCGGGGTTTTTCAATGCAATTGCCGCGGTATGATACTACCATTTAGCGATTGTATGTCCAACATTGAGAAAGCTTGTTCGTATACTCATTTTGCGAAATGAAATTGATTTAGCATTACAACTCTTAATTTTTTTAACTCAATATACACTTAATTTGGATTAACTGTGTTTTTTTTAACTATTGAATCTCAAGTGTCTCCTAATTACCACGGATAATCGGCGCTCTACTGTATTTGATTCAAATATTTGTTTGTCAGCAATTAGAATAAGGTAATAAAGACAAAAATGTTATTACACCAAGTGTGTACCTCAACACCCTGAGGTGTCCCTAGGACGATTAATTCCCAAGGAAGTCACAATTAATTTCCAGGGTGTCACTGAATATTTGCTAAAAAAATCAATGTAGAACAAGAAATTAAGATAGCGGTGTATATTTTGATTCCGAGACTGTGTGGTGAACCATTGTGTGGCTTGCCCATCACACTAAAAGGTTTCATTAGGGCTCCACCAATCTTTATACACTAAGGGCACCGTGAAATATAAAAGTTTGAAAATCACTGAATTACAACACTGCATTTTTTAAATCTCGATGAATATATCTCAAATTTAATTAGTTATTCTAAACAATTTTTTTATTGGTTTCGTTTATCACAATAATATTTTTTCTTTAATTATCTTGTTTTATTATTTATTTTATTATATAATATTATTAACATCACATATTTACTATAACTTTTTATAAGAAAATACACATTTATTTTATGAAAATGGTAAAAAATATTTTATTCAAACTATTGCCCATCGCTAGCTACACATTTTTCCCATCAATCTGAAAATTTGTGGATGCCACGCCAAAAAAACCGTTGCTCTTTTAAGGCAAACCAATCATCGAGCCATTTTCGTACATTTTCGTAAGAAGTGAAGCGCTGCTCAGCAAGTGCGTGTCCCATCGATGCAAATAAGTGGTAATCAAATGGAGCCAAGTATGGTGAGTAAGCCGCATGCGAAAGTATTTGCCAACTAAACCTCTCAATCGTTTCCTTGACCGGTTTTGCTGTGTGCGATGGTGCATTATCATGAAGCAAAATCACTTTGTGTTTGAACAAAATCGCTTGGTTCAAATCCATCATTGTTGTCAGTAGCGTTCAGTATTAACGGTTTCACCAGGTTTTAGCAGCTCATAATAGATAACATCCTTCTGATCCCACCAAACACAGAGCATTGTCTTCCGTTCATTGCGATTTGGCCTTGCAGTCGATGTCGCTGGTTTGCTTGGAGTTACCCATGACTTTTTACGCTTAGGATTCTCGAAATATATCCATTTTTCATCGCCAGTCACAATTCGATGAAGAAATTATTTTCTTTTGTACCTGGCGAACAGCATTTCGCAAGTGGTTTTTCGGTTTTCCTGCTGTCTTTCATTCAGTTCATGTGGAACCCATTTTCCCACCTTCTGCATCTTTCCAATGGCTTTCAAACGTATGAGACGGCTTCTCATGTCACATTTAATTGATCCGCAAGTTGTTGTTGCGTTTGAGCGTCATCCTCATCCAATAATGCTTGCAATCCGGCATCTTCAAACTTTATCGGTGGTCTTCCACGTTCTTCGTTTCTCATGTCAAAATCGACACTTTTGAATTTTGTAAACCACTCAAAGCACTGTGATTTACAAAGAGCATGCTCACCGTAAGCTTCGATGTGATTCTGCAGCAGTTTTCTTCAAATGGTAACAGAAAATCAATGATGTCTGCAAATCGTAGTTTTCATGCACAAAAACAGACATGTTCAACGCTATGAAAACATATGTAGTTGAATTAAACTTGTATTGTTGTGAGTTAAAAGTCTTTGACAAATGTAAACACAAGAAAAAGGCGCCAATGACGTTGTTTGACAGTCATTACATTGACAACTAGAGCCATCTATGAGCAAATTCTGGTTTCATATTTACAGACCTGGTATAATTTTATGATTAGAGGCGTAAGCTAGGTTTTTCCACCCTAGCATTCTTGACTTGGTGCTCTTTTTCTAAAATTGCTGAATGCTAAATTGTCAATTCACCAATCCCTAGATAACACAGATCAAAATACAACTTTCTTTAAATCCACTATAAACAAAAATGATACCACATAAAATATGGCAGCTTCGACAATGACAATTTTTATGTGCCGATTCTGAGAATTTACGTAAAATATTCGACATGTGTTTTGGATTTACTGGTTTGCAAATTTCGAAAAAGAATTATAAAAAAGCTGCTCAAACTGAGAGAACTGTCTAATAAAATTGAAATTTAGGTAGAAAGTCAAATTGAAAAAAGGATCATCCTGACCTAAACATTGAATTGTTCTATACCACTGGGTTTACACATGTAGTACAAAGCTGAGTTACAAATTTGTCCTTTTTTAGTTTATGGATAGTAAAATATTATATATATATTTTACATTACATAACCTAAATGGTGCCAAGGGCGCCAACGATGCCTTTGTGTTATCCACACGTCTGGTGACTGCACAGATGCCAGCGCATCGCTACTTGCGATTGTAATTTATATAATACCTGTACTGTTAAATTGAACAAAATGTTGAGAAAACTTTATTTAGAAAAGATTGAAAAAATAATATTATATGATGTTCATTCAATCGATTTAAAAAAATTAATAAGCATATTTTTAAGGAAAAATAAAAACAAGTATCTTTTATAAATCCATATTCATAAAATACATACTGTGTGATTTATTGAGTAGGTTCATAAGAAAAAATATTAGAAAGCTCAGGTGAGTCACATTTAGATTTCTTTCAAACAAATGCCCTGAAGCTATTTGACACAAAAGATATGTATATTTCATTGTATGCTTGTTTAGCAATTATGATGTGTACATCTTTTGTGATTATTTAAGTCCATTGTTTAAAATTTCAAGTAAATAAATAAACAAGAAATTTAAGAAAAGTAATGAATTACTGAGACAGTATTTTTGTCTTTTTGAGGTGCAGTCTCGCATTGGAAGTTGGCTACCATTGGCTACCATTGGCTAGCATTGGCTACCATCATGACAATATTTATCTTATTTACTGCAGCCGGAACAACTCAGTAGAACTACACCCAAACCATTCCCACAAGTTCTTAAGCCAAGAGACGCAGCGTCTTCTTCTGTGTCGTTTGTCATTTATTTTTCCCTGCATCATCACTTGTGTTATAATATATCTTGTGCTTTTTGTTCATTATGTGACCAAAATATTGCAACAGTTTTAAGCATCTCACGGTTCTAATTCATACTTACAAGCACTTCCATATCCGTCAAGGGTATATTGAGATAGTAGAAACAACAGTGGAGACAGTAGAATTCCAAAAAATACATATATAACATCCTGCCATCTCGCTGACGGGGAAGGCAGAGAGGACAAAGCACCAGACTTTCCTATCTCGATACAACTCCTATGATTTCTCCCCATTTTCAATATTCCCTTCTTTTAAAATATCATATTCACTTGATCCAACCATACATTCCTTGGTCTTCCTTTGCCATGCTTTCCACTCACATCAGCTTTATATACTTGTTTTGTTATTCTTTCTTCATTCATTTGTTCCACATACCCTAACCATCTCAGTGTTCTTTTTCATCTTACTGAACACATTAGACCACTTTCATTCCTTATCACTTTATTTTATATTCAGTCATACATTGTCACCTCATGTATTTTTCTCAGAACACGCATTTCTACAGCATTTATTTGGTCACTATCAGAATTTTTCTATTTCTAGGTTTCTTTTTCGGCACCAAAATACTACTGTGGACTAACATCTTAGCAGACGATACTGTCCACTTTTTCAAAAAAAAAAAAAAAAATGATACACAAAAAATCTATAAATCAACACCGAAATTAAACATCTCTTTTAATTAAATTTTTTGTCTAATTCACCTTATTATCATAATGGGGTGAATTTAGATCTGAAATATTTATACAATTGCCCAAGGCGCAGACAAAAAATCATAAAAAAATATATATTTTGAGCATTCACTGATTTGAGTCTTCCTGCTACAACTTATATATTTTAATAGAGCTTTCTTCATATATTAGATTATTCTTTAAAAAATATTGACAGCCATAAGAAAATAGTGAATATATATTGATATATCTCTTAATGTGTATTATTTTAACATATCAAATATTAAAAATTTACCTAAGATATCCTGCATTGTCCTCATGTTCAGCTAGTGTCTTTACAGAAGCCATGAGAAGATCGTCATAGCCTAGGAACTCATCCAAAACATATCTGGAGAAGGCGTCTCCAAAGCACTTGTCTACGTTAGGATCAAGAGTAACAATTTTGACTGGAATGTTGAGTCTTTGTCGAGCAGCAGGAGACAAACGAAGAAATCCATACTCCATAGAATACTCGACGATATATTCATCATCTGGCCAAACTGAAACAAAAAAATACAAATAAATTCTATACAATGTATACTATGTATCTTCTTAAACCTTCTATGTGGAATGGAGGCGAGGACACAGAACAAGGAAACATCGCATAAGTTTGAGGCTTTTGATATGTGGATCTATAGATGTATCCGTAAGATTCCTTGGGCCCATCGTGTTACAAATGTGGAAGTGTTTGCTTGTGTTTAAAGATGAAAAACTGCTTAAAACTGTGAAAGTTCACAAGTTGCAGTACCTCGGTCACATGAGAGGCATAAAGCAGAGTCGAACCGATGACATTCTGCACGGAAGTCCAGTGCGTTACCGCGTGGCCATGTACCTCTTGTATTAACATTATAACACAACTGATCATCCAAGGAAAAGTAAATGACAATAGAAGCAGGGGAAGATACTGTATCTCTTAGCTTTAGAACTTGAGGGAGTGGTTTGGGTACAGTTCTACTTATTTGTTTCAGACTAAAGTTAAGAATCACCATGATAGTGGCCAACTTCTGATAAAAGACAATACGTTAAGAAGATTTATAAAATAAATTCACCAACATCTTAAATTTTTCTATAAATATAAGTTGTAAAATTAAATTTCACTAGCTCGGAAAAAAATTATTTCAATATTTCCGAGTTAATGATTCCGACATATTGAAGAGTGTGACTGGGAATCAACATTGTCCTCGGGCCCCATTAATTTTAATTTTGTCTTTAGAACCACTGGAATAGGTGCAGAATACACAGTTTATCATCATACATGTTGATAATACTACTTCGCATGTCAAGAGGCAACAACGCTTGCACACATTGTTGACAAACTCTTTCACCAGTCTGGAACCGATATTTTTTTTATATATTTTCATGCCCCATGGGAAATTGAATCTGAAAATCTGTTGTGTATGTAGCTTAGTATATGTATAGTAGATGGTAGGTACTTCTTCTTCTTGAATAATGGCCAAGAACTCCTATATATGAAGGAGTATACACCAGTGTCAATTGATGTGGTAGGTACTTCTTTTTTATTGTAGTTTTGTATAAGTTATGTTAAATTTTTAAGCTTTTGTAACACTTAGATTTTTGTATTCATAATGCACTCTAAATTGTCAAATGAAATATTGTAACAATTTTAATGGTCGAAAACGAAAGTATATCACAAAAATAAGTTAATACAGTAATTTGAATAACACCATAATTTTTTTAAATATTCAATAATAACGGCAATATTATTTATTTTTAAAATTACAATAAAAATTAGGAACCTGTGTTTGATGATTTATCTACTTTTGTGCTATCATCGGACTTTTCTTTTTCTTCTGATTCTTTAAGTTCAGGCGATTTATCACTTTTGATGTCTGGATTGTCCAATATGACAGATTCAGTCTGATTTATCTAGAAAAAAAAGGACAATCATTTATATTTTAAGAATTATTTTTACCAAATGTAAACAAAACAATAACAATCTCAAAATACTTTATCATACACTTAAATAATATCTTTAACAATCCGGTATTTCTGCTTTTTAACCATAACTGAATACATAAAACCATTAATTCATAAAGAGTTTACTTCGTAAAATAATACAACACAATCGGACAAGTTTTTGTGCCTCAAAAGGCATATATTTTCATATTGACTAGAATCAGACACCGCAGTAATAACACGACTGTACACCCTAAATATAGCTAAGATAACTAAAATTATAAGAAATGCATTGGTATTCCTGTCTACATTTTTTTTAAAATTAATAACAAATATGAATTATGTGGCCCCAGCTTATTTACCTCTACAATACACAAAACATTCTGATCAAGGAGTGCCAAATCTTATGATGGTCCTCAGGGAAACAACTTTTTTAAATTTTATTTTAAAGAATAGATATGACCGAAGTCATATGTATTTTTATACCCTCGAACAACATGGGCAATGTTTAATTACCAGGATTCTGACTTAAAATGATTACCTTTTAATGAATTCATTAAATTTGGAGTTATTTCATAGTGCAGATCATTCAGATGTTGGTATGTTTTGTTATTCATGTGAAGGTTTGGAAAAATACTACTTTTGCTACCTGTGTTGTGTATTGGTTTTCATCTTCCAAATGCCCAGTCAAAGCGTACTTTTTAAAAAAACAGCCAACTGTTCTTATAGGAATCTTCATTTCTCTGGCAATTTCACTAACATTTTTACACATGTTGGAAAAAGTCACCATCATTGAACGAATTTTGTATAATATTTTCGAGTTTTGACCATTTTGATACGAGATTTTTGAAATGAACACAGTGCACTTTATCAAGGACATTTGAAGACTGAAAGCTAAAAGTTTATTAGACAAAGAATTCACGTAACGGTGAATTGTTATCCCACTACCTGTAAACCTAACACCAATAAAGGGATTAGCTTGCTTGGACTTCTGAATCACAAGCAATACCAAATGGTGACTGTTTTGTAAAAAGCCGTTTTTTTAACAAAAGGCCTCCCAAATTCTAATCTCCACAGATACATACTTGATTTCTGTTAAATACAATGTAAAACGGTTATAATAATTTTATTTGATTCATTTTTCTGCCTGATATTGCATAATTACGCGAATAACTCAATTATTGGGGGGTGGCGAAGACTTATGGGCGGTAGTGTAGATGTGAAAGAGGCAAAATGTGTGTCGAGATAAGCTAGTCTAACATTCTGTTCTCTCTGCCTACCCCAGTAAAAAAACAGGGTAATGGTTTGCATGTACGAGTTATATTTTAAGTTTTATTTTGGGTGCAAAAAATAGAGCTGTAGAAATACACATATATTCACGAATTAAAAGAAAAGAAAGTGTTTGATATTTTAACGAGTTTTTAAAATTTTTTTTAAATTTTCTATTGGCAAGCACTCTAAATTTGGATTCAATGGATCAAAAGTGCCTAACTAGTTGGTCGCGATCTAACATACCAATCGATTGCGTAATGCTTTTAAGAAGATCTTTACTTAACTGTATTGTTCATTATAAATATTAAATTACTACATCTGAATTTAATTTTGTATATTTTCTTGTACACTGGTATGTCCCGACATCGCCTTAAAAAAAAGGAGCTCACGTGTACAAAAAGTTGGGCAACCCTGCTATAGATGTTTCGCCAGTAATATTTACCTATTTTATAATAGTATTACATAATATATAATCTTCTTAGTCTTGCTTTTTAAAATCATGTGAAGAAAATTGCAAACAAAGATATTGATGTACAAAAAAATATATATTTTATTCTCTTTCTAGAGTTGAGTTCAACATTTGAATATCTAATTTGACATAAACAAGGAGAAAGTGAATAATTTTTTATTCTCGATCCGATTCTGGTACAGGAATTGTAAATCTTTGTTGCAAATGAAAATTGAAAATAAGTACTTGTTATGATGCAATATATAAATCATTCATATACCTAGATATTTTCCAACGTAATAAATAAGATATATAAATGTCTAATTAAATTGAAAATTATGTTTGATTTTTTTTGTTTATAAAGCATTATAGCTTATAATAGCTTATATACGGCTGCAGGGTGTGGAGTTGGATAAGGCAGAATGTAGTCAGGCTCTGGATTATGCAATAGGCTGTGTAACAACGGTTAATTATTTAAAAAGGATGAATGAATGAAAAAGACAAAACAAATTTACAGTACAAATATGAGTGAAAGGAAGACCAAGGAAGATATGGTTGGATCAAGTGAATTATATTTTGAAAGGAGAAGTAAGAAGGAAGAGAAATCATAGGAGCTGTATGGGAAGGTGTAGGGATGTGGAAGAGGCGAAATATGTGTATTGAGATATAACATTTTGGTGGTCTTTCCTCCCTGCCTACCCCAGCAGGGAAGCGGCATGATGGTATATATGTACTCATATGTATGACACTAATGAACTGTATGTACAAATTCTAAAGTACAGTGATATAATATTTTATTTTTGAGATAATATTTTATAATAAAACTCGTCTATTTATGATAATATTATTTTATGAGTGAAACATGGATATCGTCGCCGATATTGCAGGAACACGTAACTCGACTTTTTTGGTATAAGTATCTTTTTTTATTTTTTGTCATCTCTTGTATCATTGACACATTTATGCATTAACACATTTATTTATTTTCAACGTGGAACGCATTTATTCGTAACTGCAATACCAAGTGACGTTTTTATTTTATTATATTTTTGTAGAAAAATCGTTTTTGTCTCCCCTGTAAAATGTGGGCAATCCTAGATACGTGTTCCTGCTGTATCGGCGACGATATATCAGATGTGGAATATAGGCAAAATTATTAACTTATGAGTTTAAGATGATGTTCAACAGTAAAAGATAAACATTTATTCAATATATGGAAAGACAAAACATTGATAAATAAAGAATCTGAAACAAAAGGGAATTGAATCTTTACAATTAACAATTTCTATTCTAGGATAGTGGGGTTAAAACACCTGTTCATGTTACCATTAAAATAAAAGATATCTTCAATAACTGATAAACTTGTGCGAAATTCAAATAAATACAGGAACAAGAATAAAAATGAGTGTATTATTCACTTGATGAATGTTTTGAATGTTTAAATCAACATAATAGTTCACTCATGAATAATTTATATTTTTTGTTAGGAAGCAATCATCGAAACATTACAAAAATTATACATACAAAATTATACTGACTCATTTATTCCATCGTAAGAATAAGATTTTTCAAAAGTATTACTTTATTTAAAAGAGTCTATTGTCCAATTACGAATTAAACGATCCCTAAATAACAATCTTAATTTGCGTCGCACTTCCGTGGCCATTTTTTCTTACTGTAAAAATAGTGTAAATCAAGGAAAGCTCTGTTGATATATTTCCGCAATATTCAGACATAATAGTAAAATAAATAAAAAATACATATTGTTTTTTATGGGGAGCCAATACGAATTTAAAAAATTATTTGATATGGTTTTTTGTGTTTAAGCAAATGAACTTATTTATGTTTGCACGCGTTATATAAATATGACGATGTCACTGGTTTTCATTTGGTTGCGCACTTGATTACGATATTATAATGAATTATTGAAAGTTTTTGACAAATTAATGTTCACAGTTGTGAAATTATTAAAGGTAAAATAAAAAAAACATAAAAATACGTAATAATTTATATGAACACTCAAACCCCAGGCTTATAATCTTGAAATATTTCAATATTGAATCTTTGGATTTGGATCACAACTGGCGCATAATACACCGGTTATCCTTACGCCACGGTTGGCTACTATGTGGATCTGTGATTTGCATGGAAAATTATGAATTATTAAAATTCATGAAAGTTTTTTGACAAAAATACATTATGAAATATGCAGTTTTTTCGAATTGACAGTAGAATTTATTATAAAAAGTCGATTTTGGGACCTAAAAAATGGAGAAAAATACGAATTATCATTCTTCTAATTAACGGACTATAACCAAACAATACAATCCAGTCGGTAACTGTTTATTAAATAAATTATTGACTATGAAAAGATTATTATTCTTCGTTCCATTGATTCATTATTTAATTATTGCTAATTTAAAACTACAGCTATATCGAAAAATAGAAGAATCAATTTCTGACAGTGATAAAACTTGTTTTTATTTCCAAAATTCTAATATCTTATTTAATGTTTTTGTCTAATAATTTTTCAACTCTTTCTTTTCATTTTTATAAAGAATAAGTAAAATATTACTAAAAAAAATTTATTGAATCGTTACAGAAACTTTAAATCGTGAATGCCCATATGCTTTGCAGTGCTAAGATTACCCATAATTATATTTAAACCTACAGTGCGCAATAATGCACATATGAATCAACCAAAGTTTTTCTAAATATTTTTGTGTTGAGTGGTATATACAACGACTCACGCGCTGTTACTAATATGATATAATAAATAACCTCCATGCTTTAAAACCACATAGGTTTAATAGAAAACTGTTTTACCGGTCAATTTGGCAGTTGAAGTTTGACTTGTTGCGCGTAGATGACTTTTGTGATTTGTTCCAGTTTGAAATCAAATTACTTTATTATTGGTGATCAAGGTAATCTTATTTTTTTTTTTTTATTCTTTAGTACATATGTGTAAAATAAGTGAAGTAAAATATATAATTTCATTTATATCATTTTATCATATAATTAACTTACAAATGGCGCAGTGATTCATATTTGAAACTGTGGTGGTATGCCGCACGCCGCAATCTTCGTCCGCGTGCACCCAACATGCATCGCTACTCGCTTCCGCTCGGTGCAGCGGACGGCCCCCCCCGGCAGTCGAGTTTACTATGCGACGGCGAATGCACGCGCATTCTTCGATGTATTCCCCGCGCTTCTCTACCGTAAACTCTTACGTTACGAATTAAACAGATAATTAACTTTAATCTATAGTGTACGTTATCTTATTGTAAATTGACTTTGTGACTGTTGTGTAAATAACGTGCATCCTCAAATAAAACTTTAATGGTGATTTAATTGTGTTTTGTTACCTACCTATCGACGGAACCAGCTGTACATAGTAACTGCTACCTACATTGGTGACCCCGACCAAGAATACGACAAATACGAAATGCAATCGGATAATGTAGAAGTTTTTCGCGTCGGCGTACGTATTCCACCCTTTTGGCCCGAAGAACCGGCACTTTGGTTCGCTCAGGTCGAAGGTCAGTTTGTTCTGTCAAATATCACAAGTGACGCTACAAAGTTTTACTATGTGACTGCGCAACTGGATCACCAATATGCAGCCGAGGTGAAAGATATTATCACTGCACCACCGGATTCCGACAAGTATGACAAGCTTAAAAGTGAACTCATCAAACGGCTGTCGGCTTCGCAGGAAAAAAAGGTAAAGCAGTTACTAATGCATGAGCAGCTCGGAGATCGCAAACCGTCTCAATTCTTGCGTCATTTGCAAGATTTGGCTGGCCCGTCTGTACCTAAAGACTTTCTTAAGACCATATGGTCTAGTAGATTACCGCAAAATATACAAACTGTAATCGCGTCACAGCCCGATTTAAAGTTAGATAAGCTAGCAGACTTAGCCGATAAAATTAATGAGATCGCGCCAACGACTCCTCAAGTGTGTGTCGCAGAAGCAAGCTCATCTAATAATGTTATCAGCGACATGGCAAAACAAATAAGTGAGTTGACAAAACAGGTGCAAGCACTTTCCTCTCAAGTTAAAAATACCTCTCGTTATAGATCACACTCGCGCCATCGCCAACGTAGCCGTTCACATTCTAGGCAAACACGACCAAACTCTTCACATTGTTGGTATCATACCAAGTTTGGTACACAAGCAAAGAGATGCACAAAGCCTTGTTCGTACGAGTCGGAAAACTCCCAGGGCAGCCGGAAGTAGCGGCCAGCGACTGCTCATCACAAACAGGCCGCCTTTTCATCACCGATCGTGCATCAAAAATGGCATTTCTCGTTGACACTGGGTCAGATTTATGTGTTTTTCCTCGCACTGCTATGAAGGCGTCCTGCACGAAAACGGATTTTCAGTTGATCGCAGCTAACAACTCTATCATCCAGACATATGGCCCCGTACGACTAAGCCTAGATCTAGGCCTTAGGCGAAATTTCACTTGGAGCTTCACTATAGCTGATGTTGCTAAGCCCATAATCGGCGTAGACTTTTTAAGTTTTTACAACTTGCTTGTAGATACGCGACATCAGCGCCTTATTGATGGAACTACGACGCTATTTGTTACTGCACTTCAACAGAAGATGAACGAGGATGTGGCTTCCATCAAGGCTATTGCAGGCGAGACTGAATTCCACGAAATCCTGAGAGAATTTCCAGAGATCACCAAACCTGCAGGTACGTCAGCTCCTTCTAAGCATAATACCATGCATTTTATTAGGACTACGCCTGGTCCACCTGTTAAATGCAGACCACGTCGCTTGGATCCTGAACGCTTACGACTAGCGAAAAAAGAGTTCGAGGACTTAGTAGTCAGTGGCATAGCTAGACCTTCTGAGAGTTCTTGGTCATCAGCACTACACATGGTCAAGAAAAAAACTGATGGCTGGCGACCCTGCGGAGACTACAGAGCTCTCAACGCTCGCACCATCCCCGACAGATACCCTGTCCGTCACATCCAGGATTTTTCTCTCCAGATTCATGGATCCAAGGTATTCTCAACCGTGGACCTGGTCAAGGCCTATAATCAGATAAGGGTTAATCCTGATGATATTCCGAAAACCGCACTTACTACGCCTTTCGGCCTCTTTGAATACCCATTCATGAACTATGGTTTAAGAAACGCTAGTCAAACTTTCCAACGCTTCATCGACGAAGTGCTCAGAGGCTTGGATTTTTGCTATTCCTTCGTCGACGATATCCTCGTGTTTTCTCCATCAATAGAGCTCCATAAACACCATCTACGCCAGCTATTTAATCGCCTCAAGGAGTATGGTGTATTAATAAACACAAACAAATGCGTTTTTGGTGAATCAGAGGTAACATTCCTCGGATATCACGTCTCAACCGCTGGTACTAAGCCATTGGACAGCAAAGTTCAGGTTATTGAAGACTTTCCTACTCCAAAAACCGTCAAAGAACTCCGTCGATTCTTGGGAATGCTGAATTTTTATCGTCGCTTTATTCCCAATGCTGCGCAGATTCAAGCGCCACTCAATTCTTTGTTAGCTGGACAAAAAGTCAAGGGTTCACAGCCAGTTCACATGTCACCCGAACTATTAGCTTCCTTTGAGGAGAGTAAAAAGGCACTGGCATCCGCAACGCTACTGGCACACCCGCAAGTAACAGCAGAGCTGTCTATCACCACTGATGCATCAGATGTTGCGATTGGCGGTGTTCTTCAACAAAAAAAAAATAACAGTTGGGAACCACTTGGATTTTTCTCACGAAAGTTGAGTTCCGCTCAAAAAAAATACAGTCCGTATGACCGGGAGTTGCTAGCCGTTTACGAAACCATCAAACATTTTCGTTACATGGTAGAAGCAAGAAATTTTATAATTTTCACGGATCACAAGCCACTCACTTTCGCTTTCTCCACACCACGTGAGAAATCCTCTCCAAGGCAATTCAGATATCTGGACTACATATCGCAATTTTCGACTGACATTCGTTACATCCCTGGAAAAGATAATGTGGTAGCAGACACACTATCCAGAATCGAGGAAATAGCCTTAGGAATAGATTACAAGGCACTTGCTCGTTCTCAAGATACAGACCTGGAACTTCAACAGTTTTTGACAAATGACTCATCGTCATTAAAATTGCAAAAAGTCGCAACTTCAATGTCGAAAATACCAGTTTATTGCGACGTTTCTACCAATTTTCCAAGACCATTTGTCACAACTAGTTACAGACGTCAAGTTTTCGACATGCTGCACAATTTAAGCCACCCAGGGCGTACAGCTACAGTGCGGCTGGTCACCGAGCGTTTCATTTGGCCAGGGATTCGCCGAAACTGTAGAGAGTGGGCAAAGGAATGCATGCACTGTCAACGGTGCAAAGTAACGCGTCACACATCCGCTCCACTTTCCACTTTTCCTAGTCCTTCCTCGAGGTTCGAACACATCCACCTCGACCTCATAGGGCCGCTAACCGTTTCGGCTGATTACAGGTACTGCCTCACCGTCATCGACAGATTTACACGATGGCCTGAAGCATACCCACTCACTGACATCACTGCCGAGACCTGCGCGAAGGCATTGGTTTCTGGGTGGATAGCTAGGTTTGGATGCCCAGCTAGAATCACTACGGATCGAGGGCGGCAATTTGAATCTCACCTCTTCAAATCTATCACGAAGTTAGTTGGCGCACACCACTATGCCACTACATTGTTCCATCCGTCTGCTAATGGCTTGATAGAGCGCCTCCATCGACAGCTGAAGGCAGCCATCATGTGCCATGCTGATTCACAGTGGACCGAGTCTCTTCCCTTAGTCCTACTTGGCATACGCAGCGCCTGGAAGGAGGATCTACAAGTTTCACCAGCAGAGCTAGTATACGGCGAACCTTTACGTTTACCAGGTCAATTTATTTCACCTACGGATGACCACCTAGCCGCCGATATACTAAACTTTTCCACAAGACTCAGCAGCTACATGGCCAAACTATCGCCTAAACCAACGTCATGGCACCGAAATGGACCATTTTATATTCCACGGGACCTTAATGAGACGTCACACGTGCTGGTGCGACAAGATCACGTTCGAAGATCGCTGGAACCACCCTATGTCGGACCATACAGAATTTTAAAACGCAGTCCAAAATTTTTCAAGCTTAATATTAAAGGCAAACCAATAAATGTTTCCATAGATCGTTTGAAAGCTGCATATACGGTAAAAGAGACTGATTTACAAGTTGAACCGACACCAATTCAAGTTCCATCATCCACCACAAATGAAAAACGTACACGTAGCGGAAGAAAAGTACATTTTCCAGATTACTATCGATCGTAGTAACGATCTCAGCGAGGGAGTACTGTGGTGGTATGCCGCACGCCGCAATCTTCGTCCGCGTGCACCCAACATGCATCGCTACTCGCTTCCGCTCGGTGCAGCGGACGGCCCCCCCCGGCAGTCGAGTTTACTATGCGACGGCGAATGCACGCGCATTCTTCGATGTATTCCCCGCGCTTCTCTACCGTAAACTCTTACGTTACGAATTAAACAGATAATTAACTTTAATCTATAGTGTACGTTATCTTATTGTAAATTGACTTTGTGACTGTTGTGTAAATAACGTGCATCCTCAAATAAAACTTTAATGGTGATTTAATTGTGTTTTGTTACCTACCTATCGACGGAACCAGCTGTACATAGTAACTGCTACCTACAAAACATACTCTTTTTTTTTAATATAAATATATAAAAACAAAACAAAATGTTTTATTGTATTTTTCATGTTCCAGTACATATTTAATGCATAAATATATTTTTATTTTTGAAATAAAAAAAATCGCACATTGTAGGGTTAATGCATTCATTAATGAACAATTTTTTTATTGCCTGTTAAAAATTGACAAAATGTTAAACTTCTTATTTATTGGTAATGTTTAGAAAGTAGCCTTAGAAATACCCTGTACTAAAAATATCCAGTCATACAAATCAAGGGTTAATTTTTTTATTTCTACAGGTGTCAAGAAGATGAGAAAACTTGCGTCATTTCAAGCATTCAAAATATTAGCTGAATGCAATTGAAGATCTGTTAAGAAAACACTTAATTTTAGTTAAAAAAACTGTTCATTTAAATTCAAATTCCACTTGAATTTCAGCCGCATTAATTTTTTACTGAAAACATTTTAATGTACAACAAATGTAATAAATCTTAAATAAAATAAATTATCAATCTGTTTCAATTCTCAGGCATCTCAGTTCAAAAAAGGTATTAAGTTTATATGAAAAGATATCAATTGGATACACAATATCATATACCATGTAATCAATAAATCTCCAAAATAACAAACTCTGTTATAGCAAGATCTCGATTATAACGAGACAACTATAAAATTTATTCGATAGATTTAAATATGTTTCTGAAAAGAAGTCTCAGTTAGGTCAATTCAAGATACACAGCAACTCTAAATTAATGAGCAAATAATTTACGACTCCTTCAAATTATTTCAGAATTATCACATCCCAATCTTAAGAATCTTTGTCAATGGTTAAAATAATACGCAACATAATATATTATGTGATATGGAGATCAAGTATATATAGAGTGGGCCATCAGTCGCGCTACAGTTTCAAACATTTAATTTTACTATGGAATTTAACAACAGAGAAATGAACTAAAGAGGTCAAAATTTATTTTGTAAATCAAGAATCACTTATTTGAACACAATGGGCATATCAAGGTTAATTTTCTGATGAAAGTTGTCTAGCAAGATCAACGATTAGGAGATAAATTGCACATTTTTGACAGCAAATATCAGTAGTTAACTTGCCTCGAGCCAGAAGACTACTATCAAATAAGAATATTCAAAGGATACGAGACAGTGATGCTGATGATCAAGCAGCATCAACCAAATGATGTTTCACTCAGCTCGGAATGTCTCAAACGACAATACAATAAAGTAATTTGCAATTCTCTTAGAAGTAATTTGCACTTTTTTCAATATAAATTTCAGCTGATGCAAGAATTAAAGCCGCAAACTCCACAACAATGCCTTGGATAGGAGCATTATAGCATGACTCATGGGTAACTCTATATTAAGTATTTAAAAAATATTTTAAAAAATTACCAGAGTGGCTTCATGATCCTCTTGCTCTGTGGTCTGAGGTGAGAGACTACTCCAAGGTGGAGTTTCAGTTTCTAAAAAAATCTTCACGGCTCCATCATCAGTCTGATAGCTTTCTTGTTCACCCTCGTAAGTGGTAGTAATGGATATGTTGCCAGGTGGACTTTCATCAATGGAACTTTTATGAGAGTATCCTTCGTCTTTGGCCGATGATTCTATTTTTATAAATGTTGATATAAACCTGAAATTTGCAGATGTTTACATATACAGATGTTTACGTTACCACAGTGCATGTTTTGAATGTGCAAAATACCTGATTAAATTTGATTCCTACGCATAAACTTTTCTTTTTGGTTTATAGAAATTACAGTACGTGGAATTGAACGTAAAGTAGGAGTAACAGGTACCCTGTTAATTGTATTCTATTACAACTTTGCTGTTTAGAATATAACGTGACGGGTATATTGCCATTAAGAAATTTCTTCCAAACAACCAAAAATATGTTAAAATGTCTTATTGTGTGCAACTTTATGAAGCACTTTAAGACTACCCTTTTTGGGAGTTCTTATAAAAATTTATGATTGTTTATTAACACTACACTAAACTACACCTTAAGCCGAATATGTTTACTATCATATATTGGAAGATCCATAAAGATTTTTTTGTAGTTCATTTTCCCCTGGTAATATTTCTGCGGTTTTTTTAAATGACGATGCAGGAAAGTACTTAATCTAATGTCAGTAGCTACTACCTTCCTATCCATACATTCAAATTAATAATATATTTTTGTAATACTTTTAAACTGTCAATAATTGTGGGTTCGAGTCCCAGGTTGGAGGGCCTTTGAGGAGTTTTTTTCTCTAAATGGTGCCATATAAATTGTCCTTTTATTATTTTTATTTAAAAATTCAGTTTGAGTCCTATTTTTTGGGTGTCATTGGGTATCAAATCTAAAATATCTGGTTAAGTCAAGTGCTCTATTAACTAGGCCACGGAGATCATTATTAATATGTTTGTCTTTGTCAAAGAAGTGCAAAAAGTAATTTTGAAAAATAAAAAATGTGAAACCTTTAATGTTAACCTTAAACTTTACTGATAACAAATTAAATAAATTTAATAAAACAACATACGAAATCTAGAAATAAATTTAGGAAATATTTTCATTTGCAGGACAAATAACGAGACTTATATATTATTTTCATTGCAATAACTATGAACATTTAATAAAGTCTTTGACAACTTTCTATTTTTAAATTTATTGTTTTGTTAAGGATATACTAGTTTTTTTTTTCATTACTTTCTTTTATCGTAGAACTGAAGGGAACCGATGAGCTCCAGTTCCACAATTTAAGAAAATAACTTGAATAAATAATTTGAACAAATAAATAAAATTAACTTTAATGAGTGTTTCAACTCTGAAACATAGATAATATGTCAAAACACGGAATTTCCGAGAAAAATCTCAAGAGGTAACAACACATTTTAAATGTTCCTAAATACTGATATGCTCACAGTGGTGTAAAGTGTCATAAACAATTCATATTGAAATATTAAATAGAATGAAAACATACTCTTAATACTATTATGAAACACAACTTTGATAAATGGTTTATGCTTATAATACATACAAAATAATGTCAACTTCAAAAATATCATTTTAATATTAACAAATCAACATGTTCAATAACAAAGAAATAAATAGTAAAATGTACGGGCGAAAAGTGAAAGATTTGTTTTGGTATATAATAATTAACTTTTAACTAGTTTTCGTTTCAGAATTATTGTAATAAGTAAAGTATAACATAAATAACAGGTTTGAAGGAGTAAACTTCTCATAAAGTTGCCTAAAAGGAAAAGCTGAGAAATAAAAAAAAAAATTATTCAGTTTTTCATTTAAAGTATACATATCGTTATACTCAAGATTCCACTTTACGTGATTTAAATAAAATTGAGAAAAAAACTGTGAAAAGGCAATATAAAATTTTCAAACACTCTGTGTGATCAATGAAGTTCATAAGCTTGCTACAAAAAACTTTACGGGGATCACAAAAAACTGCCTGTCAACTCACTGTTTCAATTTTTTTTTTTAAATTAAATCATCTACCTAGTGATTCAAAACAGCAGGAGAATGATGAGCTAGATCCGCAAGACACACTTGACTCATTATCAGATTGAAAGGAAGAAAATAGATCTTCTAATTGAAAATAAAAATATCAATTGATTTTTAACATTTTTAGTTCCTTTTTTTACTTAAGACCAATCCTCATCTCACCCAGATTAAAATCAATTCACCTTATGCCTTACTTTAGCTACGCAATTTATCCAAGAACCAATTTATTGTGCAAAGCAAAGGATACATTTATTAAAATAAAAATTGTAAAATCCATAACAGAACATCACTAATGTGGTTTGCCATGCTGTTATGAAAATTCAACACTATTTATGGTCAAATAAGGGCATCATTTCAGAAGTAAATATTATTAAAAAAGAAAATTAGTATCATGGATCGGCAAATTTCTAAACAAAATTATGACTGCCCAAAATTACACCACCGACTTTCTTAAAACCAAAGCACACAAGTGATGAATTTGAGTCTCGGTTCAGTATCAGAATGCCTTATTCCTTCATCGGATAATTTCTGGCAGAATATTTAGGTGTAGATTTGGAGGCAAAGCACACATAAAAGAGAACAAATTTCAAGATTCTACAACACAGTTTAAGCAGGCTGTAGAATATTAAAATAAACTGCTGTCTCTATGTGTTTATTTTTTTTTTATAAACGCATAGTTGTAGAAATATATGGGAATGGCAATAATTTTACAAACTAAATAAACAAAACAGCTGTTTTTAATCCATATCAGAGTCATCTATGACTTAGTACTGCCTTAACATATAATATCTTCAATATTATTAAAATATCTCTATGCAATACCAATTGAGCCAGATATGATTGTCACAGATGTGAATATGCTGTAATGGAATGGAAACTGTGAAATTCAAAATAATGGAATCTATAAAATTCCAATCTCAATCATATAAAAGAACAATGAATTCTTCAATTTTTGAAATATTTAGGTGGGAAAAGAATTATTATTTAATATATTTTTATGATTCTACGATATTTACGAATTTTCAAAAGAAATATTTTCCTTAACAACATCCCAATTAGAAAGCAATTGAACACAACGATCAGACAGGAATTTCATCAACCACGATGGAAAATATTTACGAAAGGTCAATCTTGTATATTTCCTCCAAAACAGTTAAGTAAACCTCAGAAAATATTTTTAGGAAACAAGTGATTGCATCATGCATGGTCAAATTATTTTCAATAATTATAATTTTGAGACTTTTTGTATATGAAAATGTTTTCATTTTTGTTATGTAATATATTATTCATTTTTGTTATGTAAATTTTGCCTGTTTCATCGATTACGAGAAGGCATTCGATAGAGTGAAACACGCAGACCTTGTTAAGATGCTTCAGGAACGGGGTATAGATGATAAGGATATAAATATTATTAAAAACCTGTACTAGAACCAAGAAGCTGTCATTAAATTGGAAAATAGCAAATCGAAAGGCATACCAATTCAACGTGGAGTCCGACAAGGTTGTATTTTGTCCCCTATGTTATTTAATTTGTACTCTGATAGTTTTCAAGGATGCACTATATAACTTGAATCTGGGGGTCAAAGTGAATGGTGTATATGTCAATAACATCAGGTACGCAGATGATACGGTTGTTCTGGCAGACAGTATTTACGACCTTCAAACGCTTATTAGATAGAATTAATGAAGCCGATGAGGCTGGGGCTGAATATGAACGTGAGTAAAACTAAGTTCATGGTGTTTGGCCGGCAGGATCACGCAGGAGCACGTCTTACATTGAACGGTGCTAATATAGAGAGTTTAAATACCTCGGAAGTATCCTAGTGGAAGACCTCGACCCAGAAACCGAAGTCAAGTGCAGAATTGAATCATCTCGTGCGACTTTTAATAAAATGAGAAGCGTATTCTGCGATGATAATCTAAACTTGAAACTTCGACAACGGTTAGTCAAATGCTACGTTTGGTCAGTGTTATTGCATGGAGTAGAATCATGGACCCTCAAAGTAAGTAGTATGAACCGACTGGAAGCATTCGAAATGTGGATGCACCAGAGAATGCTACGGATACCCTGGATGGATATAGTCAGTAACACAAGGGTTCTTCAAAGAGCCAAAGTTGATAGAGATTTGCTGACTAATATTAAAATCCGAAAGGTGTCCTACTTGGGTCATGTACTTAGACCAAAGTACAAATTATTGCACCTGGATCATCCAAGGCAAAATAGAAGGCCGAAGAGGTGTTGGCAGGAGGCAAATCTCCTGGGTTCGCAATATATGTGATTGGACTGGCATAAGGGGTGTTGGAGATCTTTTTCGGGCTGCCGGGGACAAAGATATCTACTCTCAAGTGATATTCAACGTTGAGGGGACCTGACATAACACTGAGAAGATCAGTTTTAGAGAAAACGCAAATGAATATCATCAGCCACTATATATACATATCTGACGGGTGAAGCTTCAGTCCAATCAATGGAGTCTTAGTACGTATATTGTTTTTGAAAGTTTGTGGAAAAATAGTGTAACAGTTTTCCAATGCATAACGTTAATTTATTACTTAATGAGAGAAAAACTAAAATAATTCTATATTTGTAAATGAAAATGTTTCATACCCTTCTTTAGCTATCATTCCAAGCATACTGGAAATGTCTTCTTTATCATGTTTTAGACGATTTTCTTTTGCATAACTCTGTTCTACATCATAATCTTCAGACGGATTCTTCAATATCTCGACACGTAGGATACCGTCTCTAGGCCAACTTGACTTCACATGGTCCAAACATGTAGTAGGCGAACGTGAAAATGATATATGAATATAAGCTAACACAAAAAACGCTGCTATTGCTTTTAATAATATTACAAATTCTAGGAGCCTTCTCATTGAGCGAGGAACTGAACGTGCGTAGGCCAACGCAACTTTAAAAAATAATGCATGAAAAAGTCTGTCTCTCACGTTAAACAACGGATTTTGATTGTTAACTCTCGGCCTGTTAATGGTATTTATTAAGGGAGCCCCAGGAATAACGTTGTTTTCTGGATTAACCCCAGGAGGTAAGTTCATGTTGGGAATAAGGGGAGGTTGTGGAGCCGCCACAGGCCCTCCAGGGTTCCCGTCGGACATTTTAATTTTTTTAAATAGTTATCACTTTAAACACTAAAACTTTTCCGGCTTAAAAGTCGATGATGTGAGCATTTGAAAGAATGTCTTTGCATTTTTCCTTTGAAGCGCTGAAAGAAAAATATTTTTTTAGTGTTTATGTTACATAATTTTATCTTAAAACAGATTGGTTATATAACCACATTCACTTTTGTTAAAAAAACATACTACATTTTTCCTATGAGTAAAGAAGCACTGTTTATACATTTTACTTAGCTGCTAGCGAAACTTACTACTTTGTATTAAAAAGTAGCTGTAATGGTGCTACTTTTTTGAGAATGTTTTAATAACACTAGCTATATTTTGTATAAAATACAAATGTCAATTGACCTAATCAACTTCTTATTAACCTAATCAACTATTAACCTAATTCAAAGAATAATTTCATAGTTAATAGAAAATTAACAGGAAAAGATCATAACATGTGAAAATGTAATTGGACATTATTTGATCCTTAGTGATGATATAGCTCTAAGTTTTCATGTTTTGATAAGTTAAATACATCACAGGTTTCCGAACGATTTGTTTATTAACATGTACATTCAAAATGTTGTTTTTATATGGTGAGAGTAAAAAAAAATTCTTTATATAAACTATACAATCATGAAAGCATTCCATAAATTCTTACTGCTCAGTTTGTAAAATTGTTCATTTCAGTATCATATCTACAAGTACAGTATCAATTTGTAGAATGAACGCAAAAGAGAATGTAATTAATTCTCAATGAATGATTATCAACATAAATTATTTTAATAAATATAACAGCTTTAATAAAGAAATAGGGGAACAAGTATCACTTTAAAAGAAAATAAATATCAAAAACTGTAGTTAATTGTTGATTGAATGGATAAAAAATTTGCACTTAACTAATGGATAAAACGCTGAAAATTTTACATAGTCAAGTCAATTGTTTGTTTGCAAAACATTTTGGTATAAAAATGCATCTGGATTCCACACTTGAGGACAGCAACATCCCACATTTCTTATAAAAATTGTGAATTGACATGATACAAAAAAACTCGAATTACTTTATTTTTATCTAATTAATGAATTTAATGTCATTACAGATCCTTCAAATTAATTAAATTGACAGTTCTACAATATTTTTACGGCTACAAAGGAAAAGAAATGCCAAATACACAATCATAACAAATTTGACACTTCATAACCTAAATATTTTTTTCTTCCACTTTTGACATTGGGAAAGAAATTGAAACGCCAATTTTTAAACAAGCCACATATTGTGATTAATTTCATTAATACACTGTAACATTTCTCAAAATCACCATAAAATAACGAGATAAATAAACAGAAAGTCAGATAACAGGATTATATGTTCGATTAGGTGACGTTGTTTACATACCGTTTTAAAATCTGGTATAGTTCACTTTCACGTATTATAATTATTTCGGTGCGTTAATGTTTCCATACAGTCAATTAATTATTTTAAATTAAATAAATCAGATCTTTGAAATTATCAAGATGACGAGCGACATTAAAATCCAAATAGGTCGACAAATATACGTCGGTAAAAGCACAGGTGACCGTTCTTTACGATCAGCTGGAATGATTAATTTTCTTATTAGAAAATGTGGTTATCTTGTTTTCGATACGAATCTATTTTTCTTCTTATTTGATTATTTTATTGGATGGAATTTTTTATATTAAAATTATACTTAGAAATATTATTTTTTTATTTTGTTAAAAAAAACGACGCATAAAATAATAAATATTAAAACATAAGACTTAGAACATTTTTTAAAAGCATCTATCCAAATTTATTGAAACTATTTTGCAATGTTATCAACGTTTATACACGGGCTAAAATTAACAACATAGTTTGGAATGCAAGTAGAGCATTCACAAAGTTAGGTTTTCTTTTTCTGACCCGTTTTCAAGACGAAGAGTAAGATAAAGATTTTTTTGTCAATGCAAATGCGAACATGTATTTGATTAATGTGCTTAAAAATAGAAAATATTGAAGCATAAGTTTTTTAAATTATTTTTTAGGACATCTATTGAAGTCTTTTGAAACTATTTGGTAAAATGAGCGTTAATTTAAGGGTCAAACATCAATGCGTAGTTGGGAATAATATGTTTATTAATGTGATCATGATGTTTTTTCCTCTTTTTTGCAGACCTGTTTTCAAGAAGAAATAAAAAATGTGAGCGTATGAACCTGCCATGTGAAAGCAAACTCTTAAAACTTGTATTTTTTTGCACTGTTTTTACTTAAACATCGATAACTCTTTGAACTATCATGGATAGATGACGCTATTCAAACATATATTTTAATAAAATTAGTTTACTATGTATATTACCCAATCTACGAAAATGGTTAAGGTTAAGATTACCGATTTATTGACATTATTAACTAAATACGAAAGTACGAAAAAATATTGCTTCTCACTTTAAAAAGATAATGTTTACATAAATGGATCAAGTACAGTAAATGTCCAAAATCTGTTAAAATAAACCATCCGCGCGTTATGTTATCGTTTTAAATATTTGTCCTGAATAAAAAAAATAAAACATAATTATTTTACCTCCCATTTTCTTTATTTATCAAATAAAAATATTTTTTAGAATACCACCATTAGTATTTTAATAAACTTTACGACGCGATTTCCTTACTCCGTGAGCAAATTTCAACCAAATGTTTCACAACTGGGTAGGTATATAAAATTTCCATTAAATTGCAAAAAAAATATCTATTTAGTTTTAATGGAAGAACATAAAAGAAAATTAAAATAAGGAAAGCCGTGGTGTAATGAATAACACGCTCGGCAAGTGGAAGGGGTCACCGCTTATTTTACTGTTTCTCTCAATTTTAGAACAAAATATTCGTTCAACAAACATTTATGGATTTTTTTAACCTGAAAGACAAATGGATTGCACTTGTACCAATTGTTTAGAGCACACCTAAATAATATATTTTTTGTATGCAATTCACAAATGAAATTGGGGATGTCATAAAAACTGGCACTCGATGGGTTCTGAGCTCTAATTTCCAATTCAACATCCGCAGGCTATTTTTGATAAGATGCTCAACTTCAACAGGGGAATTTCGGAGTTCATTCTAGATGGTACCAAAAAACACGGTTTCCAATCTGGTAAAAAAGTTTATCTCATAATAATATTCACACGCGAGTACGTGCAATAGTGTTGCCAACATTTACAATGATGAACGACGAGTTCTCAATTACTGGGACCGAAGTAAATATTGTCTCCATGATTACAATGTGTGCGTCAATATTTTGCAGTTTGAATGAATTCTACTACTTTTTACCTACAAAACATCCATTATGGCACAAAAATGCTTAAATTATCGTTGAATCAAGATAAAATTGTGAAAGAAACTCTTAACGTTAATTATAATATAAAACATCCAGATCTGCTCAATATGTTAGAATATTTCTTAGAAATAGACTGAAATTTCACACTTTTTTCTTGAAAAACTGCCATTGACGAACTAGTTTACGAATATATGTACAAAATCCCGACGGAATTATTATTTGTTCAACGGGTTTTCGTGTTTTTCGTCCCATACCTCTAATTTTGTGAAATTTCAATATTTCGCGTCAATATTTTCCAGTTTTATTACCTTTGACTGACAAAAAAAAACAATTTTTCGTACAAAATTTCTAGAATTCTTATGAATCAAGACGAATGCAAAGTAGAAACGCATTAAAGTTAATTATGATATAAAATAACCTAACCTCCTAAATGTGTAGGAACATTTCTTCGTAATATACTAAAATTTGCTACTTTTCACTCGAAAAACTGGCATTGACGACCAAGTTTAGGAATATATGTGCAAAATCACGTCAGAAATATTTATATGTTCTACCAGTTTCCGTGTATATCGTCCCAAACCTCTAATTTTGCGAAATTTTAATATTTCACGTCAATATTTTCCAGTTATTACATTTAACTGACAAAAAAACAATCTTTCGTACAAAAATTCTAGATTCATTGTGAATCAAGACGACTGCGAAATAGAAACGCATTAAAGTTATTTGTGATATAAAATAACCTTACCTCCTAAATGTGTGAGAACATTTCTTAGTAATTTATTGAAATTTGCTACTTTTCACTCGAAAAATTGGCATTGACGACCAAGTTTAGAAATATATGTGCAAAATCACGTCAGAAATATTATTTGTTCTACGAGTTTCCGTGTTTTTCGTCCCAAACCTCTAATTTTGCAAAATTTCAATATTTCTTATTAATATACTGAAATTTGCTACTTTTCACTCGAAAAACTGGCATTGACGATCATGATTAGGAATATATGTGCCAAATCACGCCAGAAATATTATTTGTTCTACGAGTTTCCTTCTTTTTCGTCCCAAACCTCCAATTTTGCGAAATTTCAATATTTCGCGTCAATATTTTCCAGTTTTATTACCTTTGACTGACAAAAAAAAACATTTTCTTGTACCAAAATTCTAGATTTATTATGAATCAAGATGAATGCGAAGTAGAAACGCATTAAAGTTAATTGTGATATAAAATAACCTCACCCCCTTAATGTGTAGGAACATTTCGTCGTAATATACTGAAATTTGCTACTTTTCACTCGAAAAACTAGCATTAACGACCAAGTTTAGGAATATATGTGCAAAATCACGTCAGAAATATTATTTGTTCTACGAGTTTCCGTGTTTTTCGTCCCAAACCTCTAATTTTGCAAAATTTCAATATTTCTTATTAATATCCTGAAATTTGCTACTTTTCACTCGAAAAACTGGCATTGACGATCATGATTAGGAATATATGTGCCAAATCTCGTCAGACATATTATTTGTTCTACAAGTTTCCGTGTTTTTCGTCCCAAACCTCTAATTTTGCGAAATTTCAATATTTCGCGTCAACATTTTCCAGTTTTATTACCTTTGACTGACAAAAAAAAACAATTTTTCGTACAAAAATTCTAGATTTATTATGAATCAAGACGAATGCGAAGAAGAAAAGCATTAAAGTTAATTGTGATATAAAATAACCTAACCTCCTAAATGTGTAGGAACATTTCTTCGTAATATACTGAAATTTGCTACTTTTCACTAAAAAAACTGGCATTGACGACCAAGTTTAGGAATATATGTGCAAAATGACGTCAGAAATATTATTTGTTCTACGAGTTTCCGTGTTTTTCGTCGTAAACCTCTAATTTTGCAAAATTTCAATATTTCGCGTCAATATTTTCCAGTTTTTTTACCTTTGACTGACAAAAAAAAACAATTTTTCGTACCAAAATTCTAGATTTATTATGAATCAAGATGAATGCGAAGTAGAAACGCATTAAAGTTAATTGTGATATAAAATAATCTCACCCCCTTAATGTGTAGGAACATTTCTTCGTAATATACTGAAATTTGCTACTTTTCACTCGAAAAACTGGCATTAACGACCAAGTTTAGGAATATATGTGCAAAATCACGTCAGAAATATTATTTGTTCTACGAGTTTTTGTGTTTTTCGTCCCAAACCTCTAATTTTGCGAAATTTCAATATTTCTTATTAATATACTGAAATTTGCTACTTTTCACTCGAAAAACTGGCATTAACGACCAAGTTTAGGAATATATGTGCCAGATCTCGTCAGAAATATTATTTGTTCTACAAGTTTCCGTGTTTTTCGTCCCAAACCTCTAATTTTGCAAAATTTCAATATTTCGCGTCAATATTTTCCAGTTTTTTTACCTTTGACTGACAAAAAAAAAACAACTTTTCGTACAAAAATTCTAGATTTATTATGAATCAAGACGAATGCGAAGAAGAAAAGCATTAAAGTTAATTGTGATATAAAATAACCTAACCTCCTAAATGTGTAGGAACATTTCTTCGTAATATACTGAAATTTGCTATTTTTCACTAAAAAAACTGGCATTGACGACCAAGTTTAGGAATATATGTGCAAAATGACGTCAGAAATATTATTTGTTCTACGAGTTTCCGTGTTTTTCGTCGTAAACCTCTAATTTTGCAAAATTTCAATATTTCGAGTCAATATTTTCCAGTTTTTTTACCTTTGACTGACAAAAAAAAACAATTTTTCGTACAAAAATTCTAGATTTATTATGAATCAAGACGAATGCGAAGAAGAAAAGCATTAAAGTTAATTGTGATATAAAATAACCTAACCTCCTAAATGTGTAGGAACATTTGTTCGTAATATACTGAAATTTGCTACTTTTCACTCAAAAAACTGGCATTGACGACCAAGTTTAGGAATATATGTGCAAAATGACGCCAGAAATATTATTTGTTCTACGAGTTTCCGTGTTTTTCGTCGTAAACCTATAATTTTGCAAAATTTCAATATTTCGCGTCAATATTTTCCAGTTTTATTACCTTTGACTGACAAAAAAAACAATTTTTCGTACAAAAATTCTAGATTTATTATGAATCAAGACGAATGCGAAGAAGAAAAGCATTTAAGTTAATTGTAATATAATATAACCTAACCTCCTAAATGTGTAGGAACATTTCTTAGTAATATACTGAAATTTGCTACTTTTCACTCGAGAAACTGGTATTGACGACCAAGTTTAGGAATATATGTGCAAAATCACGTTTTATATAAAATATATGTGCAAAATATCATGTTTTTCGTCTCAAACCTCTAATTTTGCGAAATTTCAATATTTCGCGTCAATATTTTCCAGTTTTATTACCTTTGACTGACAAAAAAAACAATTTTTCGTACAAAAATCTAGATTTATTATGAATCAAGACGAATGCGAAGAAGAAAAGCATTTAAGTTAATTGTAATATAAAATAACCTAACCTCCTAAATGTGCAGGAACATTTCTTAGTAATATACTGAAATTTGCTACTTTTCACTCGAAAAACTGGCATTAACGACCAAGTTTAGGAATATACTCGTACTTGTAAGAATTTATTATTCACAAATTCTCATATCAGAAAAATATATTTGAATATATTTTATAAGAGGTACAGTTGAGATTTATCGCCTCTTTAAGAATAATTTAATACTCGAAACCATGACACGTGTGGATTTCGATATATTATTTCTTCTGATTCTTGACCTCAATGTTGAGGAACGTGACCCACATTACAACTAGTATACCGATAAGATTTTAAAAAATCCAGCCTCAACAACTTAGTGTGAGGATATGGAGAGACTCAGTGTGGATGGTCGCAGGAGTAGAGGTTCATTACTTATGCGCTGGAGCGACCAGGAGAATAGTGCCATGGGGCTACTATTGCCGTAAGTTTTACGTTAGCTGACAGCAGGATGTTGGGAGGATTTGAAAAGAATGTGCACCACATATCGCTAAGGCTAGAAAATTAGTTAGAGCATTTATTGAAATATAATATGCCAGCCACATCCATTGCATGGTCGCGGAATGTGACAGTTAACCCTTTCCTGTGATGTGTAACTAATATCTCTATAAATATAATAAATACTGGGTTCAGATTTTAAGTATTACTCCGTAATACAGTTATGCATTGAATGAAAAAAAAATAAGAATAATTATCATTTATCGGCCACATCAGAGATATTTTGTGAAAATCGGGAATAAATTCACCAATACAATCAAACGTGTGCTAGTATGTGACGTAAGTATATTCATTCTAAAAAAACCGCTATAGGTGAGGAAGCGCCGCTTTTCACGCCTCACTCTTACTCTATTTGGGTATATGGGAACGCAAGAAATATAATCTCAGTTCGCTCGCTTCTCTTGCTTCAGTAGCTTTCGGGCATCCCTTTAAGGTGGTCGCTTTGTGAACGTCGGCCGATGTTTTTTTTCATGTTTTCAGCAATTAAATTTAAATTATTATCGCTTTTGGCAATGAATATTCTTATTTTTCCGAATTTAAATCGCTCATTTTTACATGTGTATTGGAAGACACATCACCGGAACGCGCGGTTTTTTTTAGCACAGGAAGGGAAAGGTTAAAATCTAATATCTGTACCCTTAGTAGTATCTCAACTAGAGCACATAGAAGGATAAAAGATGTTTTGTTTCGTTATAATCCAAAGGAGGAAATCGTTTGCAGAAAAAAAATACGTGAGCATCTAACAGGCTGGAAGTTTTTGGACCTTAGTTGTATGTCATGAACACTATTCTTAAAGTGTTTTACTGCTGGCTTACCCTTAGATGTCTTCTTCTAGTCGCGCCAGCACATAAGTGGTCAACTTCTACTCCTGCGACCAATCACATTGTCAGTGATTACGAGTCTATGCGTGTCCTCTTTTCGCGAAATGTGACCGAAGAACTGAAAAATGCGTCGGGTACATAATTTTAATAGCCTCTAAATCTTTGATTATATATGAAATGATTTTAAATGGAACAAATTTTCCTTGTTCATATAACATACGAGTCAAATGTTGATGATTCATATGAATTTTCCCTAATAACGTTATATATAATATTACGTTAAGGAAAATGTCTACTTTTTTGCGATTAGTGCTGGTTTAACTCCATTTCAATCGATATAATTATTAATAGTGTACTCGAAAATATATACATACATACAAACAATCATGCCATTTCCCTGTCGAGGTAGGAAAAGAGGACAGATCTCCATACTTTCTTATCCACACACACACATATTTAGCCTATTTCATAACCATTCACTTACTTGCATTCACTCATTACTTCATTCCGTATTCTATCATTTATTATAATTCTATCTATTCTTTCAGTGAACTCGTAAAAACTGTTGTAAAATAAAAAATATCACCTCAAAAAGACATTAATAAATATAATTATTAATGGCGTACTCGAAAATACATATATACATACAAACAATCATGCCATTTCCCTGTCGAGGTAGGAAAAGGGGACAGATCTCCATACTTTCTGTCCACACACACACATATTTAGCCTCTTTCACAACCATTCACTTACTTGCATTCACTCATTACTTCATTCCGTATTCTATCATTAATTATAACCCTATCTATTCTTCTAGTGAACTTGTAAAAACTATTGTAAAATAAAATATCACCTCAAAAGGATGATGTTTAAAATGTATCATAAAACATATATGTTTTAAAGTCATCATCTTCATGGCTCCACAAACAGAGGTGAACTCCGGCCTCCTCAAGAAATATTTTACCTATTAACCTGTTCTCCGGTCTACTTCCAATCATGGACTCCTTACACTGTGAGGTCATTTTTCATTCAATTCAATATATCACTCGCGGTTAAGATAGAGTTAAGAGGTTTAGACTATTTTTTTAATTGATGTGTGAAATCCGTCAAAAGTTGTATGCTTTAATAAAAGTTTCAACACTGGTGTCACTGAGAAGATTAATAATTTCTTCATTAAGGCATTTTCTCATTTTTTTTTCTTTTTAAACTGGTTCAAATGCCTTCTTTTAAATTGAAATATCAACAACCTTTAGGAATTAGCAGCATTTCACTTTCTCGTTTCGGTTCATCCACGTATAACCAAGGTCTGATTTTAGTTTAGTACAGCTTAATTTTCATCTTTAGTTATTAAAGTTACTTATATTTTTTATAAAGCTCAGCTACCTAATTAATTCAAGTGATAAAAAGATTGAAAGTGATATATAAACAAAAATATAGGATGCCATAGATTTACGATCACACTGTTTTATAGATGTTATATTAAAACTTAGTTTATGATCTTACACTGAAACTGTGTTTGGTCATCAAATAACGGTAGAAAATTAATTAATGCATCAATTCTATTCATCAGTTCATCGAAAACTGTCATATCATCTCTGATGTTTGGACTAATATCATAATTGATGTGATGATTAATGTAATATTTGATGTGATGACTAATATCATATTTGTGTGATGACAAATATCATAATTTATGTGATGAGTAATATCATAATTAACGTGATGAAAAATATTATAATTTATACGATGACTAATATTATAATTAATATAATCACTTATATCATACTTGACGCAACGACTTATATTATTATTGTTGTGAAGACTTATATCATAATTGACGTGGTGACTAATATAATATTTGGTGTGATGACTAATATCATATTTGTGTGATGACAAATATGATAATTTGTGTATGATTAATAACATAATTAACGTGATGACAAATATTATAATTTATGTGATGACTGATTTTATAATTTATATAATTACTTATATCATATTTGACGCGACGACTTATACTATAATTGATTTGAAGACTAATATCATAATTGATGTGATGACTCATATAATATTAAATGTGATGACTAATATTATATTTGTGTAATGAAAAATATCATAATTTATGTGATGAGTAATATCATAATTTATGTAATGACAAATATTATAATTTATATGATGACTTATAATATAATTAATAAAATCACTAATATTACACTTGACGCGACGACTTATAACATGTTATAATTGATGTGAAGACTAATATCATAATTAATAAATTAGAATAAGTTGAGAAAATCCCGAGGTAGGGACAAAAATGTGTATTTGACGTTTATTTTGACAAAATTGCATTTTTATACACTTTGAAACTAAATACTCGTAGAAACGCAATTAAGTTAATTGTGATATAAAATAACCTAACCTCCTAAATGTGTAGGAACGTTTCTTAGTAATATACTGAAATTTGCTACTTTTTACTCGAAAAACTGGCATTGACGACCAAGTTTAGGAATATATGTGTAAAATCACGTCAGAAATATTATTTGTTCTACGATTTTCCGTGTTTTTCGTCGCAAACCTCTAATTTTGAGAAATTTTAATATTTTTTATTAATATACTGAAATTTGCTACTTTTCACTAGAAAAATTGGCATTGACGACCAAGTTTAGGAACATATGTGCAAAATCACATCAGAAATATTATTTGTTCTACGAGTTTCGGTGTTTTTCGTCCCAAACCTCTAATTTTGCGAAATTTCAATATTTCGCGTCAATATTTTCCAATTTTATTACCTTTGACTGACAAAAAAAACAATTTTTCGTACAAAAATTCTAGATTTATTATGAATCAAGACGAAAGCGAAGTAGAAACGCATTAAAGTTAATTGTGATATAAAATAACCTAACCTCCTAAATGTGTAGGAACATTTCTTAGTAATAAACTGAAATTTGCTACTTTTCACTCGATAAACTGGCATTGACGACCAAGTTTAGGAATATATGTGCAAAATCACGTCAGAAATATTATTTGTTCTACGAGTTTCCGTGTTTTTCGTCGTAAACCTCTAATTTTGCAAAATTTCAATATTTCGCGTCAATATTTTCCAGTTATTACCTTTGACTGACAAAAAAAACAATTTTCGTACAAAAATTCTAGATTTATTATGAAACAAGACGAACGCGAAGTAGAAACGCAAGTTAATTGTGATATAAAATAACCTAACCTCCTAAATGTGTAGGAACATTTCTTAGTAATATACTGAAATTTGCTACTTTTCACTCGATAAACTGGCATTAACGACTAAGTTTATGAATATATGTGCAAAATCACGTCAGAAATATTATTTGTTCTACGAGTTTCCGTGTTTTTCGTCCCAAACCTCTAATTTTGCGAAATTTCAATATTTTCCAGTTATGACCTTTGACTGACAAAAAAAACAATTTTTCATTCAAAAGATCTAGATTTATTATGAAACAAGACGAATGCGATGTAGAAACGCAATTAAGTTAATTGTGATATAAAATAACCTAACCTCCTAAATGTGTAGGAACATATCTTAGTAATATACTGAAATTTGCTACTTTTCACTCGAAAAATTGGTATTAACGACCAAGTTTAGGAATATATGTGCAAAATCACGTCAGAAATATTATTTGTTCTACGAGTTTCCGTGTTTTTCGTCTTAAATCTCTAATTTTGCGAAATTTTAATATTTCGCGTTAATATTTTCCAGTTTTATTACCTTTGACTGACAAAAAAAAACAATTTTTCGTACAAAAATTCTAGATTTATTATGAATCAAGACGAATGCAACGTAAAAACGCATTAAAGTTAATTGTGATATAAAATAAAATAACCTCCTAAATGTGTAGGAACATTTCTTCGTAATATATTGAAATTTGCTACTTGTCACTCGAAAAATTGGCATTGACGACCAAGTTTAGGAATATATGTGCAAAATCACGTCAGAAATATTATTTGTACTACGAGTTTCCGTGTTTTTCGTCCCAAACCTCTAATTTCGCGATATTTCAATATTTCTTATTAATATTCTGAAATTTGCTACTTTTCACTCGAAAAATTGGCATTGACGACCAAGTTTAGGAATATATGTGCAAAATCACTTCAGAAATATTATTTGTTCTACGAGTTTCCGTGTTTTTCGTCCCAAACCTCTAATTTTGCGAAATTTCAATATTTTCCAGTTATTACCTTTGACTGACAAAAAAAACAATTTTTCGTACAAAAATTCTAGATTTTATATGAAACAAGACGAATGCGATGTAGAAACGCAATTAAGTTAATTGTGATATAAAATAACCTAACCTCCTAAATGTGTAGGAACATTTCTTATTAATATTCTGAAATTTGCTACTTTTCACTCGAAAAATTGGCATTTACGACCAAGTTTAGGAATATATGTGCAAAATCACTTCAGAAATATTATTTGTTCTACGAGTTTCCGTGTTTTTCGTCCCAAACCTCTAATTTTGCGAAATTTCAATATTTTCCAGTTATTACCTTTGACTGACAAAAAAAACAATTTTTCGTACAAAAATTCTAGATTTTATATGAAACAAGACGAATGCGATGTAGAAACGCAATTAAGTTAATTGTGATATAAAATAACCTAACCTCCTAAATGTGTAGGAACATTTCTTATTAATATTCTGAAATTTGCTACTTTTCACTCGAAAAATTGGCATTTACGACCAAGTTTAGGAATATATGTGCAAAATCACTTCAGAAATATTATTTGTTCTACGAGTTTCCGTGTTTTTCGTCCCAAACCTCTAATTTTGCGAAATTTCAATATTTTCCAGTTATTACCTTTGACTTACAAAAAAACAATTTTTCGTACAAAAATTCTAGATTTATTATGAATCAAGACGAACGCGAAGTAGAAACGCATTTAAGTTAATTGTGACATAAAATAACCTAACCTCCTTAATGTGTAGGAACATTTCTTAGAGTAATATTATATACTGAAATTTGCTACTTTTCACTCGATAAACTGGCATTGACGACCAAGTTTAGGAATATATGTGCAAAATCACGTCAGAAATATTATTTGTACTACGAGTTTCCGTGTTTTTCGTCCCAAACCTCTAATTTTGCGAAAGTTCAATATTTTCCAGTTATTACATTTAACTGACAAAAAAAACAATCTTTCGTACAAAAATTCTAGATTTATTGTGAATCAAGACGACTGCGAAATAGAAACGCATTAAAGTTATTTGTGATTATAAAATAACCTTACCTCCTAAATGTGTGAGAACATTTCTTAGTAATTTATTGAAATTTGCTACTTTTCACTTGAAATACTGGCATTGACGACCAAGTTTAGGAATATATGTGCAAAAAAAAGGAATATATGTGCAAAAAAAAACAATCTTTCGTACAAAAATTCTAGATTTATTGTGAATCAAGACGACTGCGAAATAGAAACGTATTAAAGTTATTTGTGATATAAAATAACCTTACCTCCTAAATGTGTAGGAACATTTCTTAGAAGTATACTGAAATTTGCTACTTTTCACTTGAAATACTGGCATTGACGACCAAGTTTAGGAATTATGTGCAAATCACGTCAGAAATATTATTTGTACTACGAGTTTCCGTGTTTTTCGTCCCAAACCTCTAAATCCTTGCGAAATTTCAATATTCTCCAGTTACTTTGGACTAACAAAATATCAATTTTTCGTACTAAAATGTTGTAATTTTAATGAATCAAGACGTAAGTATAGCACAAATTTCATTTACGTAAATTGTGATAGAAAACATCCAATGCTGCTAAATTCGTATGAACGTTTCTTAGTAATACTATATAGGTAAATTTCATACTTTTCACCCAAAAAACTGCCATTGTGGACCGAATTTACGAAAATTATGTTTAAAATCAAGACCGAATTATTATTTGTTCTACATGTTCTCGTGTTTTTCGTCCTAAACCTTTAATTTTGCGAAATTTCAACATTTTGCGTCAATATTTTCCAGTTTTATTACTTTGAACTAACAAAATATCAATTTTTCTTACTAAAAAGCTGGAATCGTATTGAATCAAGACAAAAGTGAAGTAGAATGACAATGGCAGTTTTTCGGGTGAAAAGTATAAATTTTCCCTACATTACTTAGAGTTCATACAAATTCAGCAGGATTGGACGTTTTATATCACAATTAATGACAATGCGATTTTTACTATACTTTTGTCTTGATTCATTACAATTCTAGTATTTTTGTAGAAAACTTTAGAATTTTGTTATTCCAAAGGAATGAAACTGGAGAAAATTGACGCAAAATATTCAAATTTCGCAAAATTAGAGGTTTGGGACGAAAAACACGAAACGTGTAAAACAAATAATAATTCTGTCTTGATTTTAAACAAAATTTTTGTTAATTCGGTCCACAATGGCAGTTTTTCGGGTGAAAAGTATGAAATTTCCCTATACTACTAAGAAACGTTAATACGAATTCAGCAGGATTGGACGTTTTCTATCACAATTAACGTTAATGAGATTTGTGCTATACTTACGTCTTGATTTATAATAATTCCAGCATTTTAGTAAGAAAAGTTGATATTTTGTAAGTCCAAAGTAATAAAACTGGAGAATATTGACGCAAAATATTGAAATTTCTCAAAATTAAAGGTTTGGGACGAAAAACATGTACAACAAATAATAATTCTGTCGTGATTTTGTACATATATTCCAAAAACTTGTTTGTTAATAAAAGTTTTTTGAGTGAAAAGTTTTAATTTTCCATATATTACTTAGAAATGTTCATACAAATTCAGCAGGATAAGACGTTTTATATCACAATTAAGGTCAATGCATTTCTACTTGACTTTTGTCTTGATTTATTACAATTCCAGCATGTAAGTATGAAAAATTGATATTTTGTTAATATCAATTTTTGTTAATATCGACGCAAAATATTGAAATATCGCAACATTAAGGTTTAGTACGAAAAGAACGAAAATATGTAGAACAAATAATAATTCTGTCTTGATTTTAAATATAATTTTTGTAAATTTGGTCGACAATGGCAGTTTTTTGGGTGAAAAGTATGAAATTTCCCTATATTACTAAGAAACGTTCATACAAATTCTCTTTTGTTAGTCGAAAGTATTAACACCGGAGAATATTGACGCAAAATAATGAAATTTAGCAAAATTAGAGGTTTGGGACGTAAAACACGAAATCACGTTTAACGAATATTAATCATGTCTTGATTTTGTACATATATTCGTAAACTCGGTCGTCAATGGTACTTTTTCGAGTCAAAAGTGTGAATTTGCATTTTGTTTCTCAGAACATATTCTGCAGATTTGGACGTTTTATATTATAACTAACGCAAAGCGTTTCACTCACAACGATAATTCAAACATTTTTGTACTAAAATGGGTGTTTTGTTGGTAAGAAGTTGAATTCATTGAAACTGAAAAATATTTTCGGAAAAGATTGAAATTTCGCAAAATTAGAGGTTCGGGACAAAAAACACGTGGAACAAATAATAATTCTGTAGTAATTTGATACATATTTTCGTACTTTGTTTTTATTTTTCTTAATTTTTTTTAACCTAATTTTTTTTATAATTAAAAAAAAAATTGAAAATAAAGTTTAATTTCAGTTTTGAAAATAAAAGTTGTGCACTGGTGAATCGCCGTGCAATAATCTTACGCCTTGTTATAATTTTCTTTGGCATTTTGTTTTTATGGTATCCTGTAATTTGTACATACCGTAAATGACGCTTAATACTCGCCAGTAACCTTAGTGTTTCTCTCTTTGAAGTCAATTAATAGAATTTTTTGACAATCACAAATATTCTTGATATATGTCCATCCAAGCTCTTAGTTGTTCAAGAGGGAAACTTTTGGACCTCAGTGGTTCATTTTAGTAAAGCGTTCTCTCTTTTAAAATATTCATTTCCACTTTGGCTTAACGCATATCCATTTTTTTCCATAAATCAATGAAATTGAAGTCGGCAGAAATATTACAATGTCTAGAGGGCATTTCAATTAGAATAACATAAATAAGCCAAGTGTTGCAGATAATAACAAAATACTCAATCAAGACCGGTTACGGACAATTGAGAGATTTAATAATTATAATAAAAGAACGATTTATATAGCGCCGTTAAGAAAGTAAATACTTCTCAAGGGCGTTCTAGCTCGGGACAAGAACCCACCATTATTGAGAGATCAAAAATATTACAAAAAAGTATGTATATACGTACTCGTACACAGGGGCAAAACAATTGGTTGGCGAGAGAGGCATTTGCCCTGGGCGCAACCTGGATTAGGGCGCAGAACTGGAGCTTCGTTGAATGTGTAAAAATAACCATTGTAATTTATTTTGTTGAGAACCAGTGATATTTCAATTATCAGAACCACTGTGAGAAACTGTTTTACAAGAATATTATTAGCCAAATATGTGCACATTTTCTCAATTTTGTAAATGTCAAATAAACGGAGACGCCAAGAACAAAATTGTCATTGTATGGTCATCTCCCTACTAGTAAAAGTAGAGAGAACATATTTTCATTGGTTCTTTTCTAATTACATACTCTCTTCTGACACATGCAGGCACCTTGGTCATACATACTCTTTTATTTTACAGCTTTCACTCTCTTGCCTTCTTCGAAATTCAATAAATTTGGTCTAACCACGTTTTACTAGGTGATGAATATGTAACTCACTGAATGACAAACAATAATGTACAGCACGGGGCCTAGTTGCTAAGACGCTAGTCTTCTAACCTGGAGGTTACGGGTTCGATTCTCGTTGGAACCATAATTGACAAAAAATCAGTCTGGTTTACTCTTAAAGTCTCTCAACATTTTCTGATCGGCTGGAAGAAATTGCCATAAGGCAATGATCCCTCCAGGTTATATGTTTGCAACGAAAGTATTACACAATAGAATTACATTTCAAATGTATCTTTTAACTTTAATAATTTTAATCATAATCAATATTTAATACGAAAATAAAAAAAATAAAAATCTTTCAGCTGCAATAAAATTCGTTATTTTAATAATTGCAAATTTATGAAAAGTTATTTTAATTTCTAGTGATTCTTTTTTGTTTCATTCTGAAATCTCTTAATTTTGGTCACTTTTTTCCCTCGAGCAATATTACTCCACGCCCGCATGTACGAGAGAGAAGCGAAGGATGGACCGGAGGGGGGGAAGAGGCCAATGATTGTACCAAAGAGTGGATGCTGCAGAACAACTCTTCTTAACATGTGGGTCGCAGCCTTATTTGGGTAACCAGATATTTATACCTTAATTTGCCGTTTTAACATGAACTTGAACTCACTTCTCTAGCATTTATCACCCCATGAACGCTATCGTTATTATGTAATATCTTTGAAAAAGCATGAACTTAGAAAGTTTCCGTGCCATTAGCTTTCATATGCCATAGGAAGAGATACTGGAATAATCTATTGACAAAATCTTTTAAGCCTTATCATTATTGGCACGCCACATTTTTTTCTTTTTCAATGAATAAAGTCAAAAGATATCCCCAAAAATTAGCAGATGGTAAATTTTCATCCGATACTAAAAAAATATAATATATATATTTTATTTTTCTTTTAATTTACACATGACAAGAAATATACACAATTTGCAAAAAAAACAACAGGTAGTTTAATTTGGACACAGTTTTAATAGATCTGAGTTTGTTGCCTTTCATTTATCGTGTCCCTAGTAAACTAGGATTTTGCATGTCATCTCACTGAGTAAATGAATAATTGCGTTTTATTAATTGGATCTTATTCAGATCCATTACAATTGGGTCCTGCCTTAAAAAAGTTTTAGAAACGCTGCTGCAAAAGAAATAAAATGGTTATTGGAGGGGGGGGGGGAGACTGCCGCCAGCTGTCCATGAGCTGTGATGTCTTTATTATTGGGCAAACCACAGCCTATACACTGTACAGACTCACCTTCACACGCAGACTCCCACATATACAATGAAGTTTAAAACTCGATAAATCAAATATTGTCAAACTTTTTTTCGCTTTAATAATTATTTCTGTTGACTTTTAATTATTGCTTAAATGATAGTAAAATGTGACATTTTCTTTAAAAAAGATAGTTTATATTTGATACATTCAAGTAATATACGAGTAAGTAAACCACGATGAAACTAGTTATTATAAAAATACATATACAAGTAATCATTGTGTGGTATGTTTTATTATAAAAAAAAATGTCATTTAGGGGTCATTAATATTAAAAAGTTTATGTTTAAAAATAAGGATGACGTCAAATATATATTTGTGAAAACTCTTATACCAAAATTTCTAGCTATGAATATACAGCTTGATCATCAAAACATCGTAACATATGGACCCAAAGCGCTGGTCAAGATAACCAAAGACCAGCAAAATTTACTGAGATTCGAAAACCGAATATTCTAAAAGGTACTCAGCCCAAAATAATCAGAAGGATTCTGAATATTAAGATCTAATGAAGAAACTCAATTTCGATCGAGACAACAAAATATTACCAACGATATAAAATCGCAAAGGTTGGTATTAGTGGAGGGCTGGATTCAAATATTTTTCGTCGCCATTTTTTTTTTTCATCACCATTTTCAAACAATTTTTCATCACCAGTAATGATGCGGTAAAGGAACCTTTGCTTGTGGCCATGCGTGGCTCGATGACACGCGAGCAAACCAGCAGAAATTGTCGAACGTTGATTTTTGTTGTTTTCACTCAAAACATGTGGAACTCAGGCGCCAAACTTCTGGACTTTTCCCATTGATTTAAGATGGCTGTATATGCAGTCATGTGACTACAATTCATCTGCTCAGCCAATTCTACGGGGGTTTGAAGGGGATCTTCATGAATAATATGGTTTAAGTGGTCCTCATCGAAGTCCATTGGTCGTCCGGAACGCTCCATGTCTTTCAGATCGAAATTACCGTCTTTGAAACGCAAAAACCATCAACGAGCTGTCCTTTTATTCATAGCATCTTCACCGTACACTTCGCAAATATCGCGAGCAGCTTTGGCAGCTTTATTCCCTCGATTGAACGCGAACAGAAGGAGGTATCCATAATGCTCACTTTTGTCTACTTGACATTCCATTTTGAAGGCTTGTAATCAAATAAAATAATATATGTCACTTAAAAGCAAACACAATATCTTGTACAGCAAAACATTTTCTTGCGAATAGCGTATAATATTACCATTTTGTTTTACTTTTGGTGCTCATTTTTAAATTGAAAAAAAACGGACACAACTTATGTTAACACCCAATACTTACGACCGAGACTCATTCTCTTACAGTTCCTTTCCTCCAATCAAAATATAATTGACTTGTTCCAATTATACTTTTCTTGGTCTTTCTTTAACATATCTTCTACTCATATTTATCTGATACACTCGTATAAACGTATTTCTACATTTATTCGTTCTACACGTGAAAAACATTTATGCGTACTCTTCTTCACCCTACTTACTACACAATTCATCCTAAATTAATACAATCCGTATTGTGTTCTATATTAGGTATCACTCCATGGTTTATTCTCAATATACCCATTCTTACAGCATTTATTCAGTTCCTAACAATATTTTGAGTATTATTAATAATAAATACATATAAGAACATGTTGAAAATATATGGTTGCCTCCTCGTAGATCTTATAGACGATAGTGAGTACCCATGCCTGTTTTGATGGTCTCAAGGTAAATTATAAGCCTGCGGACCTCAAAGGTGAATTAGGCCTACAGCCCAGGAAATCGGAGAGAGCCTATGGAGTTACTTATTTTAATAAAAATACCAAATTAGAATACTCGTATTAAAAACAGTTAAACCACAATAGCTACAAGTGACAGAAGGAGCAATGGAACGGGCAATGTTTGGAAATCCATTCTGACTACTATTCCCGTTGTAAATGAGTGTACTAAGTACATTCTATGAGTACACAGCGTACAATATAACATGGGAATAACACGTAATAAACGAGTATACATTCCCCTATGTAAATTAATGTTTTCTATGAATGTAGTACATACTATTTAATATTGGAATAAAACCGACTATATGGTATACTCTACATTTCCCTATTATTATATGTATAGAATATAAATATAACATATCTATCGAGTGTGATATTAAAAGTCACTCCCAATTGGTTTGAGTATAACTTTTTAAATGTATACATACATACCATCACGCCGTTTCCCCGATGTATAGTACGAGTATATTGTATATTAACAGATATTTCACATCTTCCCCATCCATACACCTTCTCATACAGCCCCTTTAATTTCACTTACTTCTTACTTCTCCTTCTTTCAAAATATAATTCACATGATCCAACCAAGCTTTTCATGGACATCGTCTACTACACCTTCCACTCACATTTACACTGCATTTTTTTGTAAGTATTTTTTCATTCATTCGTTCTAGTTGTCAAAACCATCTGAGACTACTCTTTTTCAACACATCATATGTTTACATTCAACCCTACTCACTTTTATTTTTTAAAGAATATATGTGACCGAAGTCAAACGTGTCCTTATACCCTGGAACGCTAGGCGGAAAAAAGTTACTGTGTCGTTCGAGGGGAGTAGCACAGCGCGGGGTTCGAACCGACGACAATGGTCTCCCCATGTATTCTTCACGGATCACGTATTTCTGCAGCGTTTATTCGACTCTTTTCAGTATTTTTCCACGTCGACGTTTCACTTCCACACATGAAAGTTGGTCCTACAGTACTTTGTTTTTTTTCTAAACAGAAAATTATATTTTATTACTATATCCCTTTTGTTGTATAAAGGAAATCCTGGCAGGCTTATTGCCATGTGCTTGTGTCTTCCAACCAACCAGAAAGATATTAAAGTAGTCTTAAGCGAAAACCAAACTGCAATTCATTTAAAAAAAATGTTCCAGCGGGGTTTGAAACCGTAATCTCCGGGCTGGGAGACAAGCGTCTTACCAACTAAGCTACGGATATAAAGATTAAATAAAAAACATGTACCGCATTTAAATCGTCTTGATGTACGCCAACAATAATAATTTAATAATTGCTTCCCAAAGAGCAAGCAATTCGATTGCTGAATGCTTTCAATACTCCACCAACTGCTCAAACAATTGCGAGGGTGATTAACTCGTACTATGCAATATTCCACAGTACTTTCTATAAGTAAAGTACGTACTATATAATATGGGAATAAAACGTTCAATATACGTTTGCCGTTATAAATTAACATAGTTTGCACTTGCTTTGAGTGTATTACGTACTAATAATATGGGAATAAAACGTTCAATATACGATTACCGTTGTAAATTAACACAGTTTGCACTTTCTTTGAGTATATTACGTACTAATAATATGGGAATAAAACGTTCAATATACGATTGCCGTTGTAAATTAACACAGTTTGCACTTGCTTTGAGTATATTACGTAGTATAACGTATCAATCAACAATTCCCAGAACTAACCAACAGATGGCGCCTCTAATTACAAATCCATACAATGCTTAGTTAGTACCAGCCTTTAGAAGTTACGTGTCAAACTTTCATGACATTCCGACATTGTGTCATTGAGTTACAGTGGTTTTAGTGACGCTAATTTTGCTATTTTAAAAACAATGGAAAAAACCGAATTTCGTATGTTGATAAAACATTGCTTTTTAATGGGAAAAAATACCGTTCAAACTCAGCGATAGCTTGAAAAGTGTTATTCGGGCTCTGCTGCGTCGAAAACAACCATTTGTCGGTGGTATGCTGATTTCAAACGCGGTTCTACAGACACAAATGATGCTGAACGCTCTGGTCCTCCAAATGAGGCTGTTACACCAGAAAACATTAAAAAACCCTCAAAATCGTGATGGAAAATCACAAAGTAAAGTTGCGTGAGAAAGCTGACATTCTGAAGATATCATTTGGTAGTGTTTACACTATTTTCCATGAACATTTAGTCATAAAAAAGTTTTTTTCGAAATGGGTGCCGTGTTTGCTCACAATGAAACAGAAACAACAACGCATCGATGATTCAGAGCGCTGTTTGGCACTGTTTACGCGAAATAAACAAGAGATTTTGCGTCGGTATGTGACAGTGGATGAAACTTGGATCCACCACTATACTCCGCAATCAAATCAAGTCAGCCGAGTGGAGAACAGCCGGTGAAAGTCGTCCGAAGCGACCAAAAACTCAACAGTCGGCCGGGAAGGTTATGGCCTCCGTATTTTGGGATGTGCATGGTATAATATTCATCGATCACCTTGAAAAGGTAAAAACCATCAATAGCGAATATTACATAGCGTTATTGGAGCGTTTGAAGGTAGAAATTGCGAAAAAAACGGCCCCATATGAAGAAGAAAAAAGTTCTCTTTCATCAGGACAATGCACCGTGTCACAAGTTGATGGTAACGATGGCCAAATTGCATGAGTTGAACGTCGAATTGCTTCCGCACCCACCGTATTCTCCAGATTTGACCTCCAGCAAATATTGGCTGTTCGCAAACCTCAAAAAGATGCTTCAGGGAGAGATTTGGCTCCAATGAAGAAGTGATTGCCGAAACTAGCGCCTATTTTGAAAACAAAGATAAATCGTTCTACACGGCTGGCATAGAATGTGTTATAATATGGAAATAAAACGTTTAATATACGATTGCCGTTATAAATTAACATAGTCAGCGCTTGGAGTATATTACGTACTATATCATATAATATGGGAATAAAACGTTCAATATACGGTTGCCGTTATAAATTAACATAATTTGCGCTTGCTGTGAGTATATTACGTACCTACTAATAATATGGGAATAAAACGTTCAATATACGATTGCCGTTGTAAATTAACATAACATAGTTTGCACTTGCTTTGAGTAAATCATGTACTATATAATATGGGAATAAAACGTTCAATATACGATTGCCGTTATAAATTAACATATTAAACACTTTCTTTGAGTATATTACGCAGTTATTATATAATTAAATTATATAATTTGGGAAGAAAACGTTTAATATATGTTACGGTTGCCGATATAATTTAATATAATTAGCACTTTCTTTGAGTACAGTACGTACTGTGAAATATGGGAATAAAACATTCAATATACCTTTCCCGATACAAATTATTGTACTTAATATTTTCTATGAGTATGGTGCCTACTTTATAATTTTCATTAAGTATATAAATTAATAAAATTTTATAGAAAACTTCGGCGATACAAATGAGTATATGGTAGTACTTTCTACGAGTATAGAAAGATCGATTCGATAGGATATTTTTCCGACATAATTGAGTATCCTACATAAATGTGTAACGTAAAAATAAATTCTTATATTATATATAGGGAATCTCTGAAGCTTTATAGCAGGCGTCACTTCTCAGAACCGAAAAACGTGATCCTTGTAATGTCCTTGGCGATTCCTCACGCAAGCACTCCCTTATCATTATTCCCGGCAAATACTACCAAACACGATGAAGATGTTTTGCCTCCGCTCCACACTCTGCTCGGAAGATGACCAATTAAAACTTATTCGCAACGCAAACACGTCGGAAGACATTATTCTTGATACGCAATAATTACTGATAAATATTCCAACAATGGACTTTCTTTGCATTCAGAATTTTATGGGAAAATATAAATTCTGGTTTTTATGTGAAGGCTGATTTAATCTTAGTAAAACGTGCATTCGTTCATTGATTAGTCAGATTGGCTTACACCTAGTTGTCCGGGGCTCGATACCCGGTGGGTCCCAATGGGAGTTTATTAATGTGCTGGCGGTTTTATTAATAGTTGCTTATTTAAATTATTGAAGTGCTTTTGAAGTAAAAAGCGTTATGAAATAGCCCTATATAAATTCCTAGGTTTGTTTCTCCTCGCTGTAAACTTTTTATGGTAACATTTTTTTAAATACTTTATGTAAAAAAATACTTCAGTTCTCTTTAAAATGTAGAAATTAATGCATGTATAAAATTGATATTTTAAATAAAATGAAGAAAGGAGCTTTAAGATAGTTTGGACATGTGATGAAAGAATGACTAAGCGAGTATACAAGTCGTGCAAGGTGTGCATGAAAGAGGCAGAGTAAAACGTGGCTGCACCCAATGTGGCTGGCAGTCAATAATAGTGGGTTCGAATCCCGAGTTAAAGCGCCCTTGACGAGAGTAATCTCTGTACGACGCTATATAAATTGTCCTTTTATAGTCATAACTATTATTCAAATAGACTTAGGTATGCAAGATAGAACCAAATGTTTGTTTTATTGTGTATGCTTTATTCGAAAACTGATATGTTAATTCGGGGAGAAAACGAGCACGTTAACTTGGTTAGGATATGTAAAACAAAGCATATCTAACTTAATTTGTTAATATGTCAAACCAGGCATATCCAACTTAGTTTGTTAATATGTTAAACCAGCCATATCTAACTTAGTTTGTTAAAATGTTAAACCAGGTATATCTAACTTAGTTTGTTAATATGTTAAACAAGGCATATCTACAATAACTTCATTTGTTAGCATGTAAAACCAGCCATATCTAACTTAGTTTGCTAATATGTTAAACCAGGCATATCTAACTTAGGCCTATCTTATCTAATTTTACAACAAAAGGAAAAATATAAATAATTTTACTTACTCCAAAAAAACTGATTATTCATCTTTTTTAAGAAGTTTTGGCGAGTCTTAAATTATACTGGAATGGTTTGGACAGAAAACTGTACAGCTCTTTCAATTATTACGAACTGAGTTTTATATTTATTGGAAGAGATAGAAGCACTCAAGAAGAAAAAAGTGTGCCTTTTTAACTGTACATATTTCAACCACAATTTAGTTCAGATCAGTTTGATCCCTCGACCACCCACGGAACTGAGTTCGATCCCACCAACATCATCCAGCGAAATATACCCTCGATCTTCTGATCAAAATAGTCTTTATTTATTTTTTACGGGAACGATGTCACGAAGTGGCGAGTAAAATCTGCCCAAAGAGATTCCGTCTGCAGTGACAACACATCTGAATGTGAAAAGAATAGTGGCGACGCGACGACGGACTTAAGGTCCGACATCACGGGAGATGTACAATGACTCGTAGTTCATTAAATATACTTATAAAGTGGCTAAATGTCTGCAATTCAAACAGTCTAGCAAGTTGTCAGTACTTTCACAGAAAATTTCGAATGTAGCAAAACTATACTTTGACGCCACTAAATCGGAGTAACCAATTGGTCTAAAGATGAACCCATGTGAAGCTAAGTGGAAACTCTTAGGAAATTTCGTAAATTGTATTTCAACAACAGATTAGTATTGTTCCAAAACTTTTATAATAATAATAATCTCAGCTGAACAAATGTTAATAAAAACACAACACTGCCCGTACCTGTAGTGTTATTAAACAAGGGCCTGTCCGATAATTCTTTAAAATGTCATCATTTACACCCAATTTCTGGTCAGGTGCGAAAACTTCGGTTCGTTGTTATTATATTTATGAATTCTGGTGAAATCAGACCGAAATGGGCCTGTCAGTCCTGCTTAAGCCATCATTTGCACAAAGGATCTTTTGAATCAGAGGTACACACATTGTGGTAGAAAATTTTTCGTTGTTTTTTAGTTTAATTTAAACAATTTTGTCTTAACTTCTATTTAATTTATAAAAACAATTATTTCTAGATATTGTTATATTTCATTATTATTTCTATTTCTACAATTCCGAACGGCATGTAGAGATAGGAAACAAAGTCCACGGGGCACTGAAAAAAAAAAAAAATATATATATATATATATATATATATATATATATATATATATATATATATATATATATATATATATATATATATATATATATATATATATATATATATATATATATATATATATATATATATATATATATATATATGTATATATATATATATATATATATATATATATATATATATATATATATATATATATATATATATATATATATATATATATATATATATATATATATATATATATATATATATATATATATATACACATATATATATATATATATATATATATATATATATATATTATATATATATATATATATAATATATATATAATATATATATATATATATATATATATATATATATATATATATATATATATATATATATATATATATATATATATATATATATATATATATATATATATATATATTATATATATAATATATATAATATATATATATATATATATATATATAATATATATATATATATATATATATATATATATATATATATATATATATATATATATATATATAGATACAATATATATATACTCGAGCTGGAGGGTATCAAAATATTCTAAGATGATGTAAACAACAGTATTTTGGTGCCAACTTTAATGTATGGGAGTGAAATGTAGACGTAGAAAAAGACTAAAAGGAGCGAATAAATGCTGAAGAAATGCGTGCTCTGAGAAGAGTACATGGAGGAACAGAACACAGAATGAAGTGATCATGGATGAATATACTCGTAAACTTAAGACTAATTAATATATTGTATTAAGTAGAGCACTCTGAGAAGAGTACGTGGAGGAACAGAACACAGAATGACGTGATCATGGATGAATATAAACTTAAGACTAATATATTGTATTAAGTAGAGCACTCTGAGAAGAGTACATGGAGGAACAGAACACAGAATGAAGTGATCATGGATGAATATACTCGTAAACTTAAGACTAATTAATATATTGTATTAAGTAGAGCACTCTGAGAAGAGTACGTGGAGGAACAAAACACAGAATGAAGTGATCATGGATGAATATAGACTTAAGACTAATATATTGTATTAAGTAGAGCACTCTGAGAAGAGTACATGGAGGAACAGAACACAGAATGAAGTGAACATGGATGTATATAAACTTAAGACTAATATATTGTATTAAGTAGAGCACTCTGAGAAGAGTACATGGAGGAACAGAACACAGAATGAAGTGATCATGGATGAATATAAACTTAAGACTAATATATTGTATTAAGTAGAGCACTCTGAGAAGAGTACATGGAGGAACAGAACACAGAATGAAGTGATCATGGATGAATATAAACTTAAGACTAATATATTGTATTAAGTAGAGCACTCTGAGAAGAGTACATGGAGGAACAGAACACAGAATAAAGTGATCATGGATGTATATAAACTTAAGACTAATATATTGTTTTAAGTAGAGCACTCTGAGAAGAGTGCACGGAGGAACAGAACACAGAATGAAGTGATCATGGATGAATATAAACTTAAGACTAATATATTAAGTAGAGCACTCTGAGTTGATTTGGACGTGGAGAACGAATGGATGAAGAAATACTAACAAAGCAAACATTTAGTGCAAATGTAAATAGAATGCGTGGTAGCGGAAGACCAAGGAAAGTATTGTTAAAAATGTAAATTATATTTTGAAAGAAAGAAATGTAATAAGTCAGAGAAATCGAAAGAGTTGTATGAGAAGGTGTAAAGATGTAGAAGAGGCGGAAGATGTGTGTCCGCGATAGGAAAGTATGGAGCTCAGGAAACGGCGTGATGGTAAAATATGTATTTCAATATTTTATAGATTTTTTTTTTAAAGTTTTCGAACATCTGCCTGCACCATTTCTAAAACTATTGATCACCATCTGAATTGTGTTTTTGTCAGCCGTGTCAAAAGTTTTTGTATTCAATTTTTTTGTTTTCTTTTTAAAATTCCGAAAACTCGACCCCTACTGTGCCGATTATCCCATCTGATTATTTCATATCTTTGTTAGGTGTCACCCCGTGAAAGCATTCTCGTTTCTATTCATCAGCTTTGGACTCGAACAAAAGATGACAACAGAATACTAGACAAAGATCCAGAAGCGTACGAAACTGAACGAAACTTGAATATTTCACAAAAGCTTGAATACAATCATGACACGGATTTCAATGCAGAGAAATTGATCTCATTCGAAGTGCACGCTTTAGATATTAAATAATCAAAATAAATTGACTTAAATACCGTTGTACAACCAAAATTACAGTTCTGTATAAAATATATATCGTATAATGGCAAACATTACTCAACAGACGATTTTGGTGAAGTCGCGCAGAGGTCAATGTTTATCGTCCTCGTCATAACACTATGTCCCTATTGGGGCAGGCAAAGAAACGAGATCTCCACTTTATTATTGATTTTGCTCCTGTCACATCAATACACCTCGTCGTGCATAATATCTTTTTTACAAGCGTTTCACTGTTTATTTTTTCAGAATTGTATTGCTTATTCATGCCACGTTTTTCTAGGTCTTCTTTAACTTTTCATAACTTTTATACTACTTATATAGTTTATTTTTGCAAATTTTTCATCATTCTTTCTTTCTACGGGGCTGAACTATATCAATGCTCCTTTCTTCATCTTACGCACTTCATCTTCTTTCAATCCTATTTTGTTTTCTAATATCCTCATTTCTTCTTACATCGTTCATTGTTTTTCTACACATCTATGTTAATAAGTGAATTTATAATATGACTAAAAATGCTACAGTGTCCTATGTTCCTGAGTGAGCTAATAAAATGTCTAATAATGCTTTCAAATCTTCCGAGTATGTTCATAAGTAAGCTAATAAAAATGCCACAGTGTCCTATGTTCCTGAGTGAGCTAATAAAATGTCTAATAATGCTTCCAAATCTTACGAGTATGTTCATAAGTAAGCTAATAAAAATGCCACAGTGTCCTATGTTCCTGAGTGAGCTAATAAATTGTCTAATAATGCTTCCAAATATTACGAGTATGTTCATAAGTAAGCTAATAAAATGGCTGAAAATACTTTCACATCATATGTTTATTAGTGAACTAATGAAATTAATAAAAATGTTTCCACATACTATTATGTGCTGTTGAAATATGTGCACAGACAAGAATACATATGTTGACAATTTATGAAAGAATACAAAGAGATAAGGGGTGAATGTTCACTTAAGGTGGATGTGTTCAATAAGATGAAGAATAGCATTCTGAAATTATTTGGGCATGAATAACGAATTAAGGTAGAATACTAACAAAATAAGTAGATAATGCAAATGATAGTGGAAAGCGTGGTAAAGAAAGGCCAAGGAAACTATGGTTGCATCAATTGAATGATATTTTAAAAGAAGAAAATGCCAGAGAAATCAAAAGAGCTTTTTGACAAGGTGTGTGAATGTGGAAGAGACGTAGGATATGTATCAAGATATGAAAGTCGGGCATTCTGTCTTCTCTCCCGACCTCAACAGAGAAACGGCGTGATGGTATGTATATAACGATAATATGTTCATTAGGGAATTAATAAAATAGATAAAAATGCTTCAACTTCCTATGTTCATTAGTGAACTAATAAAATTGCTACAAATGAATCCATATCTTATAATTATAAGTGAGCTCATAAAATAGTTAACAATGCTTCCACGTCTTATTTTCATAAATTAACTAATAAAATTGCTAATAATTCATCAACATGTTTATTGCTGAACTGATAAAATTGCTACAAATGAATCCACATCCTATATTCATAATTGAACTGATAAAATAGCTAACAACGCTTCCACATCCCATTTTCATAAGTGAACAAATATAATGGCTAAAAATGCTTCAACATCCTATATTCATTGGTGAACTGATAAAAATAGCTAAAAATGCTTCAACGCCCTATATTCATTGGTGATCTGATAAAATAACTGACAATGCTTCCACATCCCATTTTCATAAGTGAACAAATAAAATGGCTAAAAATGATACACGTCTTATTTTCATAAATTAACTAATAAAATTGCTAATAATTCATCAACATGTTTATTGTATTATTTTTTGTCGGTGCTATTTTTTCTGTCATTGGAAAACTTCTTAAGTTTGGAAGTGTCGACTCTCAAGATTTTTCGACTCTCTCATATTTATCTTTGTAATTATGTGCAAAAAAACTGTGATTATAAAGCAAGCATTTTGCTTACTAAGATACAATAATCGACTCTTAATATTATTGAGTAAAATCGATTTGGACAAATCAACTTTTGTAAAACAGATTATTATCTTTAGAAAGTTTAAACTGTTAATTGTAACGTACTTGTATGTATGTCGCATAGTGATTATTTTGTCTACTAAGATACAATAATTGATGCAATATTGTTGTGTAAACTCGAGGGGGATAACTCAAACGTTTTTTTTATATATATGACAACACATTTTATAAACATAGAATCTGTGAAAAAACAACAGATAATTTGATGTGGACACACAATTTTTATGGATCAGGGATTGTTGCCTTCCATTTGTCCTGTCCCCAGTAAACTAGGTTTTTGCCTGTATCTTTCTTACTGAGGACATATAACATGGAAAATAAATTGATATTTCTTTCCAATTGTTGATTATACAATACCCCGTTATATACTCTCATCAAGTCGATAAACAGTGACACTCAATTACATATGTATGTATATACCACGCGAATCCAACCTCTCACTTCAGACATATCAAATAATCCATCCCATAATGTGCCGCACACAATAACCACAAATACACCACACTGAAGAGTTCACACAAACTTTTTTTTATAGAATAGATTAAAGTCATAGGTATCTTTATACCCTCGAACACTAGGCGGAAAAAGTGCCTGTGTCGTTCGAGGGGAGTAGCACAGCACGGGGCTCGAACCGACGACCTTCCGCATTTTTGTAATAATTTTTTGGGAAACCTGCAGTATGAGCATTGAGATGCATCCCTCTAAACCGATATACCGTAGGAAATGCCAACTGACGTAAAGCGAAATTTACGTGTATACCTTTAAGAATATTTTTACCGTGCACATTTCGAATTATACGATAAATATACCCTAGTTTTCTGATTTTTGTGCTCATATGAACCTCCAAGCGAATAAATTGATAACAAAAACTCTAAGATTCTTTATACTATCAACCCTTTCCTAAAAAATCACAACTACAGTCAGCCGAAGGTGAACAAGTGTGCAATTTTATGTATTGATTATAAATTATTTAAATTGTCAAACACTGCTTATTTCACTTGATATAACGGTAAAACCATACCGGTTTCAAGGTTTTCACTTCATCATCAGGGGAGCGCAAACGCAACTCCCCTGATGATGAAGTGAAAACCTTGAAACAGGTAGGGTTATACAGTTATATAAAGGGAAATAAACAGTATTTGACTAAACAAATCATACTTAACTATAAGTAATACATTTTATGTATTTACTCGTATTTGCAGGTGCATGAGTTTTTGTAGAGATGCTAATGTGGTGTACCTAGATTTTAGAAATATTTTTTCAATGTTTAATTTTACCATCTCCACCTATCATATAGAAATAAAGCTTTTTTATATCATCAGTAAATAAAAATGTTTTAATTAAAAATTATATGCTAAAATTATTACACTTTCAAAAATGCGAAATTAACGTTAATACTTCCAATTTCTAATATTTTTTTAATAAATGACGGGAAAAATAGCATAACACACTCATGTTTTACTATTTACAAATATAATAATAATAATCTCAAATTGTTTATGAAAATAACTAGAGTTGAAAACGCCAGGAAGACATTGATAGTATATGTATAGTATAAATAGGGCATCCGTAACAAATTCTTCTTTCATGTTTTATAATTTAATTTGCAAGAGCTTAATTAACTATTTGTTTACGTTATTTTATGAATGTTTAGAACGAATTAAATATTTAGGACGGATAACATATACGAAAGGGTGTTATATTTTAAACCGACCTTTCATTTGATTTGAAAATTCAATCAGTCTGTCATAAAGTAAATAAGAAACATGGGTGTGTAATTTGTATCGCCTAACTATTGCAGATACCTGTGTTTGCAGATTAGTATACAACTCCTCAGTCAGGAGCCATTTAGAATATTGTTCTATTATATAATATGGATGCCCTCAGGGATTACGTATTCTCCCATGATATCGAAAGCTCAGAAAAGAGTTCTCCGTTGTCTCTGCTATGAATACTATGCTTAGCTTTATCCTAGTGTATTCTTACTGATGGTAATCCTTAGCTATAAGGTCAATGGAAGATCTCTTCAATTGGGTGTCCACTTTTTTTATTTGTTTGAGAGAAGAAACAAAAACTCATGACTTATCAAATAAAACACGTATGTATACATATATATGCATACATATATATGGTAGATATATTCCGCTTTATTTTCAAATACAACATGTAAATAAATAAAAACATTACTAACTTATCAAACACAACATATCCGTATAATTAAATGCAGACATGCTTTATTATCAAATATAATATGTATATTACATTGAAGATTGCACAAACACTGATCAAATATAACACAAATAAAGATACATACTCTGCTTTATTATCAAATACAACATGTACGTGAGTAAAAACACTACTTTCTTATCATTTATGATATGGACAAAATACAAGCACTGTTTACTTATCAAATATAACACGTACACAAGTACATAGTTAATTACAGACCGCTTTATTATCAAATGAAATATGTACATAGATTCAAACACTGCTTACTTCTCAATTATTACACGCACATATAGTACATAGATACAAGCAATGTTATCTAATTTTATGTGTAAAATAAATAAGTGTTCATAAATTAAAAAACTACATTATTTTATATTTTACTACCAGTCTTATTATTTTCTACCAAAATTATAATTTCACTGATGTGTCCACAAAGTTTGGACAAAATATATTTTATAGACACAAAAGGGTTATTTCTTCTTTACGCTTATAAAACAGTTCAAACAAGTGAACCATAACAAACCCGGTACACGAGATATTTCAACCAACTCAAACAAAGTGTATTAAATTGGATTGAGACGTCAAATTTCAATCCGAATGAAACGGATGGATCAACACGGAAACTCCTCGAAAGTTGGAACGAATCGGTATTTCTCCAGGGTTTTCTTTGAGAATCCAACTTTGGGATGTTTTCCCACGAGTCGTGGAATGTACCAAGAGGTAAGCTTAAAATTCAGTTGAAGGCAACGCTTTCATGGGTACATATTGGGCATTATCATCATGTCTGAGACATTTAACTCCAAACAGATTCTGGGATGTCATTGGCTTGCCTTTGTTGTGTAAGAAGGCATTTTATAACTGTTGAGATTTACAAACAAATTTTCATGACTTACTAAATCTCGTGTGATTTTTCATGAGAATTTAGTCGAGGTCTTCAGAAGTAATTTATAAAAGTATTCAACAACTTTATCAAACTTTTATAGTTCTCATGGAGACCTCCATGGCCTAGTTGATAAGGCCTAGATAAGTATTCAAATCTGAAGGTTCGATTCCCGATGAAATCCAGATTTTTTTTCAAAAAAGGGTTCCAGTCTAGTTGTCACTTTCAACCTATTTAACATCATTCTGGTTTGTTGAAGGGATTGCTTATAACATAATACGATAAAATTTACTGTTGACTACTTACTATGTTATTGTTTGAAGATATAATATCACGATTTAAAAAAAAAATCTCTTTAAATTGTCTTTGAACCTGTATCTCAAGACAAGTAGAATTCCAAACCGTGTTATAAAAAATCAGAGAAATTTTTTGCCTAGAAGTTCAGGTATAATATTTTTGTATCAAGGAGATATTTATATGGCAAGGAAATAGTCATATGGGCACATATTATTTTGTAAATAATTTAAATTCCAAGTACAAAACATCATAAAAAAATTACACTTTTTTCGCCCAGGAAATCATGTTAAAAGTTTTTTTTATCAAGGAGTCGCCTACTTCATAAAAAACTCAACCGCTAAGAATAAAAATAGTCATACGAGTATACGTGCATGTTATTTTTTAGAACCGAAGTAGTCCTTATTTAATAAGTATTATATTTCAACGGGATTGTCTTGATTTCATTAATTTACAAAAATTTTACTCCACTGTTTGGTTCCCTTGCCTCGATATTTATATAAGCGCGGTTGAAAGGTGCAGCATAAGTTTTTAAAATTTATTAACTTTGAATTGAGTATTATCAACAATTGACATTAATTTTAATTATTTCGAACAAATATTTAAATTATTTCCTCTGAGCACAAGAAGAAAATTGAATTATTTACTTTTTTTACATAAAATCATCAACTCACTTAAATTGTCCTGAATTGCTTAATTGTTTCTGTACACAATTAGAGTTCATTCGATCCATACTCAACATAGATCTTTTTATATTGTAAACAAAGTACCCCTAATTACAATACCAGTAAAAAAATCCCCTACAAATAGAATGAATCTTTTAGGGAAATAATTTATTGAGTTTGCCGATATATTTATCACCATAGCCTGTTGAACTATAAAAGTTGACTGATTGCAAAGTTTTGAAGTATTCAATTGATACTATACTATTATTTTCGCATTAATATAAAATTGGTGTGGTGAGGTGCGAGCAGCTGAATCGAGACGGCCCTGTATCATGTGGCCAACTGCGTATATTGTTAAATCTTTATATTAATTTTGACTCGTGTAATTATGTATTAGTTATGCATTATTTTAAGTGGTTTTTGTGGGTGTGTCTTTTATTTTGGTTTTGTTGAATTGTTGCAAATTGTTATTTCCTTCCTTTTTTAATTTTAAGGTTATTTTGTAAATATTATAAATGAAATAAATACTACATTTTTAAAATAATTTTGTAAGCAACACTACCGTTGTCTAAAAATAAAAAAAATAGGTACTGTTCAATATAAACGACAAAGGAAGTGTATTGATTACACTTAAGACATACACCCTTCAAATGGTTGAAAGCTGTAGTGTGTATCGTTCAATCCGTGTGTATCGTTCAATAGTGTGTATCGTTCAATCCACTGATATTCAAGTGCCGACAGACGCACTTTCATTTCAGTGGGCATAAATCAAAAAGTTCTTCGATGTGTCTAAGATGCATGAATGCATTCGCGATTCATGAAAATAATGGCTCGTTCACACCGTATATCTGAAGTAATTCTCCAAGAGTTTATTTGATATGGTATGATCAATCTAGAAATAAGATAGGCTTATGAAGGTTCGTAAATACATATGATTATGTTACATACCTCAGTTTAGGCGACTTGACAGGAAAGATATACTCAATAAATTGAATGACTGACATAAAAAACGTGTTTATAATTTTTTTCTTTTTGATATATTTAACAATTTATTTTTTGTAAAGTATTTTGAGATACTATAGTTTTATTCCCTTTAAGTAAGATACACAAGTTAATATTTTTGATAAATGGAAAATAATATGATTTTAGAAGTTTTTTTTGTGGGACGGATTATTACTATTTCGAAAGTAATGATTAATCGTTTTCGCCAAAAACTGAGAAGGTGTAGTTTGCGCTTTGCACTATAGTTTGTCGTCTGCTGTACTTCTCAGTTATATCAAATATATAAAAGGTGTATTTGAAATAACTAAGCAAGAATTAAAATTTATTTGTGGCTTTCCGAAAATATATATGACTTTATAATTGTTTTCTATCTTTTTTATTTGTCTATGGTATTAATTCAAAATTCGATTAATGCGGTTTTTTTTATTTTAAAATCATACATGCACACTTTTGCTTTTGTTTTTTTTTCTATTACAATATATTATTCCAGCAATCCATTCATCGTTAGGATGAACAGGATGGGGAATCAGTATGAACATTTGATAGACCCATTTAAACTCTCCTAGAATCCATATAAAATTGTTTTAAAAACGAGTTTTCTCTACTCTAGTATTTCCGCAAATGCGTCGTTATGAATTGTCGAGTCGTTAATTTTTATAACTTATTGGAGTTTTATTTCTTATGTTTGTTTACTTTGTTTTTTTTTTAATTATCAAAATGAAAATTTCACAGCTCGAATTATATATTTTTTTTTAAATTTTCAGGTTGTGGTTAAAACATTGTTAGATCTTTCTGCCACACCAGTTTATTTGATGCTTGAATCACGTAAAGTGTTTTTGCGGATATGGGTCCTTTGCGTATTTACTTAACCATCTTGGTTGTCTGTTATAGTAAAAAATATATTGCAGTGATCAATAAATCGCTGAAGATAATATTTAATGCCTTGTTATTATAGATTTCCTCATCGTGCAAAAAAATTATTTTTTTAAATAGGTATTTATGCCTTTATTTTTAATCAAAAGCTTTAGTTTTGCTGATAAAAGATTTATGGAAAACACACAGAAGTCAACTAAAAAAGCTTCCTTTGTAAATTCTATGTGCTTTTATTCGTTTCCTGGGGTGTTTTTCAATTTTGTCTCGCACTGTTTGTCACATAACATGAATCGAATCCTTTAGTTCAAAGAAACCTTTGTTCTATTAGTCACTCCATAAGCTTGTATTCAAATGCTCAAGAAAGCCCTTGTGCGTTGGTGTCATAAAATTATTTTATAAAAAACTGACAAATTAGTTTTAAAAAAAAATCACTTGAAGCAATATTTTAATAGGCCGGTAAATAGTTCATAGTAATTTATGTAAAATACACAATATATTAGTAATTTGAGAAACTTTCAAATCAACCTAATGAAATTATTTGAATGGAAGAGAAGCATCTTACCAACTTGACGACCTCAGTGGCCAAGTTGGTAAGACGCTTATCTTCCAACCTTGGGTTTGCGGGTTCGATTCCCGTTGGAAACCAATTTTTTTAAATTCAGTCTGTTTTTAACTTAAAGCTTCTTTAAGAGCTTTCTAGTTGGTTAGAATAGATTGCCATATGGAAATAACCCCATTAGGTTTTACTATATACAACAAAAGTATAACACAATACAATAAAAATTTCCAGGACAAGGAAATTACAATGGAATTTGAATAAATTTTATTATTATTCAGTGGAGATCATCATAACTATCCCCCCTTGTCTCTATTGGGGTAGGCAGAAAGAAAATATCTCAACTTCATTCAATTCTGACTCATTTTTCGCTTCTACCACGTCCATATACGTACATCTCGTCATGTATACTATTTTATTATAAAAGCTTTTTAATCTTTCCTTTTTAAAAAATCGATTCCTTCGGCCGTGCCACCTTTATATAGTAATTTCCAAAATTCTTATACCTTTTATACTGCTCTTATAGAATATATTTTTATAAATCTTTCATCATGCAGTCTTTCTACGTGGCCGAACCACATCAATGTTTTTTTTTCTTAAGCTCTGAATTTCCTTTCAATTTGCATTCTTTTCTAAGTACTCATTGCTTATTATGGCATACATTGTTTTTTACGCTCTCAACGGAACGCTCATTTATAGAGCGCTATTAAGCGCCCCAGCTTACCTCAATTGCGCAATAAGGAGATAAGTAAGAAGCAATGCTGAGAGGTGCAATCAAGTGAATGACCCACACATCCTTTGCATAACCATCATCCCCAGCCTCTACGTTGAAATCACTACCATTAAGCCTCTGGAATAACTATTTGATGCTGCTTAGATGAACGAGTAGAGAGGAACACCAGGGTCCAGCGCGTGGATTTGCCTGTAGAGTCATAAAGACTTGGATTGGATTTGCTTTAACAGGTTTTGAACATGGGGAATAAAACAAAAATGAATTGAATGTCTTTATCTATGGCGAAGAGCAGTTTATGCGATGCTTTTTACAATGGCAGAAAAGCCCAGTATTTTAAACCGAGGAGGGTTTTATTCGTGAAACGCACAGTGCTGTCCAAGTAGCAAAATTCTGGATGGAAACAATCTACGAGTAGTTGGGAAAAGTTGAATTAGCAAAATCAAATATTATTTTATGTAACACTATCGTTGTGTGCTGTACAATCTAGTGAGTTTATTTCCATGTGGCAATATCTTCTAATCAACCCATAAAGTGGTGAAAGAGACCTTAAGTGAAAACCAGACTGCAACCCCCTTTTTTTTTTTTTTTTTAATTCCGGTAACAACGGGAATCGATCCTACAACCCCCAAATCAGAAGACAGGCGTCTTGGCAATGAAACCACGAAGGTTGCGTTATTGACGATTAAACGTAATGTCTTTCTATTAACTGTTCAAAAGTTTTTTTATTGCCAATATATAAAGTTTTTACGTTCAGAAAAAAATGAATTTAATATAATATTTTCATGTGTATTTGTGGTACCTACTGTATTATATGCTCATTTTATATCAACAAAATCACCAGGTGAAATTGGTTGCAGTTTTCAGGTACGCTTTCACGTCTTCAAGTTCTGTTCTGTTCACCATTGTCTCTGCTCGCACTTCGAGTGTCAGCTTTAAGTATTGCATTATTCAAACGCGTCTGCCCATACATTGACGTCAAAATGGATGTGCATTGCGAATAATGCATTACATCCTTTGTGCTAAATGACGTCTTTATTCATTGCAGCATGAAATGTGATATTGTTGGACTCAATACAATACATGCAGTGTTGGAGAAAAGAAAAATCATCGCTTTATATTACGAACACATTGGTTTTACTCATTTCCTCTCTATCAGAAGGGCATTCATTTCACCCATTGCATAGGGAATGAACATTTGATTTGAATAATAATAAAAGGACTATATATTATATATAGTGCTTTTTAGAGACCAGATTTTTAAGGACGCTCTAACTTGGGGTTCGAATCCACTTTTATTGAAAGATAAAACGTATTACAAAAAATAAGATAAGCTAAGTGTAAGGATAGAAAAGTGGCTACTGCAGCCATTAGATTAGGTAGTTCTCTGTATCTGCATATGTTTAGAAAGGAAACAACATAATGATAAGTCCCATAAGTCTGGAAAGAAAACCTTAATCTAAATCCGTTTTACCAGTCGCTGTATATCATTAGCGGCATTTCTTTTAAGTACTTTCAATTATTTTTTCAGGTATAAGAGTTTTTTCTTTATTGATTATGTAAACAAATAATACAACAAAAATCAACAACGAAAAAAAAAAGTGAAATGATACATGCACTCAATTTTTCAGTCAACTCTACATTGAGATTTAACTGTTTTGGCATTCGTATTAATTTGAAAAACGTTCATGAAAAAGAAAGCATTTCCTCAGATCAGTAATTTCCGATTATTGAATTGTGTTAAAATGTCGTGTCAGTGATATTAATAAATAAATAATTATTTATTTATTTATATTAATAAGTTTAAATAACGTTTATAGATCGTTGTAATTGTATTACACTATTGTGCATAGTACAGCCTGACGGGTTTACTGCCATATGGCAATTTCTTTTAATCAACCAAAAAATGTTGAATGAGCTTTAAGTAATAACCAGCCATTTATAAAAAAAAATGAGTACTGATGGGAATAAAACCCACAACCCCCGGGTTCGAAGACAGGATTTTTATCAACTAGGTGTATGTATACCTACACGGAAGTATTTACTTAATATCTTTCTCATCTTTCTTTAACATCACATATTCTTTTTCCTTGACTCCCATACAAGAAAAACCTAAGTCCGTCTTCATGAAAATGACTTGTAGCTTTAGTTTTATTATATTTTATTACGATACTTTTTTTAATTACACTTTTACGGTCCGCTGCTGTCAAATTTTTTTGTAGAAGTAATGACTTGTTATTTCCTGTTTGATTAGTTCATGTTTTATTTGACCTCCGTCATCTGCTGGCTATATAATTATTAGTTCCATCAAAACAAAGCTTTGGTTCAATGTATAATTTTCGAAATTTGAAAAGCATTATTTCATTATAATTGCTTTTATGAAGAATACATAAATATTGATATTTTCCTATTGAGTACACGGAACACTTTTCTTTCGTACGCTATAAAATAACTAATAGTACAAAGGTTTCAACGTTTTCAATAAAATGCCGAAAGTATTAAAGAAGCCGAGAGTATCTTGAGCATCCTTGTATTAAATTACATTACAAACGATAATTTAGTACTACCGAGTACATTATTCCCTCAACTTGGATGAACACCGAGGAAACAGAATCCGAGAATTATCAAGTTAACTTTATACGGAAAAATGAGATTGTGTCCTTAGCCACGCAAATAATGTTTTTTTTTTAAATCTAATTATAAAATAAATCAATTATTTATGCATTCAAGTCCATAGTTTCTTCTATGCTCTTTTGCACTCTCGAATTGTTATCAGATATAGTCACAAATGTAATTTAAGTCAATTTTTATTGATAATATACAACATTAAAATCCAAGGTAATGCAACAAATCGAAAAAGAAATTATCTGTATTCTATATTGATAATCTCGAATAATAAGTTTCTAAATAAAATCATTTTTGAGTAATTAACCTATTAGATAAACTATGTGGTTTTTTTTTATAGAAAAACTGACCCGAAGCCCCAAGCAACGCATATTATTTATAGCGCACTCAAAAATTTTGGTAATAAATGTGAAACTGCGCAATTGCTAAATCACGCTTCTCGTCTAGAAATAACTAATTATTTCTTATTTTTCTTGGCGTGCCCAATTTTAGACGTAGACGTCTGTCGCTAGCCACAAAATTTAAGTAAACTGGAACTCGTCTCCAGCTATACAAAATATTCTTTAACTCGGCCCAGTTCCTGATACTCCTGTGCAACTTCTTCCTCCTAAGCCATACTGTGCTACCTACTACTTTGATTATTGTAATAAACAGTTTTTTGGGCTCATATAAAGTAACTAAATTTATTATTTTATGAAATGAAAACAAAAAATAAGTAAGCTTTTAAACTGCTTCTTATTATTGATATTTAAGTGTATATTTTCCATTTATTTTTTACATGCAGATGGTTTAAATGGAGCTCGCAAATGAAAGGTAAAAAAAAACGCTTTACAATAATCGAAAATACGGATTGTGATATTATTGTCATCACATTCATTGAACGTGTGAATTGAGTAATGCTTTCAGGACGTGAAAACTTATAGGTAAGGCCGGCTACATGAAAGGACTTGCCAGGAGCGGCTCTGGAATAATTCGAAGAAGAAAATAGCTGAACGATAGTAAAAACTTTTTTACATGTCACAATAAATACTTATTCAATGGTAGTAAAATAATATAGTTATTACCTGTTTTATATATATGTTATGTAATATTAATATTCTCTAACAAGTTACATAGTTTTAATTAACAAGCAAATGCTTAGGTTACATATTTGCTACTAATGCCTTTGTTCAATTAAATATTTGACGAGGTTTTATAATTCAGATAATGTTTGAATATAATTTGTTTAGTTTTAACGACCGCTGCCCTTGAAAAATTCAAAATTCTATACAAATTAAAAAAAAAAAATAATCTAAATTCTGGTCAAATCAACAATCAAATTAACTTGAAAACATGTCACTTAATGAAATTGAAAATAAAACAACAAAACTTGAACAATCAAACATTATGTATCTTTTATTATTGATATATTTTATTTCAAAATATACATGATTTTATTTCAAAATATACATTTATTTCAAAATATACATTTATTTCAAAATATACAATACATGAAATGCTTTGAATAAAAATTCACAAGCAGTAAGCGAATATTCTGAAGAGCGGGTCCTGTACAAATATACATTACTTAACTACCAATTCACAAGCAGTAAGCGAATATTCTGAAGAATGGGTCCTGTACAAATATACATAACTTAACTATCAATTCACAACCAGTAAGCGAATATTCTGAAGAACGGGGCCTGTACAAATATATATAACTTAACTACCAATTAGCCTTAATATATGTTAAAAAAAACCTATTTGATATTAATGTAAAACTATTTTTTATAAAAAATTATAATTTCCACCATAGTTAAGTTACATTTATTTATTTTAATTCAACCTTTATTTATTTTAATTCAACCTCACCAAAAAGAATCCATGATTTTTCCAACTCTCAACGTAACGAAACATAAAAGATGATTTCTTCTCAGTTAAATAATTGTTTTTAAATCAGACAATTTTTTATTGGTATAATTTTTATAAAGTGATTAATAAGAACTGGCTTTTATTTGTGTTATAAAGTTTGTGCTAATTTTTCTAAGTAATTTAAACAGTGATATTTAAAATTAACACTGTTCCGGCAGATTTTCATACCAAAGTAGCATGCAACTTAAGCAGTAAAAAGTAGGAATGGCGCTACTTTACATCTACTCTTATACGGACTAAGGATATGGAACATTAGATTATATTTATTTCCATCTACTCTTAGAATGAGTGTTCCACTTGAAATGACACGAGAAAAGGTTCAGTATTCCACATCCTCGTTAGAATGTTGCTAATAAAGCTTAGAGATGATTCGTAAAATCACTACTTGTATTATGTTATATTACATGGTTTGAAGTGGACTAACTGTTAAATAAATAGGAAAATAGATTAGATATTCTAGAAATCTATTTTTAAACAGAATGACATTTACATGTTAGAATAAATCTACATAGTAAACTTAAATTTAATTAGTTTTAAACAATTATTTAATAAAGCAAAATAGACCTGTGACTTTACTTCAAGTTGATGTGGATTTTTCAAAATTTAAGGGTTAAATCCTCCTCAGTAAAAATACTGTTCATCTTTCAACAATTCATTTCCTGTCCACGCCGTCAGATTTTGCCTCGTTGAATTACTTCAAACAGCGACTTAAAAAATATTACTTACATCTCTATTTAATGACGAATTTTTTTTCTTGATAACTCCTATTTTCTTGTCATTTCCCAGTCTAAAGTGATATTTGCAAATAATTTATTTTACTGCTTTTTTCATTTGTTTTTTTAATACTATTCGCGAGTTAAAGTATTTTTTTTTCTTTTTGAATATAACGTTTTAACTTTTCTCGTTGGTTGGAAGACATTGCCGTATGTCAATAAACTCGTCGATTTACATACTTTATCATAAACAGTGTTCATATAAATAAATAAACAAATACATTTGCATTTATGTATGAAAGCATATTTTCTTCCTTCGACTGCTGTATAAAGTCGACTCTGTTCCTGTCCGATTACAAAGCGGTCCGTATAATCTAAGTGAGCCGTCAAAGGCCGGCACAAGACGAGCCGAGCACAAAGGCACCGCTAGTGACGAAATAACACGCCGCGCCTGCTGGATGCTGGATGGAACGAGGTCGCATCTTCCACAGCCAGATTTATATCCCCTCACTTGTACTTTATGGGAATCGCTTCATGAATATAATATGAACGAGAACTGCGTAATCGAAATCTGTGAGAACACGCTATATCACAAAGCATACTGTTCTTAAATAATAAATTTATTATTCTAAATAAATGTTTTAAAAAACACTGACATGATAACTAGTTTCCATAGTATTTGCACACAATTTTTTTCGAATAATTTTCAAATTCCATAAACAATAATAAATCATTTGCCAATCCGGCTACGATTTTGGTCTGGATGATGTGACTATTTTTCGTTCATTCTTTACGTGACATATTAGATTTACTAAATGACATATCTTTGCCGTTGTTAATAATTGCTGGGTTTCTTTTTTCTTCGAAGAACTTTTCCACGAAAGATCGATTGTTTAATTTTTCAAGTTTAATTATGGCTTTGATGTGGTGGAAAAACAATCCTAGGATAGGTAAATTGCCTTTTAAATAAATTAAAGCATCTGAGATGTGTACATAAAAAAGAATTTGAACATTGTATTGTATGAGTATAACATTTTCGTTGTATACAGTACAACCTGACGGGTTTATTACCACGTGGCAATATCTTCCAACCAACCGGAACGATGTTAAAGAGCCCTTAAATGAAAACCAGCCTGGAATCTTTAAAAAAATCTGGATTCCAACGGGAATTGAATACGCACCCTGCTGGCTGGGAGACGAGTGTCTTACCAACTAGGCCACGGAAGTTGTCAACATTAGTTGGATGGGCAGAGTAAGATGCATAACAACAAAGACTTTATTAGATGTATAAACGTGCAAAAGATACAATATCTTGGATATGTCGAAATAGCAACATATCGTTCGTATAGAAATAGTCCATGTTTCGCATCAATATGTTAGTATTGGTAAGGTGCATTGGTTAAATGTCTTCCTGTTTGAGACAGATTCAAAGATTGTCCTAGAAAATTTAGTAAGTAGTCTTTTTGATATACTCGTATGTATATCATATTAGTTATAATACATTTTCTTCTTCTTGTAGCAAATTTTTGTTCTGTTTTTTATGCATGATTCTTAGGATATGGGCTGTCAGTTATTTCCTAATCTCTTTAAGGGTCTGCCTGGTGGTCGGCCTTCTACGGGGCCAACACGAGAAACGATACAACAATCAACTATCTATATATGATACATCACAACATCTGTTTTTTTCTGATCTTCTAAGTAGTGCGGTCATCAAGTTTCTTTCAAAATAAAAATGAAGCCCGACAGAAATTAATCGTTGACTTTTAAAAAATAACTAAATATTCAGAGGTATCAAATTTAAACTGTTGCATAGCCTGACCATGCGTAGGCGTGACTGGTACCACAATGGTATAAATAAACAGATACCGCCAGGCCCATCACGTGATGGGCATGACGGTATCTGTCCATATAAGCTCTAACTAGTTTAGAAACCTTAGGGGTACTTATTTTTTCATAAACTATATTTGAGTCATCCAGATATTCCAGAGGTATTATTCATATGTCCTTTAAATTCAATATGTAATTCATTGTGCCTACAATATCTACTCTAAGGTATAGAAAAGACATCAATTGCTATATCTTATTGCGTATTACTGTAGGTATTATTCATATGTCCTTTAAATTCAATATGTAATTCATTGTGACTATAGTATCTACTCTAAGGTATAAAAAATACATCAATTGCAATATATTATTGCTTATTACTATAGGTATTATTCATCTGTCCTTTAAATTCAATATGTAATTCATTGTGGCTACAATATGTACTATAAGGTATAGAAAAGACATCATTTACTTTATCTTATTGCCTATTACTGTAGGTATTATTCATATGTCCTTTAAATTCAGCATGTATAGTAATTCATTGTGTCTACAATATCTACTCTAAGGTATAGAAAATACATCAATTGTTTTATCTTTATGCTTATTACTGTAGGTATTATTCATCTGTCCTTTAAATTCAATATGTAATTCATTGTGACTACAATATCTACTCTAACGTATAGAAAATACATCAATTGCTTTATCTTATTGCCTATTACTGTAGGTATTATTCATATGTCCTTTAAATTCAGCATGTATAGTAATTCATTGTGTCTACAATATCTACTCTAAGGTATAGAAAATACATCAATTGCTTTATCTTTATGCTTATTACTGTAGGTATTATTCATCTGTCCTTTAAATTCAATATGTAATTCATTGTGACTACAATATCTACTCTAAGGTATAGAAAAGACATCAATTGCTTTATCTTATTGCTTAATACTTGAATTCACAAGTTTTCTAGACACTGTTACAGATATTGTCTATTCGTATTTTATTGATTATTACTTGATTCTCACAAGTTCTCTAGACACTGTTACAGATATTGTCTATTCGTATCTTATTGATTATTACTTGTTTCTCACAAATTCTCTAGACACTGTTACAGATATTTTCTATTCGATTAACATTATCATATTATGTGTCAATGATCTCTTCATTTTTTAATATTCTTATACAGTAAAAGTTGCACCTTTAGTACATAATGTTTATGTTAGCAGCGTTATTATATGCGAGACATTTAATAATATATTCAACGTAAAATTCTTATTCTTTTTCAACTTATATTTTTTAAGAAAACAATTTTTGTAGACTATAAAAATATATAAGAACAGAATTATGTTCAAGGCTAAAGGATGTTATTTATTTAGTTTGTACGTTTGCTAAAATGAAGTTCATTTAAAATTAAGTTTCCTCATGGGTCAAAAATATACACCGTGTATCAACATTTGGTAGTACCCCTATAATAAGTGATGGTGAGTTCCGTGAAACGAGATCATTATTCTAGTTTGGCAAACTAGCATCCCCAATCAGACAATGGTCCCTTCTCATAAAGACATGTGCCCAGAATGGGTTCCTGTAGACTAGCAATTAGTTGCCCGGGATGCTGGGATCTTGGGGTCCCGCTGCGACCGTGTTTACCACTCATTTAACGGATTTATTTTATTGCCTGTCCCTGTGTTTCTCAAAAACTCAATAAATCATCGGCATAAATTCCTAGAACTAATAAATGAGTTCTTTAGTGTTTACCAAGAAATAGACGGATTTATTTTCCAACAGCTTTCATAAATATTACTCCTCCTACATAATACACGCACGGTGACGGTGGCTGACTTTATGCAATATACGGAAGGAGGGTAATAAGTACGATATTTTAAAATAAAAATACGGAAAAAATAAAGTAGAAAATACTTCATTTTTATCTGGAATCAGTAAACTAAAATACCAAAAATAAAGATAAATCGTTAGGTTTTCATATTATTTTTTTGATATATTTGACTTTTAATTTAGAGTTTCAGGAAAATATAGACACAATATTTGTATTGAACAGAAGGAGGTGTCAAAAATGCTCACTTTCGTCTGTTTGACATTTCATTTTGAAGGTTTGTAATCAAATAAAATAATATATGTAACGTAAAAGCAAACACAATACCTTGTAGAGCAGAAAATTTTCTTTCGCATGACATATAACCTTTACCAATTTGTTTTACTTTTGGTGCTCATTTTTAATTTGGAAAAAAACGGACACAACTTATTTTAACACTCAATAGAGCAAATAATAATCTGAACTTAGAACCCAAATTTTCAGTATATTTTTCTCCATTCAACTATGTTAACGGATAAAGAGTAAAATATCATTGTTATACCGAATTCTTTCAAATCGTTACGTTAGTTTAAATTAAATAAAGGGAAGAGTGTTTTTCTTCAATTTATATTTTTTTGGTGTAGTCAGATGTGATTTTCTACATACAATAAAAAAATATTATGAATCAAATTTGTTTTCAAGCTTAGAAGGGATTTTCCACAAAAGAGCTATTGTGTAACCAATTTATTTTGCAAGCTTAATATTTGTTTGTACTAATTGAATTCACATTTCTTCTTCTTCTCAGTGTCATGTCAGGTCCCCCCAACGTTGAATATCATTTGAGAGTAGATATCTTTGTCCCCGGCAGCCCGAAAAAGATCTCCAACCCTCCTTATGCCAGTCCAATCACGTATATGGTGGAGCCAGGAGAATTGCCTCCTGCCAACACTTCTTCGGCCTTCTATTCACCTTTAATCAATTCATATTTATTAAGTTTAAAACGTACCACGAGTAAATTAATCAAAATTTTAAGGGGAAGAACGAAAAGTCTTTATAATCAGAGAGTATGCATGACGAACTATATGAATGCAGAAGAAGCGAAGGATGTGTGGCAGGAGAGAATGTAGAGAAGATCTGTTATCTCTGCCTAGATGGTGTGATGATGAAATTAACACCTTTACTGATATATTAGGTGTTTTTACACGATACACAGAAATAAAATAAAATTAATTCAATTTTACCCACTTTAAAATAAATTTAATAAAACATGTTATTTCTATTTTTTTAAATGTATATTATTCGAATATCTTATTTTTTTATCTTTCCAAAACTTCTTACAATTTTGGTTGAAACATTATTTAACCTGAACCATGTTTTTTATCGTCTTTCACACCTGTGGCAGTAAATCGAGTTAATCTCTCCGAGGGACATACGACTTTGGGGCCAGTTGAACGAAGGTTGTACATCCTCGGTGACAACCCAATTATCGTAGTGTGAGAACAGATACCATAGTGCAGACTGATAAAGGATGGAATTGATTAACAGAAAATTTTAGTGGCATTAAAAAAAAGAATTACTTTTTCTATTTTATTTTGAGTCTTATTTTTTTAAGATTTCATAATAATAATAATAATATTTATTGGCTTCTAGCTCATTGCATATTCAAAAGAAATAATCTTGTTTTTCAGATATAATATCTTTTTCCTAAAGCTTCTAATCAAATCACTTTATAATTTATAACCTTAATAATTATCTAAACATTATTGCATAGTTTCGAGATATAAAATCTAAAAATGGTGTCTTTTTTATTAATTTAAATTGTAAAGGTTTCAAGATATTTTAAATAATTTTATTTGAAATTAGTTTCGTTAATTTTTGTTGCACATAAATAAATAAAATAAATAAATAAATAATTGGTTTATTGATAGCAACATAGTATGTACAGATTATATTTAAATAACACTTCTAAAACACATAAATTGCAGATAATACATTAAATACAGAAGCTATCAAAAGGTCTGGGCATCTAATAGCATCCCCTCGGCCAAGATACACCCCACCAATATAGGGCGAACCCAGCCACGGGGACACCAGATGTTTTTCAGCCCACACCCTTGAACACGTAGAACAAGAATATATAAAAAAAAAATAAACACAGAAAATAAATAGATGACAAAAAAAATACATTCAAGAGAGAAGACACTAAAAGGTCCGGGCTCATCCCACAAATATTCCCCCGGCCGAGATACACCCCACCAATGTAGGGCGAGCCCGACCGCAAGGGCATCAGTGGGCGTCCATCCCACACCCCCGCATATCTAGATTAAAGAATAAATAGAAGAAAAAAAAAGCAAAAACGTATGGCAGAAAACAAAATAAAAAGTAAACCCACATATACCACCTCAGGTTAACTGTCAGCAAGAGCGAGAAAAAAAAAGAAAAGAAAAGCCTCAAAGGAGTCCAAATTTTACATAATGACAAATGGGAAGTAAGATAGTTGAGACAACATTGAAATATAATAGTTAGGCAGTAATACATTGAAATAGATTTTAAAAGAAAAAACATACCTGTGATGTCAGTAGGTAGAGTAATCACAATTTTTAACCGCGTACCCCTTAAATTGACTTTTTCATGTATCGTTAGTCTTTCAAGAAAAAAAATTTACTCGTATGTAAATTTTACTACTCTTTAAATTTTTAGATATATAATTTTTTATGTTTTCTTCATTAACTTTTCACATCTCAATATTGTTACATACATACCATAACGCCATTTCTCTGTCGGGATAGGAAGAGAGGACAACGCGTCAGACTTTCATTCATGACACATGTCTCGCCTCTTCATCCATACACCTTCTCATACAACTTTCTTTCTACATTTTATTCTTTCAAAATATCACTCACTTGATCCAACCACATTTTTCTTGGTCTTCTTTTACCACGCATTCCACTCACATTTGCACTATACATTTTGTATTTGCTAGTATTTCATCATTCATTCGTTCTTCATACCCAAACCACCTCAGAGTGCTCTTCTTCATCCTACTCAACACATCAGCCTTAGGTCACATTCATCCCTTATCACTTCATAGTATGTTCTGTCATTCATTGTCACTCCGTGTATTCTTCTCAGTGCACGTATTTCTATTGCATTTATTCAACTCCTTTCTTCAGCTTTTTCCAAGTTCACGTTTCACTCCAATACATTAAAGTTTGTACTAAAATAATGTCAATTACAATAATTTTAAATGTTCTTTTGTTATACTTATCATCTCTAATGTAACGAGATTTTAAAATTATTTTATTTACAATTCAAACATTTATTTTGTAAAGCTTAATTTTACAATTTATATATAATATTTCTTTTCATTGAACATTTTAGAGAAACCTGTAATAAACCAATGATTGTTTGGAATAAATTGAACAAGATTTTAATGTTATTTTATTTACTTTATTTATTATTATTATTATTACACATGACAAGAAATATACACAATTTGAGAAAAAACAACAGGTAATTTGATTTGGACATATTATTTTAATGGATCTGGGTTTGTTGCCTTTCATTTGTCGTATCCCCAGTAAACTAGGCTTTTGCCTGTATCTCACTGAGAATATTTAGCATGAAAAAATAAATCGATACTTCTTTCCGATTTTTGATAACACAAAAAACCCCGTTGCACGCTCTCATCAACCTGACAAACAGTGACACTCAACTACAACTGGAAACATCTTGCGAAACTCAACTCCTCACACATTATCACTCCAGAAAGACCAAAAATATTCATCCCACAATATACCGCACACAATCATAAGAATAAAAATCAAAACAAAAAAAAAAGAAGAAAAACACACAGAAACACAAATACAAAAACCACCAAAATTAAAACTAAATAAGAGACCCACACTCACGAGCTCACATAAATCCTTTCCACTCGTCATTCATCCTGAAACCCCAAGTACTCAAAATCCTGTCGCAATAACAACCACGCTCCGATCGACTGTCTAAATGGTTTTCCTACCTTTACTTTTATTGAAGTCGGCTCGCCATTGTATGTAATGGGAGCTTAATAAGCATATTGTCTTTGGGCAAAAGAGGTTTTAACTCTAGGGATGGTGAACATTTCATTAGTTGCCATGCGTGTCATGTGCGTCTGCTGAGTTTGCATCTTCCCCTCCTCTCGATGGTAGTGCCAGAGAATGGATTTGAGATGTAAATTGGCTATGTTCAGGACCTGATACTCTCTGAAAAGCTCCGCCGTGAGATACCGAGCAGGAAGTTCATTGATTATTTTCACAATCAATTTTTGGGAAACCTGTAATATGTGTTTTTGGGTTAAGGTGAATCCCCCTCAAACTGATATACCGTAAGAAAGTGCTGACTGACATAAGGCGAAGTATATACTTTTAAGAATATTTTCACTGAGCACATTTCGAATCATACAGAATATGTATCCTAGTTTTCTGATTTTTGCGCTCAAAGTGTTAATATGGACCTCCCAACGAAGGAACTGGTCAACATAAACTCCGAGGTACTTTATACTATCAACCCTTTCCAAGGAAACACAACTACAGTCAGACATGGGTGAACAAGTGTGTAGTGTAATGTATTTATTTGTAGGTGCTTGAGTTCTTGTAGATATGCTAAATGTGATGTATTTAGTTTTTTGGGAATTTAGAGTCAATAAATTTGAGTCCATCCATTCTTTAACTACACCTAATTCTTCGTTAGCCTTTAAGAATACATAATCCCATGTTCGGCCCTCGAATAGAAGAACCGTGTCGTCCGCAAAAGTAATAATCTTACCCCTGATAGAAAGGTTACACAACTGATTGACATATATCAGGAACAATATAGGTCCCAGAACACTACCTTGAGGTACTCCGAATCTTACAAAAAGAGGCTCACCAAATACACTATCACCCAATTTGACTCTCTGAGTTCTATCAGACAATTAAGAAGAGAACCAACTAGAAGAGCGCCCACATATGCCCACCTCCATCAATCTGGTAAGTAATGTTCGGTGAGACACTGTATCAAAAGCCTTTGCAAGGTCCAAAAAAACTGCCAAACATGCCTTCTTATTATCCAAAGTGGTGGTAACGCTGTTTACTAGACTAAGCAAAGCAGTTTCAGTTCCCACATTCCTTTGGAACCCAAACTAATTAGGAGAGATAATGTTGTGCATATTGAAAAATTTCATCAGTCGGTCCTTCACTATTTTCTCAATAATTTTTGAAATAATGCTCAGCAGAGATATGGGTCTATAATTTTTCAAGTCATCCATCGAGCCTCCCTTGTGTATTGGGACAATATGCGAACGTTTTAATGCAGTTGGGAAAGTTACACCTCTAAAACTCAAATTGATTACATGTTTCAGTGCATGTTTACATGTTTCATGTTACAATTCAAATACTTATTTTGAAGAGCTTAATTTTACAATTTATATACTTATTTTCATTGAACAATTAGAACCTGTAATGAACCAATGATCGATGGTAATAAATTTAATGGAGTTTAAATTAAATACCTACTTATCCATAATTTATTTTCAAAACTTATTTGGTATTATAAAAAGTATTTTATTTAAATATTATATTAATTGTCAATGCGATGAAAGGTTTGCGGATGCGCATTTAATTTGAAATAAACGAAGAATACTAATTGTATTCATGTTAAATGTTTCAATTGTGATTATTGCTGCATTATCAGGTACATTCTTGGGAACATGCAGTATCGCCAGACAGCTACAAACACCTGTTGAAAGTATCGTCCCTTGGGGTACGTTCTCTTGAACAAAAATAAATCGAAAGAACTTTTTATTCGACATACCTACATTGCCTAGTTGATTAGACGCTCGTCTTCCAAATGGCAGATTCAGGTTCGTTTCCGAATCCTACCCAAAAAAATTAAGATATAATAACCGAGTGACCTGATACAAAGGGTTCATCTAATAATAACACACGCAAGCATTTTGCATAGTCATGAAAGTTTTTTATTATTTTTATATAAATATTTAAGTTTACGTGTCTTGACCGTTCGTTCATGTCTACGTGCCAGGCACTTTTCTGCGTATTGTTTACTTAACCTTTCCCTTACTGTGCTAAAGTAATAATTTCGTTCCAGTGCTGTGTATTCAATACACATGTAAAAATGAGCGATTTTCAATCGGAAAAATAACAATATTCATAGTAAATCGCTTAAATTAATGAAATTTGAAGTCAAAAGTGATAATAATTGAAATTTAATTGCTTAAAACGTGAAAAAAACATCGGCCGACGTTCACAAAACGGGCGAGACGACCACCTCGAACGAAAACCGGCTAGCAACTAAACAAGAGAAGCGACCGAACTGAGATTATATTTTTTGCGTTCCCATATACCGAAGTAGAGTAAGAGTAAGACGTGAATAGTTTCGCTTCCTCACCCATACGGATTTTTATAATGAATATACCTACATCACACACTGGCACACGTTTGATTGTATTGATGAATTTATTCCCGATTTTCACAAAATATCTCTGATGTGGCCGATAAGTGATAATTATTATTAATATTATTTTTTTCATTCAATGCGTAAATTTATTACGGAGGAATACCTAAAATCTGAACCCAGTATTTTTTATATTGTATTTATAGAGATATTAAAGTCTTTAGAAACAATGTGTACTTATTACACATCACAGGACAGGAAGGGTTAAAACCAATAAACATGTAACTAAGATCCACTTGAAATATGTAGATAAGAAAGTTTAAATTGGTAATTATTACTTATTTTTTAATAATAAACCTTTTAAAATTAATGAATAAAGCATTGAGGTGGTTATCTACAGTAACATCTAAAAACAATTACACCATAAATTAAATTTTGGGGTTTTCCAATTATCAGAATATGAAAAACAGTGATCTTTTCCACATAAGTGTTAGCAATATCCAGCTTGGAGTCGTAGAATATTTTATAAACTTGAATTAAATAATGAGTTTTATAAGAAATAAATACGAAAAAGGTTGAGTTCGGTTGTTCTTGAAAAGCTCAACAACGTTTTCTTATCCTTTACACCACAGAATATTCAATCAATTTGAATAATGTGACATATGGGTGTGAGACCGACCGTCATGACCTAATTGATAAGACGCTTGTCTTCCAGCCCGGAGGTTGAGAATTTGATTTCCGTTGGCACCCAGGTTTTATTAAAAAAGGGTTCCAGAATAGTTTTCGTTTAACACTTGAGGCTTGTTTGACACTGTATAGTTAGTTGGCAGAGTTTGCCACATGACACTAAACCCAGGTGGTGCCGTATACTACGGAAGTGTAAACCATCATAGTGCAGTGCAGACTTGAACATTCAGTAAACAGTTAAACCATAAACACTAAGTGATAAATATAAATGAAAAGAGTAATGCTATTAATTTCACTCGGAGCTATAGCATGAGTACAATGTAGCTTTAGCATGAGTATTGAGACCCTAGAAGGTAGGGCCAAACTTAGCAAAACCACGAAATAAATAAACGGACAATATTGCAGTCGTGGATGGACAAACATAGGCTCGTAACATTTCACATAGGATGAAGGGAAAGACCATAGGAGAGACTTTAGTTCAATTTTGAAATAAGTAAGGCTTAGAATGAGAACGATATCCTATTTCATGTTCAATTTTCAAGTCATGTCCCATTGAAAATTAAAATTCTATGCGCAACTATTTGATATACTTGATTTTTCAGAGATTTAAAATAAAACCTCTACGTGAACCAATGGACATGAATATAAATGTACTCGTGGCTTCATTAAGCGTTGGGTGTACTATTTTCACAATCTTGATGTACAAAAACAGTGACGCAATTACAAATTCTAATTTTGATGGTCACTTGAAGGTTAACCTCCGTGGCATATTTAGTTAGGCGCTGATCTTCTAATCGGGGGTTTCGAGTTCAATTTCCGATGGAACCTAAGTAAAAAACTATTACAAAACGATGCCTTCTGCTTCTTTACGTGTCGTGTCTAGTCTCCCTGGCGTTTGAAATCACCCTTGAAAAATATATATGTCCTTGGCGGTACAGAACAGCACCTCAACTTTCTTGATACCTAATTATTCGCGAACAATCCGTAACGAGGAAAGGAGTTTTCTATTGATTCCTCGTCGACCCTCACTTTCGCCTTTTAATATTACTTATAGGATGTTGTATTATTTCCCTCTCTGAATAAGAAATGTAATTAATAAGGACGAGTGTTAAATTGAGTGAAAGAGAGTACTTTAAGGGGGTTTGGACATGTTAAACGCATGGGAATCTAAAGACTTACTAAATGAATTTTCAATACAGTCTTGATTGAAAGTCGTGGTAGATAATGACTGGGAATAGTATGTTTTGACCAAGTTTATGATATTTAAAAAAAAATAAAGTAATTCGTTTGAAAATTAAAGGGAACTGTGTGATAAGATGAATGAATATGGAGGAGGAGTAAGAAGCATATCTCGATAAAAAAGTTTGACACTCAGTCCTCTCTGATTTCCCCAGGAAGGACGTAACGTTATGATATGTATTTACTTGTATGTTATAAGGTTAAGATCATTATAAACGTGTGTTCTAAGAATATATCTTAATTCCAACTCAAAAAATTGTATTTTAGCATGGAATTCAAGTTCTATTTTTCAACAATTTTTCACATTTTGTTTTATGTCATAGACGGCGTAAAAATCTGTCCGCGGAAAGAATGATTAGATTAAGTTGATAATATTTTGAAAAAAATAAATAAATATAAAAGTCAGAGAAATAATAGAAATTCTATGAGACGGTGTATTGATATTGAGGAGGTAGAAGATGTGTCACGATAGGAAAGTCTGGCGCTCTGTTCTCTCTGTCCCAAAGGGAAACGACATGAGGGTATGCATAAATGTTGCATACCTTTACACCGTTATGATTTGTTCTATTTTACATAGGTATATGTGTACAAAGAGAAATTAAGAACCATCGGTCTATTTTTTTTAAAATACGTATTAGAAATTAATAATGTTATTCATTTACTAATTATTACAAAAATATATAATATTAGATTAATTTGTACAGTTATTTTTTTTTAAATTTCACCCTTTTACTAAGCCACTGTCCAAGAAATACTGGTTCTATCTATCTGTTGCGTTTCCCAACAAGAATAGAAAATAATAAATCCTCCAGGTTTTATTGTTAATGTAATAAATGTCGACTTATCGAACGGATTCGAGGCATTAAATTTAAATATTCAAACTGGAATTCCTTACAACTAAGGTTTAAAAAGTATTTTTTATTGTATTATTTATGATGACATTTCCGAATTTCTCTTTAACATTAAGATATCAGTCCATTGGAAGAGTATTAAGCGGAACAGAAATATTTTGTGACTCCTAAACCAAAATAATTTTTATTTTTCTTCGTAGGATGTCACAACCAATGTGAAAATAATAACGTTTTTTTAATATTAATTTTGAATTCGATATTTGGTACTTTAGAGAGGAAAAACTCGTTTTAGAATTAAAGATGAACATAAAAAAGGTGACAACCAATTATTTTTTTCAATTATAATTCTACACATATTTCAAATGGATGGAAAAGAAAAAAAAAAAAAAGATGACCTCCGTGACCTGTGGTAAGACACTTGTCTGCCCATCCTGAGGTTGCGGGTTCGGTCCCCGCTGGAACCCAGATTTTTTTAAATAGGATTCCAGTCTGGTTAACACTTAGGGCCTATAAAAACATATTTCTGGTTGGTTGGAAGAGACTGCCACATGGCAACAAACTCGCCAGGTTAAAAAAAATTGCCTTTTTGCTAAAAACATTTTCACAACGTATTCATATTGGTGGTGACAAAGATGATAGAGCGCAAACAAATTTAATCATGACATATTTTCTTCACCTCCTCCATGTCCATACATCTCCTGTTTTTTTACTCTTTATGTTAGGTCAACCGAAATATTTTGTCCGTTTTTAATTCAAATAAAATAATATCAATAAGTTTATTAATATTTACTGAACAATATAATTTCCATCGTTACTATAGGTAATGACCTCTTTCTTCCCAGCGTGGTGGTAATTTGTGAATTCCATTTCTGAAGAATGACTCATCTTTGGAGGCGAAAAACTCAAACAGTGCTTGGCTGACATCTGCTTCATTTGAAAAAAAAATCACTTCAAAAAAATTTACAGGAAGAGAAACAGATGATAATCAGATAATGCTAGGTCCATAGAGTATGGTGGATGTGGCAGAATTTCCAAACCTAGCTCTGTGATTTTCTGGCGAGTCGCCAAAGAAGCATGTGGTTTAGCGCTGTCATGGCGCAGTATGGTTTGTTTCCAATTGACCAGTGCCGGTCTCTTTTCCTTGTGTGATTCGTTCAAATCATCAATTTATTGTCAATATATTTCTGAATTGACAATATATTTCTGAATTGACAATATATTTCTTTGGGTTTGAGAAGCTCATAGTGTATTGGTCTTTTGACGTCCCACCATATACACATTATCTTATTGAAGCTCAAGCTCGGTATCGAGGTCGAGAAGGAAGGTTGTCCGGGCTCACAGTATGCTCTTTTTCTCACAAAGTTCTCATACATAATCCCCTTTTCATCACCACCGGTTATCATTCGGTCTAAGAAAGGTTCGTTTTTGTTTAAAGCAAGCAGAGATGTACAAATGACGACTCGGCCATGTAAATTTTTTTCACTTAACTCATGAGGCACCCATCTGGAATATTTATACACCAATCCAAGTTTCCGAATATGGTCCGAAATGGTTTATTGTGTTGAGTCGAGCTTTTCTACTATCTCTGATGTTGTCAAAAAAGGATTTTACTGTATAATTGTCCTAACAATATCGTCATTGATCAGAGATCGTTTCCCAGAATGTAGCTTGTCATTAAGGTCGAAATCGCCTGCTTCAAATTTTTCGAACCTTCTCCTGCACATTCTGTCCGAAACTGTATCTTCACCAAAAATGTTCACCAAATTTCTACACGCTTCTGTAGCACTTCTACCTTGTTGGAATCCATATAGAATGCAATGCCGTAAATGAACTTTATCAATAGATATGTTTACGCCATCAAATCTCACTTAATACTGAGATGATGGAGCCATTGTTTCAGTAAAGTTAGAAGAGCACATATGAAGAAATACAATGGTAAAAAGAGGCAGCCATATGTTGTATGTATGTTTCAAACGAACACGTTCGTACGTGTTGAAACTTGAGATGACATTATCGGACAGAACTTTCCGGTAGACCTTATATGTAATTTCAAAATTTTATTCACTTGGTCCAATCGTTGTTTTCTCGGTAAGCTCCACTACGGTTCCCACTTATGCTAACATTAAAAATTTGTTTAGGCAGTCTTTCGTCACTCATATGTTCAACATGTCCAAACCACTTCAACATGTTCTTTTTCTCCCTACTTAACACAAGTTTTTAGCTAGCTTTTTTTTTTCCATGGTTTTATAAATTGTCCATATCTTTTGAAACGAATAACTTTTCATATTCTTATAGCAATAACGTGAAAATCAACTTTGATTTATTTCCCGAAATTTAGAGCGTCGTATGCCCAGAATTATAATAACACGAACCTGTAGGAACTATCAATGGTTTAGCCACATCAATGGTTTTCACACAAATTTGATAAATTTCCAGAAATATATTTTGAACCAATGTTAGTGATCCTATTGTACAGTTCAGTTTGATACCACCACCATTCACGCTGTGGGACAAAATAAGTCTCCATTCAGTGCGATCTACTCTAGAAGATCGAAATCTTTATTTTTTATGAGCGCGACGTCATGTAATTACAAAGAAAGAACTACCCAAAGGAACTCCTCCGGTGGCGTCATATCTGAATGTGAATAGAATAGTACCGATGACAATTACAATCGTTTTTTTATTTGTTATATAACGTCTCTCAGCCCTCAGCTTCGAAGTGCGATTCGCGATATATAAAATAAAGTATCGATCTATCGGATTCCTTTTTCATGTCCCTCCTACTTTTCTTTTCATACAATATGTCACAGCTGTTCATTATGACTTGAGTTGATATGGATTGTATTATTTGTGTTTCACCGATTGTTTATGTTTCTAACTATCACGTGGAACTTTATTATCATTTTATTGTTAAATATTATAAGTTCTTTATTTAGTTATTTATTTTATAGTACCGTTAAGTTTCTGGATTAAAAAAATGTTGTATTGTTCATCACTCCAAAAAGGGTTGTCAGAACGTGAAGATATCTTAAATGCCTTATTGTGGAGAATTCTTCATTGTTATTGTTATATTTCTCGGAAGAAATAAAATGTAAGTTAAATACTTTATGTAGACGGTATGTAGGCATGATGTAACTAAAAATATTTTTTTTCTTTGATGAATCTTTTGATGAGAAAAAATAAGCATAACCAAGCTTTAAAGAATTCATTTTTTGTGATTTTATCAACATCCAACATAATATTCAGGCATTGTTCCTCCCAAAGCATATAGAGTGGGATTCCACGAATTGCCGCTGACAGAACGATTTGACATCTCAACATATTACATATGAATAACGTTCCTGCTCGCCTGAATACTTTAATGTCTTTATCAAATCTTGGTTCAGTGGGATGAAAATTGCCGACACGGTGTAAAAAGCTTCGAGTTTGAATTATATTTTGACTGTTTTATTAATTTTAATTTATTCGAATAAACGGTCTTGAAATATTTTGTTCAACAATATCTTATACCTACCTGCACATCTACCTCGCTTTACCGAAGAGATGCGTTCTTGAAAAGCTGTCCCTAAATCGAAATTCCGCATATCAAATTATTGATTTCTATATAAATACTTATTAAATGTGCATGATGTGTTTCATGATGGAAAAAAATCAATAAAATGTTTGAGAAAAGTCTTAAGTATATTCTGAAATATATAGAACATAGAAAACATATGAAATACATATGAAATAAAAATATAAAGAATTACAGCATGTATAATGAATATTGAGAAGATTTCATTTGGGAACCAGGAACTGAGCAGAAATATCCATCCAATGTTTGCTGCTTTGTAAATTTTCTCTTTTCCTCTTCAAGTTTCTTATAATAATGTAAAATCTTATAATATTTTTGAGAAACTTTTTTTTCCTCATCGGTATTATTTTCAATTAGGATTTAAAAGTCATGTTCACAGTGTTAAAAAGCCTCGTCTGATTTCGTCAATGTCGATTCTCGTGAAATCTTTATTTTGTCGCTCAAGGGTGAATTACCATCGTCGAGGGAATGATTGAGAACAATAACCATAGAGACCGCCCTAGATATAGCTACATGGACCGGGTGATCCGGGATGTGCGCTGTGGCAGCTACCAGGAGATGAAGAGACTGGCGGATGACAGAGATGAGTGGAGGGATCGAGTGTTTGGTGCAGACCAATCCTAGGATTGTAACCCAGAAAAAAAAGGGTGAATCTTGGTCCATTTCATTAAAATCTTCCGTAGATCGTTTTTTTTCGTTAAAAGAGGGCCAGTAAAACGAGGTATCGGTGTACTTCAGAACACCAAACATTTCCTGTCGAGCTTTAGCATCCAGAATGATTTTTCTCCAAGACGATCGTCACTCGCCGTCTCCTCTCAGTCTCCCCACCCCCTTGCAGTCTACTAAGATCCTGCTGCACGATAATTAGCAGCCTTTGTCTCGGTCTACTAAATGGCCTTCTTCCGTTGTTCGGCTTGCTTAATGATCGTTGTTGATCGTGTCAAATCTGCTTACATGGCCTATCCATACCAACCTTCGTACATTTTGTCGCTGCTAATAAGTGTTTAGTTCAACAATATACGAAAATAACGAATACTTATAAATACATCAATATGTCTGCAACAAGTAATAAAAATTAAACGATCCGGCAAATCATTAGGATACATTCTCGGAAATACTCGAGGCAAAAAATCGTCTTCAAAAACAATTTATATAGATTTGAGGAAAGTTTAGATGGATCCATTAAATGTCCATAATGATTTCTCATTTTGTACAGCCTAATAATTGACCAACCTGTAGAAATAGGTGGTTGCTTGATGACTACAGTAGAACCATTGATGTTTCCCCAATTATTATTTATTGAAGACATTCAAAGTGTGGGACATTTGTTAAAGTTATGTTTGAGAACATTTTGATTTAGATATGTAAAATTAGTTCCATCTCCAAGTTTATAAGAGGTTAATGTCAAATGAAATTCCGGTTTCGAAAGATAGAAGTACAAGGTTTGCCTGCCACCCGGATGATTTGGGTTCAATATCAGATAGTGAAAATCAAAATGTGCCAGCTTAGTGGTTTTACATACAGGTAATTTACCATAATAGGTTAGTCAAAAAGTTTTGAAAGCGACATCTTTGGAGCAGTAGAAAATCAAAAATTTTTACGCCATTTTAATATTTCATCTTTCATAAGAACGTACTCAAAATTTCATTTCGATTTGTCAATTCATTCTTTGTTTACAAGCCATTTGAAGTTGACGTGTCAGTGTATTTTTTAACAATGGAAAAATCCGAATATCGTGCAGTGATTAAATTCTTTGTTTTGGAAGGTTTATCGGCTACTGAGATCCATGCAAAGATGGTGAAAGTATTAAAGGAGTCTTCTCCTTCATTTCCAACCGTTCAGCGATGGGTTTTGGAGTTTAAGCGTGGCCGTACAAGAAGGCCGTACAAGATTCGTTGAAGACGATCCACGCTCAGGACGTCCAAAAAGTGCATCAACACCAGAAATCATAGCGAAAATACAGGATATGGTTTTGGAAGATCATCGATCGACTGTGGATGTGATAGCTGACACCATAGGCATCTCACATGGAACAAAATGGCATATTTTGGCTGAAGTTTTGGGTTTCAAAAAACTGTGTGCACAATGGGTGCCGCATTTGCTAACAATGCAACAAAAACACGTTCGAATGCGACTTTCTGAGCAACATTTGGAGCAATTTCGAAAGGATAAAAAGGATTTTCTGCGTCGATTCATCACTATGGATGAGACTTGGGTCTACCACCATGATCCTGAATCAAAACAAGAGGCTAAGGAGTGGTGTGAACCAGGCACTTTGGCTCCGAAGCGAGTTCGTGTCCAGAAATCGGCCAAGAAGGTGTTAGCGTCAGTTTTTTGGGATGCAAAAGGAATTTTATTGATAGATTATCTCCAAACTGGTAAGACAATCAACTCTGATTATTATTGTGAACTTTTGAACCAGTTGGATGAAAAAATTTGTGAAAAAAGACCCGGTTTGCAGAAGAAAAAAATCATTTTTCATCAAGACAATGCACCTGCTCACACAGCTCAAAAAACCATCGCGAAAATCAGTGAATTGGGGTACGAATTGTTGCAGCATCCACCCTATTCGCCAGATTTAGCTCCCTCTGACTTCTGGCTGTTCTCACACTTAAAAAAATTCCTTCGTGGAAAGCATTTTTCATCAAACGAAGAGGTTATAGCCGTCGTAGAGGAGTATTTTGCAGGCCTTCCAGAAAGTCACTTCCGTGATGGGACAACAAAGTTGGAAGATCGTTGGACCAAGTGTATTGATCTTATGGGAGACTATACTGAGCAATAAAAGTGATTTCCCCCCCAAAAAAATGTATTTTCATTTCCGCTTTCAAAACTTTTTGACTAACCTAGTATATTTGATTGATTGGAAGAATTTACCATAAGATAGTGTACTCGCCAAATTTTACTTCATAATATGAAAGTTGCATGCAGTAAAATATAACAATAATATTCAACCTGACCAAGAAAAGTAGACTTTAATAAATCTTGAATTAAAAAAATCCTCAAATGCATAATACCAGAATGCAAAGTTCTATGTATTTGCAAAATGTGATGGAAGATCGTAATTTATGTGTGAACGTTTTAATTTTGTATAGAAAAAGATCAAATACTTTACCTAGAGATATCTTTAATGCGTAGTTCATCTCATCACTTTCCTTTTTAAGCACAGGTTTCAGATGTTGGTTTAACTGGCGAATTCGTTATTTTATCATTCACGTTAAGTCGTTATTTATACAAAATATACCGCTAAAAATCTTTGGTCAAATTCTGATACGATTTTTTACTTTAAAAAAAAACAAAGTTTGATTAAGATGGATTAGTAGAGATTGCCAGAGTTTGATATTTTTTTAAAGACAAAAAAAACTTTAACTTAGTAAACTTTTAGACGTCCTTTGTAAGTTGACAAAAACAAATATTATTATGCCATTTAACCACGAAAAAATGTTATAGTCAGTCATTAAACAAAACAGATTGTACGTTGTATTGCATTACTCTTTCTTTGTAACACATACGGTATACTTTGGCTGATTTATTATCATGTGGCAATCTATGCAACCAACCAAAAAGATTTATTTATTTATTTAACATAGCTTACATTTATAAACTCAATTACACGTAAAGCTTAAATAAAAAATACGTACAGAATAAAAAAAATTAAAAAGAATTATTGTTTCGTTAGAAAAAATACTCCCGTTATTAAGGAAGTTTGATTAAACTTCTTGAAAAACATTTTCTTAAATGTTGAAGATGTCAATATCTGAGGTCATATTTAAAAAGGAAAACAGGATATCTCCGAAATAAAATCAAAACTCTTGGAAAGTTAGTTTACATATTACCTATCAATTTAAATAAATTGATATTTCTATACATCAAATGGTTGTGAGGAACATAACATAATATATTTTCTTACATAGTTCCAATAAGATGTTAAAGAGGCCTTAAGGTAAAACACGACTGGAACCCCTATTTTTTTTTTTTGGATTTCAATAGAAATCAAATACGCAACCACCCCTGCTTGTAACACATAGATCTTACCAACTTGCCTATGGAAATCGTCCAATGAAGATAAATATATTATTAAATTTTACGTATTATTTTTAAATTCTTTCGATTACAATGGTATCTCAAGACAGTAAGCCTCAGATTCAAAGGCAAAGCAAGAAGAATACGAAAAAGAATAAAATGCCGAACAACAAAAAAAACTAGTTCTAAAAAGAATCCCTTAGAGAAGGAATATTTTATTCAAGTTTCCATGTCCTCTTAGGATGAGACTGGTATGGATGCTTTATGATTTATCCCTTTTGAAAGATTTATACAACCATTTCTGAACGCAGACCGCTGTTACTTTTTTTGTTGTCAAATTTTCTGACTTGTTCTGCCAATCTTGGTGAAACCTTTAAATGTTAATGAGAATAAGATCAGAGTTAACAAATTCTTATTCGTCGCACGTGTGTTTTTTCTTCTTTAGTGAGAATGATTCCATCTACGTGCATATATCAATTAAATTATATATACTTTATCGGATGTAAAAGTCAATTAGTTTGATAAAGGCTCTTGACAAAACATTCATTCGAAACACCGTTTTGTTGAAAAGTAAGCAATATAAATATCATTAACAAAAAAATATCATAAAATTCTTCAAAAAATTTTAATTGGTTTAAAGCATTTGTTTAGTTAATGTTAAAACTCATTTAATATAGTTATCAAACTCAAATATCGCGCAGGCAGTATAAATACGAGAAAGTTTGAAACAATATTAGAAATAACAGTTATCTTTAAAATAAATTAGAATATTAGAATATTTCAATTAAAATATAAAAATGGGTGTTAATGCGCTTAATAAGCTCCGTTGCCTAGTTGTTATGACGCTGGACTTCCACTCGGGGATTTCGAGTTTGTTTCCCGATGGAACAAAAAGGGTCACAGTTTTTTTTTTCTCGTAAAAAGCCTTTTAAAGTCCTTCCCAAAAAATTATTACCAATCTGGTTAAACAGTTCATCAAGTAACAATACACACACGCGCGAAACATGTGCGATTATTGGTGTCTCTGCTCTAGTTGGGATTTTTCTCGGAGTGTCGGTCCAACTTGCGGACACCTTACTCCTTCATCGAATAAATGAAACGGACTTGTGAAATTTGAAGGTTATTTGGGTGGTGGTGTGAAAAAGTATGTTATAAGAGAGGAAAGGATATAATTCGGTACATATATTAAGGTAATAAATACATATAGGTTACATATTAATATACTTATATTTTTGTATGTCACAGGTGTTGATAAATATGAATAAAGAAGAGAAAGGATAGAGATGTATACATATATAAATATAGATATAATAATATATTACGAAGATGGGGGGGGGGGGGTGAACACTGTGACTTTTAAAATAAATATTTTTAGATAGATAAATATGGGGCTAAAATAAAATACGTATTATGTATGCGCTCTAGGCATAATTCGGCGCCTACCGTTGGACGTACTAATTTTGTGCCTACTCCGATGGTTCTAAACCAAAAAGCTCGATGGGGCCGAAGACAATGGTCTCTCCCGGTTAAGTTCTTCAAAACGTTCGAATCATTCATTCGAAAATGTTGAAAGCTAATCATTCGAATGAATGAAATACGTATAATAGAATAAAAATAAGGTTTTTGGAAAAAAATATACATGATCCTCCTCGGCTGGAGAAGTACGAATTTAAACCAAAACAAAAAAATAAGTCTAACTGAACGCATCACAAATGTTTTCCTAACTCCAATGAGAATAAACTTATTTTTAAGTTTGCAAACGCAAACAACAAATCAAAATACCCATTATAATTCAAGTGAAATTACCATTTTGATTAAATAATGTTCTAAAAAATATTCCCGGGGCTTGACATCAGCTTAAGTAAGAAAAACAAATGTCAACTTAAGGAAGGAAAGTGATAAGGAATGATGGACACTAATTAAGGTGAAGCAGCCCACTACTCTAAAATGATAATGAAGTCAAGACGATATAGTAGAGTGTGTTACTTGTCACTCAAGAGTGTCTTGTTAAGGAGCGTCGACTGTATATTTTATCTTAAGGGACTTTAACCTGTACATTTTTAGGTAGTAAGACACTTTTAACTAGTCTACCGGTTGTTTTTTTTTAAATATCCAGAATTTATAAACAACGAAAAGACTTCATATAAAAATTGAATTCCTTAGAAAAGAATGAGATCTCCAAATTGTTTATTTAGTTATTAATCACTTGTTTATATAGTTACCTTTTGTTTCAGGTTTATGGGATTTATTTAAAAGAGAGATAAATATTCATACGGGCCATGACTACTCAACTACGAGTAGATTAGCAAGTTGACAGGTAAGCGTTCGGAGAATTAACAATATGTAGGTCGATAGGACACTGCATAGCGTGGTTTCTAAAATTCTTAATGGATTAAATATTGACATGACATGACACTTCTTAACGTGTGAGGATAAGTGTTCAATTAAGGAATCAATATATATTTGACTATATGATCATCAAGTTCTCTGAATTTTTATGTTATTATAAATTTTACACATTGCATTTTGATGTTCTTTTCTTTTCTATTTAAATTTTGTTAATTATTTTATAGTTTGTATTTTAATATTTGTATTAAATTGGTATACACGTATTTTATTTAAAGTAACAAGAATAAGATTGAGATGTACTCGTATGTGCCATACTCGGAATGAATTAACTATAGCATATATGTTATGTATGTTAGGTATATGTACACATTTATTTGTTAGTTTGAATTAATAATAACGTTTATTTGTTTGAATTGATCTGAGGTGGTATTTGTGGATTTGTTTATTTTTCTGCCATCTATTTATTTTCTGTTTTTTTCTCTTCTTATTCTACATGTGCAAGGGTGGGGACGGAAACACATCTGGTATCCCCGTGGCTGGGCTCGCCCTATATTGGTGGGATGTATCTTGGCCGGGGGATGTTATTTGATGAGCCCAAACCTTTTGATACCTTTTGTCTTTAATCTATTCTCTGCAATTTATGTGTTCTTGAAATATATTTAAATTTATTATGTAGGTACGAGTACATACTATGTTGCTATCAATAAACCTATATTTATTTATTATTATTATTAATGAAGTTAAAGTCACATTACAGAAAAATTATTAAAAAAAAGAAGAAATTATTTTTTAACACATGTATAAAACTTATAATAATAAGATATTAAAATTATTTAAGTAAGTAAAAAGATATAGATTTAGCTGAAATATATTTTGTAATTTATTTTATCAAATACTGTTAATTCAACTTTTTGTAACGGTACAACCCTACCGGTTTCAAGGCTTTCATCTCATCTTCAGGGGAGCACAAACAAGCCTTGAAACCGGTACGGTTATACCGTTACAAAAAGTGGAATAAACAGTGTTGGATAAAATAAATTACAATGTCTTTAAACCTCCACAGCGTCAATGCCTTAACTATAAACAATATATGAAATATATTTCTTTTTTTTTAATTTAAAAAATGACATTCGTACTCATTAAAGTTAATTTATATTAAATATACATAAATACACACATCTCGATATTTCTCAATTGGACAGAGAACAGAGCATCAAACTTTACTATCAAACCATAAAAGTACATCAGTATTGATCAAAGTCAATGGGGCACTAAAACATATACTATATACTCGTACCGGAAAGTATCAAAATCTGCCAAGATTTATAGTCCACAACATAATTTATATGTAAGTACCATCCTTAATGTATGGGAAGGAAACGTGGATGTGAAAGACTTAAAGAAGCCGAATAAATTGATGTGGAAATGCGTACGAGAATAATATATGGGGTGACAATGTATGAGAGAACACGAAATTAAGTTATTAGTGATGAATTTGAACTTAAGGCTGATGTGTTAAGTAAGATTAAGAGCACTCTGAGAGGGTTTGGGTGCGTGGAACGAATGAATTAAAAATACTAACAAAATACAAATAAAATGCTAATGTGAGTAGAAGGTGTGAGAGGAAGACCAAAGAAAGTATGCTTGGATCAAGTGAATGATCTGGCTTTTTTATCTACCTAATCAGGGAAACGGCGTGATGTTATGTATATACTCGTAGCAGGAATGCCCAACGTTTTTGTACACAGGAACTACTTTTTTTGTAGGGTGACGTCGCGATCTAACAGTGTACAGGAAGAAATACAAGTTTGTAATTAGGTAAAATACTTTTAAAATTATTATTAACAAAAAATAAACAGTATTTAATATACAAATTAATAATATCATAAAGAAAAAAGACTAGGAACACAATACATTATGGTATATGTAAAAGTAATGTTTATGAGGTCTTTGACGTCCAGTTATGGCAAATTTTTTCAAAATAGGATTATACGACGCACATTTCATTACTCAAACAATTTCTTATTTTTTTAATGTTCATATCGATAAATGAGGATTTGAATACATTCACCCGAAAAAAAAGTAAAGACCTACTCAAAGCATGCCGTGATTGGTAGATCACGATCGACTGGTTGGTTGCCCCTGGAATATACTTTAATGTTTTTTTTTGAGTAATAAAAATAGTATTAAATAATGCTTTACGATCAATAACAAAATAACATCATGGCGAATAAAATTGTAGCATTTTTTTGTTATATTTATATGTTCCATAAATTATAAAGTCCGTTGAGTAATCTTAAATCGAGACATGTGTACCTTTTTTGTAACAACAATATAAAACACTTTTATTCATTTTACTTAACTGAGTCTTGTTCTAGCTATAAAATATTTTTGTTTATGGCCTTGATCTGAAGTAACTCTATTATTGGTCAAAAATACCAATCCAATAGATAATGTATTAAGACATAAAATCATATATGTTATTGTTTCTCTTCATACGGGATAAATATGTGTAAATTACAAATCACTTTTTATTAGATATACTATAACAACAAAAAAACTGACTGCTAATAATGAAGTCTTGGGTCATACAAGCAAAACTTTGACTTGGCAAAAAATGCGATAAAAATTGGAGTGTTGCATAGAATATGTGAAAATACAATGTATGACACAATAAGGAATAAAGACATTAGGAAAGGATGCGGATCGAAATAAGATACAGAGATTAATATGAAGAAAGAAGCATTGAGATGGCACGTACAAAGGATAAATAAATAAAAATTAACAAAAAATATTATTACGAGAAGTATAGAAGATATGAAAAGCTTGGGAGACCTAGCTAAACGTGGCACAGTTAAATTAATTCATTTCTGAAAGAGAGAAAAGTTAAAACCCCTTATATGAGAGTATGGATGACGAGTTGCATGAACGAGGTAGAAATAAAATATGTAGATTAAAATATGTAGATTAAATATGCTCTACCTCTCTCCTTTCCCCAATAGGAACGTGGCATGATGGTAATATTAATTATGATAAATTCTGAAAAAAGCGTTAAATAATTGACATTTTAAATTTGTACGTGATATAATGAAGTAAGAAAACGAAAATTTCGGAAATGTAAATCGAGATTCAAATCCTTGTTGCAGAATGATAAAATCCTTGTTGCAGGATGATAAAATCCTTGTGTTAAGAATGATAAAATCCTTGTGCTAAGAATGATAAAAAGAGGTGCATGGCCGCGCGGTGACACACTGGACTTCCATGCGGAAGGTCGTCGGTTCGAACCCCGCACTGTGCTACTTCCCTCGAACGACACGGGCACTTTTTCCGCCTAGTGTTCGAGGGTATAAAGATTCCTATGACTTTGGTCATATTTATCCTTTTAAATAAAAGAAAAAAAAATGATAAAATCCTTGTTGCAGAATAATAAAATCCTCGTTGCATAAAGAAAAAAAAAGGGGCTATGGTTCTCGTTGAAAAGTGCACGATAACTTCCAATATATTTCAGGTACATTTTTGTTTATAAAAAAGAGCTATCACGATACTTCTCCCAAAATTTTACCCAAAACTTGTTAAAATCTAGTCATTAAATATCTTCTTCACCTGCAAATAATTTTAAATTAATATGTTGTTTATAGTTAAGGCATTAACATTGTGGAGGTTTAAAGACATAAAATGGAGGTTTAAAGACACAATTTGATAAAAATAAATTACAATTTCAAATTAAGTTCACCACATATGTCTTGGCACTTTTTCTTCTTTAGATTCGAACTTCTTCCACACCGATAATGTTGACATTTTCCATTCCCTCGCAATTGACTGATTCGATAACTCATCGTTATCACTATCACCAATCGAATAAAGTTCTTCAAAATATTGAGTTTTTTTAGATTTTCATGCGAATACAACTGGTGGATTTAATTCTTAAAAACAATTTATTCGAATCAACAAGCTTTTGTTTCATAATTCTTATTGGTATCTACTAGTATAATCGTGTCTTAACGTAGTATATGGAAAAAATACTCTTTCCATCTCAATCAAATCCTCACTTTATCTAATAGAAAACTTCAAATGTTGTTATCTTCGATCCCACTTATATATAGGTACTACTTGTATTCATTTTCCATTCATCTTATTTATACCAAAATATTTCCCGTAGCAATATTACATTGCTGACTCTCCTTGCTTCTATTTACTTAATATTTTACTTTGTTCTTGAAATAAGAAACGATGTCGAAGAATTATTTTTACCACGCCATGTCTGTTTTTTTTCTCAATCCAACTTTTGCAGTATCGCATATCTGTTTTACTGCATACACCAAAATGTCTTCCATCTTTACCTATTCCTTGACAACCAATCATATGTCACTCCTAAATACATTAAACTCGTTGTAAGTTCTTCTAGTTTTCATCGTCTCTCAACTTCTCACAGTTGATATATTGTATTGTATTACACTTTCGTTGTATACAGTACAATCTGCGGGCTTATTGCCATGTGACAATATCTTTCACCAAACAGAAAAATGATCAAAAGGCCTTAAGTGAAAACCAGACTGGAATCGTTTTAAAAAAATCTGCGTTTCAACGATAATCGAACCCGCAACCTCCGGACTGGGAGGCAAGCGTCTTACTAACTAGGCCACGAAGGTCATCATGATTTTCAATGAATCGTCTATAATGTATTTTCGATCTTTGAAAAAAAATAACAATCTTAAGTCAGTCCCATATTCAACTAAAACAAAAAATAAAAAAGAAAGTCAGAGGAGAACCATGAATTCATCTTCTTAAATATGTAAGGCTGTCTTGCAAAAAAGGACCTTACTATTCTTAATATTATAGCACGTAAGCATGTTAAATGAGGTGACTGCAAGATGTCTGCCAAAACTCTTGAGTGCTGCCCAAAGACAACGACGTGTTAAATGTTGCAATGAGTTTTGAATGCTCTACGTTGGGAAAGGAAAATAAATAATTAAGTCAAATGTCACTGGGGCTGAAACTATGGCTTTGTGTCATGATCCTCTGTTGCAAAGGGATTGGATGGGTGGCATCGTCTGAGATAGCCACGGCCCAAAAAAAAAGGTTACTCAAGCCTAAAAAATATTTTAATATCATTTTTTGAGATTTTTATAGAATTCTACTAATTGACTTTAAGTAGAGAAACATTACGGTTACTGGAAAGAATTTTGCGTCATAAATGTACAAATTAAAGGATATCATAAGCACAAAACACCGAGGAAAACTGTTACGAGACGTGAGATTGTTACACAACAATGCGCCAGTGAACACTGATGTTGCTGTAAAAGCTATAATTGAACACCGTGTTTTCCAAGAATTGAATCACATGCCTTATAACCCGACTTGGTCACTAGTGATATGTTTTTTATTTTCAAAACTAAAATTGGATTTGCATGAAAAAAAAAACACGAGTGTAATGTCGGCGAATAAATTTCCGCATTGTTTTATATTTTGAGAGCATAATTTCAGAATATTTTTTCTGTGGTATTGAAATTTTTGTTCATCGTTCTAATTAGTTTTAACTGAGAGATAACTTATCATAATTCATGAACATCTGAAAATATCATCTAGAATTTATATTCAGTTAATAAAGTCTGAGGTATTTTGCAGAAAATATTGCAAAAGATGTGGGAGTATTGGTTTCCAATACGTTCAAATATAGAAATGTTGTTAAAAGCGTGTCTTAAAAGCGTTTCATAGTAAATTATGAAGACATTGCATTTAAATTTAAAATATGGAATTTTATACCTATGTGTATAACTCGACATTTCCGATAAAATTAACGTCTAAGTAACTTGCTTATCAGGGACAAACAGAATATTGAAATGTTTGAAACAGGATTCTAACGATGTATGCTCAGGATTCCTTGGACTGCGAGGCGCAGGAATTTGTCTATTATTACCAATTTAAGTAGTAAACTATTAAGTACTTTCCATAACACTGTAAATAATGTAAACATGGACGGTGAAAAAGAAGGAAAATATATGAAAGATGCCTTCGGGATGTGGTTTTGAGACGAATACTGCATATATCGTGGATAACAAGGCACACAAATCATTTTATCATTCAACAATTACCGATTACCGAAAGACTTTCGACAACGTGCAGGAAAAGGATTCTAACATACTTTGGTCGTGTTACTATAAAGACAAACAAAATTGAGAAGTTGATGATCATGGGTAGTTGAGGGAAAACAGACAAGAGGAAGGTTTCCTTAAGAGATGGATGAACCAAATAAAAAAGTTATTTAAACGCTGCATTCACATAGTTCAGGACTGGGGTGGAGGAAGAAAAATGGTGCTCCAAGTTCCAGACAGCAGAGAACCATGACGCTCAGCATTAAACACACGATGGAGAAGAAGAGACAGTCATGTGGGACCGTCCTCAGTTTGTCTTCGATTCCCCAATTCTTTAGTCATTTATGGTATATGACGAGTAACATTGAAGCTGAACAAGTGAAGATTGTCACTAGTTAGCCATTACCGAGCTCCCTTCGTTCAGTAGAATACTGTGAAAGATTGGGATGAGTCATTCATTCATAAAATTGGACGAGGAACATTTCAAATGGGTCACGATCCTCAGTATTGAGGTGTCGAAAAGCAGTATAAATAAGTTATTTAAATAAATATAGGTTAATTGATAGCAGCATAGTATGTGCGAGTACATATATAAATGCATTGCGAAATCGCACATATATCTCAAGATACATAGCAGAAAATACATTTAAGAGAGAAGCTATCAAAAAGTTTGGGCTCATCTCATAACATCCTCGCAGTCGAGATACACCCCACTAATATAGGGCAAGCCCAGTCGCGAGTGCATCAAATATTTTCAAACCACGCCCTATTTATATGTATGCATGTTTAATCGTTTTTTTAATACATTTTCTTTGACCAAAAAGTTTTAAATAGTACAAAAAATATTGCGTTTGAAGATTTCAACTTTCAGTGATTATTTAATTATTCTTGACTCCACTTTACATATATTGGAGATATACTACAATCGAATAAAGATAGATTTCATTCATATGTATTAAGACCTTCTTCTTCTTCATGTGTCCTGCCGGGTCCCCCCGACGTTGACGATCACTTGGGAGAAACCTTGTCTGTCCTGGGCAGCACGGAACAGCTCCTCCACACCTCTCATCCCGGTCCATTCTCTAATGTTCCGAAGCCAGGAGTGCTGCCTTCTTCCAACTCCTCTACGACCCTCAATCTTCCCCTTTATGACAAGTTGTAGGATTGCATACTTTTCATCTCTCATTATGTGGCCAAAATATGAAGTCTTACGGAGCTTGATTGTTGTGAACAATTCTCTCTGTGTATTTGCTCTACGCAATACTTCAACGTTGCTAATCATGTCAGTCCAGGATATTCTTAGCATCCTTCGGTGGATCCACATTTCAAAAGCCTCCAAGCGGTTAATGATATTAACTTTGAGGGTCCATGCCTCGACACCATAAAGCAAAACCGACCACACATAACACTTGATCATTCTTTGTCTGAGCTTCAAATTTACATTATCGTTGCAGAGAAGATTTTTCATTTTATTAAAAGCTGCACGAGCTGCTTCTATTCTACATTTAATTTCTATATCGGGGTCCAGATTCTCAGTGATGATGCTGCCCAAGTATTAAGACCAGATCAATAAAACGCTGTGACATATTGAAAATGAATGTATCCAAAAAACTCAACCCACATTATACCTGCTTGTGTTGATTGAGAAAATATTGAATTATTTTGTATTGAATTTAATTATACTTTCGTTGTTCTCAATACAACCTAACAAGGTTATTGGAATGTGGCAATCTACTATATACCTACAATCAACCAGGAAGATGTTAAAAGGGCCTTTAGTGAATATCAACTGACTCTTTTTTAAATAATTCTGGATTTCAATGGAAATCGTCCAACACTTGAGTCAATCGGGCTGATGATGATGATGAAGGCAAACATTTAAAAAATGGTAATATTGTTTATATTGGTTTTAGTAATAATCAAATAATAAGTTTTTTTTCCTTTTTTATTTTACATTAATGACTTAGGATCATTATTAGGCTTAAACACGTCATAATATGTTTTCGTTATTTTGTTTAATAATCACTTCAAATATATAATCTTTCTGAGAACTATAAAAAGAATATTTCAGATTAGACCAACACCAAAAAATATGGTTCATCGAAAACAGCTTTCAGGGTCGAGCCTATATATAATATTAACCTTCCCGGGAAGAGGTTGAAAAATGAACCACTTTTCATCTGGCAAAGTACTCGTAAATCTTATAGTTTTCCAATAATAGTTGAAAGTAATCAAATGTAAAAAGATTCTTCAAATGTTTTTTTTTAGTTTTTCCAGGTAATAAAAATCTTAACATTTAATACACACTTTCATATCTTCTGTCAGAACATTAAACCTTTCTATCAAAATACACGTCTTTTGTCGTCTCCACTTCACGTATTGTTTATGAAATTTAATTCACTTGGTCCAACCAAACATTTTTCGTCTTCCTTTTCCTTGCCTTCTTTTCAAATTCTTCAATCTTTCTTTATAAATACGTTCTACATGTCTGAAATATTTAACAGTTGATGACTTCCGTGATGTACGAGTAGTTTGTAAGATGTTTGATGTACACTCAAGAGTTCCATGTTCGATTTCTAATGATACCCGTTGAAAAAAAAAGGTGGGTACCAGTTTGGTAAAGTAAAGAGTTCGTTTGATAACAATAACCACACGCAACAGACAGGTGAGAGTGTTGTTGTTACGTTGTCAACACGTACGATGACAAACAGCGAAGATCCGTGCCTATTCCAATGGATGTCATCCTGAAAAATCGATTAATGGAGTATTTAAAAATTTTGTTGGATTTATTTTTAACCTAAGAAAGAATGATCATATCAAAAGAGCTAAACCGGTTGAATGTGAGAAATGGGCGCTAAATTCACACATTGTCACTATAATATAATATCCTTAACAACCCCGCCGCCCCCTCTTATCTCGCAGAGAATATTTAGCATTTTACCGATAGTGTACTTGCGTCCAAGCAAAGACTAACTAGGCATGGATTGGCTTTCCCAGTTCACCCCTCTTCTTTTTTTCGATCGTCCTTTACTGTTCATGCAGTAAGACTCTGAAACCAGTTACCAACTGATTTGTGATTAACTCCGTCATTGGCATATTTTAAAATGCGACTGAAAAACTTTTAATTTCCAGTCAGTATTTCGTTACCGATATTCATTTCCTCTCCACCATTTTTACTTTGATTGTTAATATTGCACTTTTATTTTGATTACGTATATTGTTCATAAATTTTGTACAAATAAATAATTAATGATTTGAATATTTTTTGGAATCACTTTTGTCTGGTTGGTTGGAAAAGATTGCCACCTGGCAAGATCCCCGCGAAATTGTTTTGCAATGCAGTGTTAAATAAATAAATAAATTGTATTTTGTGTTTAATTTTGCAATTAAACAGGGGAAACATGAGCCCACAGGTGAAATTAAAATTGTGACATGAAATAATTACTGCATAAAAAGATAAAACTTCGCTATTTTTTGTCCTTTTAAAGCATACAGGTTGAGGAATTGTGTTTTCCCGTAAAGTAAAATCTTTAAGGCCCATAATCCCGTATCACGTGCGCTTGTTCCCGTAAAGGAAAGGTTAGAGACTGGTTTGTCCACCTTGAGCCTACTACAAAAAACACAACACCTTTATCTTCCTGCGCCAACACCTTCCACCGACAAGCGGCGATTGTCGCTTGGAATTGTGCAGACGTGATTCTCATGCGGCCAGAATCTCGATATTTTTACGAGCGCAAGGAAAATTTATTCTCGGCCAACGCGGAGAATTTTTTTTCAACCGAAATGTTGCTGGTATTTCTTGGTATTCGTTTTACGTTTATAAATTATTATTTTGAAAGCAAGTGAGTGTTTTTTTTCGTAATGTTTGGACAAAAGGATATTGAAAATTTTATTCAGTCCGAATGCTGGACGGGACGAAATGACGTTGTAAATAATTCTTAAGGACAAGGTACAAAAATGCTTAACGATATTCACGTGCATGTGGAATTTATTAAGTTCGGTGTTTTGCTTCAAGTCATAATAAATTATTATGGAATTTTTTTTATTTAAAGATACAGTCACAGTATTTATAATTTATTTATTAACATACAAATATGACCATGAATAATTTTACAATAAATACATTTCAATTTCAAAATGCGAGTGAATAGGGCAAAATGAGATATGACGATGAAACATGTAAATATCAAAATGCCAACATGATTCACACAATTTACAGTAAAAAATAAGTACATTTGTACTACTGTACGCAACAGGCCAGGGTTCAGAAGGCTCGGGCAGAATGGTGTGAAAAAAAAAACAACATACTCGTAATATACATCAACGAACACGTTATACCCCAATATATATTACATGACATTATATCTCAATATATATTATATTATATTAGGTAATTAGTGAGGACATTGTGTGGACTTATTTATATTTTTGTAAATATTGTATATACGAGAATGCATTTAAGTATCTTTTCAATGACGAAATTTGTTTAATCATAACTCACATTTTCTTGTACTGTCCCATATTCCTTATGCTTTTCTAGTGTTTTTTTTTTTTGCGTTTGTTGTTTAACGATTAAAGTGTGTTTAAATAATTGTTTTTTAAATAACGTCATAACCTTTCGCCCAGCAATTGATACGAATCTATGTAACTTCGTATGGTTGACTGAAAGAGATTGCCATATATGGTAACAAACTTGCAATTCGAATACTTAATGAGTACCTCTGGTTTGACCCCGCGCTGTGCTACTTCCCACGATAGACATTTTATCCGCTAAGTATTCGAGGGTAAAGGATACCTTTGATATCGGTCATATCTATTCTTTAAAAAAAAGGGAAAAAAACAAGCCGGTGTGTTCCGATCTTCGGTGTGCCATCGGATTCAGTACAATGGTGTAGCCGGTAAATTGATGAGCTGCGACTTAAAAACAATCCACGACACAGCTTCGCTTTGCAACTGAATTATATTTGAAATGGCGAGGGGACGAGGTCCAGCAACGAGACGACGAATAAATTGTCTTAAGTAATAATTATGTTATGGTCAAAATCAATAAAAAAAACAAGGAAGATAAAACTGTTTTTTTTTACTATGAAATTAAGTCATAAAAATGTAAAACAACAAAAGCAATAAGTAATTATGTAAGTTGTATAAATCCGATGGCCGCGCGCTGCGCTCGCCCGTCACCGTCACCGCGGGGCGGGTAAAGCGGTGTAGCCAATTATAAAAACAACATAATCTCGAGTCCGTTAAGTTTTCAAGGCGTTACGTCGTTTACCTATTATGTTGAGATCGTGACAAAAATCAACAAAATAATGAAAACACCTTTAGAAAAACTTCAATAAGAGAAACTTTTGTTCCAAATCGATCAAAGAGTAACGGGATTTTTTTAGAAGTTTAAAAAAAATACTTTATAAGGTTTTATTACATCGCTTTAATAGAAATATGTACCGTTGTATACATTTTTATTAAAAAACTACCATTTTGTGGATATAGAGAACCACCTCACTATGCAAGGCCTGCAACAATGTGGTATTATTCCTTAATCACTTAATTCCATATATATTATAATATTTGTCCTAAATACTAGAATACTCAGCTGAAACATTCACACTGCATTCGCATCATTACATCCCTTAAATCCCAAACTATCCCATACACAATTCCATCATAATGAAAATCATGTCCAACAATTTCTCGTCATATTTATATCAGTCATTCACTCCAATGCATATGTGGATATTTCTAAAAGCTCCTCACTCCTCTTGTCATAGAACCACCTGGTTACATATTTTATCGTCTCAATTTATTTTGCTGTACTAACGCTAAAAACATAAAATATGTTTGCGTTCTTGAAATAATGTACGCAGATTTATTTACCAAACAATATTTTATAGACTTAGAGATATTTAAAACTCAATTAACTATAAGTAAATAATAAATCTAATACTAACTAAATAAATAAAGTATACCTTATGTGTATAAAAAATACACATCGGTAAAGTGATGACATTTTGTAACTTGTCCGATTTTATCTAAATAAACCAATTAATTGAAAAATGGTTGAAACCCAGGTACTTTTTCAAAAGATCGCTTAGCCTCAGGAATAACCAAATAATGTTGCTAAGATAAACGTTGTGTCCCAACGTGTTTATTTTGACTGAAGAGACAATACTGAACTATCCTGCAGTATATACCTAGAAATCTCCGAATATGAATTGGGAGAACCAATTATAACATGGTAAAATGGGAAACATTACACGATGAATCGACTGTATTTATCTGCGATGGGGATCAGTCCATGCGAAATTTACTGCAGTGTCCGAGAAACCTGGTGTCTTACACCGAGTAGAACTTGATTCGTGGAATTACAGTTGTATACAGGTGGCAAAATTCTTGGCGGAAATAAATAGTGTCTTGGCACGCTAAAAAGAAGAACAACCATATAAGTCTAACAATTTATCAAACTCTAGTTCGTAAGACCGGTTAATCTAAAAGCACTTACCTACTCGTAAATAATTTATGGAAGGCAACTAGAAACTGTTAGAACAACAATAAATTCAGACATAAAAAACTTTCAAGTAAAAACAGTCCATCACGAACCACCGGGAATCAAGCCCTGCACTATTGGACTCGAAATAAGCATGCTTATGTCATCGCCGACTAAACAAATTACAAAAAAGATTTTCCACGCAGGTTTTTACTTGTATGAAACTAACTTGGGAAATTAAAAAATGAGCATTCGTTGATAATCGTCGGTAATAATACATTGAAGATGAGAATTTTTAGATCTACGTATGGTCATAAGGGTCGCGCTGATTTTGTACTCATACATTCCATCATACCACATTGCTTTTAGAGCAGGAAGAAAGGACAAATCTCCACATTTTCCAATCACACAAACTATCTTTGCTTCACCTACACTCATACATCTATCATACATGTTTTTCTGTTTTTCATGTTTCTCACCTTTCCTTAAACATTTTTTTAACTATATTATTTATAATTAAGGCATTATTAACATTGTGGAGGTTTAAAAACATTGCAATTTGTTTTATTAAACACTGTTTATTCCACTTTATGTAAAGGCAGAACCCTACGTTAAAACGCCTTGTTTGTGCTCCCTTGATGATGAAGTGAAAGCCTTGAAACCGGTAGAGTTATACCGTTACATAAAGTGGAATAAACAGTGTTTTATAAAACAAATTACAATATTTCAACGATATTATTCGTATATTATTCATTCCAGACATATATATTATTTTGGTATGTCTCTCAGAACTTCTCTCGATACTACTGAGTCTAATACAGAAAGAGTGATATGAATAGAGCTTGAAAGCTTCATGCATTATACCTCCTTAAAACAGTATTGAAACAAAGTCAATGGGGTATTAAAACATGTGTACTCAAACCGGATAGTATCAAAATCTGCCGAGATTATAGTCCACAACATAATTTAAGTACCAACTTTGATGTATGGAAGTGCAACGTGGATGTGTAAAAAGACTAAGAGGAGCCAAATAAATGGTGTAGAAATGCTTGCACTTCCAAGAAAACATAGGGTAAGTATATATGATAGAATTCGGAATAGAGTGATAAAGGATGAATTTAACTTAAGGCTGATATGTTGAGCAAGATGAAAAAGATCCTTATAAGATGGTTTGAGAATGTATTACGTAAACATGTATTAAGAACATGTATTAAGTATGTATGGTAGAATTCGGAATGGAATGATAAGGAATGAGTTTGGACTTAAAGCTGATATGTTGAGCAAGATGAAAAAGATCCCTATAAGATGGTTTGAGAATGTATTACGTAAACATGTATTAAGCATGTATGATAGAATTCCGAATGGAATGATAAGGGGTGAGTTTGAACTTAAGGCTGATATATTGAGCAAGATGAAAAAGACCACTATTAGGTGGTTTGAGCATGTGGAACAAATAGATGAAAAAAGGCTTAGAAAACAAATCGCAAATGCGAGTGAAAGGCATGGTAGAGGAATAACAAAGAAAATATAGTTGGATCAAAAAAACGATATTTTGAAAGAAAGAAATTTAAAATGTCAGAGGAATCGTATGATCTGTAAGAGAAGGTGTATGTGTGTAGAAGAGGCAAAAGATGTGAGTTGCGATAAGAAAGTCTGGCACTCTCTCTTTTCTGCCCACTGCTATAGTATGTGTATCGGACGTGTGCCGCCACCCGTGTGTGTGTGTGTGTGTAATATGAGGAAACTGACACGGTGTAGATCTGTAAAAATACATAACTCTAGAATTTGAAAATATAAAAATATACAACTCTGTAATTCTAGAATAAGGTAAATGTTTTGTATGTAAACCTGTATTTGTACCTGTAAATGCTATATGTTCATGTTTATGTATGTAAATGTCTGTTCAAATGTTCCTGTATGTAAATCTGTTTAAGTTCCTGTAATTGTATATGTTAAATGGTATATGTTATAATTCATTCTAGCGTTTCTGTATATGTATAGGGTGGATGTGAACTTGTATTTGTCTGTTTCCATACCTGTATATGTATAACTGTCATGTAATTCTATATTATATTGTAATAATGTGTAGAATTTGTATGTAAATATGTATGTCTGTTTGACTCCGATCGTACTCGCGACCGCGTTGGAAATATGTGACTTGCGAAGCGGTGCGATCGGAGTAGGTCCGGATTCAGTCGGCGTAAGCATGGCCCGGACCCCGAAAGTTGTCGTATTTCGCGGACAATGGGCGCTGCTGACGGCCGACTGACCATTAATATAGAAGGGACCCAAATTTTGTAAACTTCTTCTCACTTCTCGTTGAAATACATTCTCAGTAATACCGAATTTACCGTGTTTTTACTTGAGACCCGCTACCCTACATCAAGCTGCCTGAGAGGAATCTCTCCCTGCTCTTCTTCTTCTTCTTCTGCTGGATCTTCGCTACGGAATTCGCGACGTCGATTCTTCGAGCGCTACGCGGCGACCAACGATCTATTTATATTTCTACAGTCTTTGTACCTGTCTGGTACAGTATGTATGGATGTAAAAACAATATTTTATTTAACCAAAAAATTAGATACCTTGATCATCGAGTAATTGGAATAAACGAGAGAGTGGAATATCAAGCGCACTCCTTGAACCCGACATATTACGATATATTCAAGTTCCCAACAGTTACGGGAACCCACTTTGCCCACGCTCAAGGCTTTTTTACAACCTCTAAATTATAGAAACGATAAAACCGAATGCAAGAATATACAATTTACATAAATAAAGATATGCATTTCGTATTCATTGCAACTCCAACAATTCGTTATCGTAATGCAGAACTAGCTTTACTGATGCCTGAACAATTTTGCAGAAGTGCATTTTTAATACATATTTAAATTTTGCTTCATGCATATTTAAAATGAACAATTTTTTTAAAAAGAAATCAACTTTTAAGACTTTGGCATAACCAGATATTGGCATAATCTAAATCTTTATAAATTGTGTATAAAGTAAAACCAAAAAATTTAAATGCTTTCCTAAAGGAATATTTAAGTTGATCTGGTTTTGCAATAGTGTCTCAATTTTACATAAGTTTTTTTACAAGCTTATCATCATCATTTTTTTATTTGACTTTGGTTTTCTGTCTCTGCATCCTAGAAATTTTCTTTTTTTTTATAAATTGTTTTTATTCTATTTTTTACGTCTAAATGTAAATTTTTATGTATAATTTTCTATGAAAACGTCAATGGTCTAGATTTATGAATGAATATTTATCACGTGTATAATTTATTCAGGAGACTAATTGATTAGTAATCAAACGTTAATAAAAATAAAATCTCAATGACGTTTCAATGAACTATCTCAATGACGTTTCAATTAACTATCTCAATGAATCGTGTTATTTAAATCCATATTATTTTCTACTATCCTCATTTCTCCTCATCACATTCCGCACAAGAATATATTTCGAGATTATTATTATATTTTTTAAATAAAAAAAAATGTTTTATTGGCACAATTATCCATGGATTATTTTCATATATTTTATATCTCAATTATAATAATAAATAAACAATTTCATATACATTTGAAGATTCTGAATAATCAACGAAAGTGATCGACAAAGAGAAAAAAAATATTAAATACATTTTGGTTCATTTGTATTTTTTTAGAATAACTTTTTCATTAGAATTTCTAAACACTTCATTGAATCAATTGTTATATTGTAATTTTGAAAATATTACATCTCTTTTAACGAAAAGTGTTAATCTTAACTGCTTTTTTCTTGTCATTTACTATTAACACTCACTTTTTATTCATATTTTAATATTCACTTTTCATTCATATTTTTTAAATGTTTTAAGTGCGTTTAAGTTTATTTTTCTTTTTGGAAATAAAGTTGTAACGTTTCACTCAAAAATTAACGAAACAGCTTAAACGTAGTCTCATTGGCTGGAACAAATGACAAAAAGTTTCATGATTAATTAATTTAATGCAGAGCGTTCGCAGTCCAGTCAGGTACACGGTTAGATATTCATTATACCAAACAAATACTATCTAGTCACTTTACACACAATACGAAAAGAAATCCAAATGTTCCAATGGTGGCTAGATCGTACTGTACACAATAAAAAAATAAAACATTCTATTACATTATAATACTTAGTGTTACACAAATATAAAATGCAAAAATAATTTTTCAAAACAGACCTCACATAATGATGAACACTACATTTCTAAATTGTTCAAGTATATCAATTTCACAGATTGATATCCAGATAAATATACACATATGAACACATGCAGATTTTCATCTCAAATTAGTCCAGTTCGTTGATACGAAAATAAACTATACACCATATTTGCATAAATTACAGGAAGGATTTGTATTTCGTCATGGGCCACTATTTTGCTACCTGCATTTTTTATTTATAACAAAGAAAAGTATTTTAATAGTAAAGGCTTTGGACTTTGGTTTATTTTTTTCCATTAAAACTGATTTTATTCATATAAATGCAAACCAAAATAAATATGGTTTTTCTGTGGCGGAAGCCTGGCAACATCGACTTAGACCAGAAGAGCTAATAATATGCCAAACCAAATAAATAGTAAGTACCATAATTTCTAAAAACGCTATTCAAGTCATTGCCATCAAGCAATAACACATAGAGCAATACCTATTATTTTTTCGTATGGTCTTCAACGACGTAGTAGAGAAGTTTTTAAACTGTCAAGATGTTTATAAATTTATTTTAGTCCTCCGGAAAAGACTATTGACTAATGCTTTCTATTATTTGGTAGATATCTAAATTGTTGCAATAAAATACTATTACAATAGATAATATTAATAAAAGGACAATTCATACACCGCCGTTTAAAGAGCACTCTCCCAATCCCAAGGGTGCTTTGACTCGAAATACGAATTAACTAGTATTAATTGTTTAAAATATTACCAAATAAACATGGACAATTTGAATGTAAGGATAATAAGGTGCTGGCTGCGGCTTTCCTGGCTACTTCCCCGCATCTGCATATGTTTGGTAAGAACATATTTTTTAAGATAACCGCAAAATAATGACTATGGGAAGACGAACTACGAATAAATATTTGTAGATCTTCCAATATGTGATAGTGACACTTTAATAGAATCATGTTACAATAAATACGAGTACAATGAGGCTGGTATGAAAACCACGAACGAAAAGTCTAAATGGAGACTAGTTACCTTAAGTTTAAATAGAGACTATCCTGTATTTGATAAAATTCTGCAAAGCTTCAAGGATTTGAAGGAGGCACGATTATTCAACAAAAAATACAGTATGGATGCACGTAAATGGTGTGTAATACGAATGCGGGGTCCTAATTCTGATTACATGTGGGGGAGTAAAAATAATGGAGACAAAACTTTTGTGGGGGTTTATCGATTTTATTGCTTTGTAGGTTGTTTAATTTTGAATTCATTTTGATTTTTTTAAAGAAATTTTACTATATTTATTCTTGTAATTCGAACTGGGACCATATTTGAAATGAAAATATAGATGTAACGAGAAACGACCAACCAAGAAACAAGTCCAACAAGAAACGGACATTAACATAATTGATTGAATCATGACAATATAACACCTAACTAGCAATACCGTGTCTCATATCATTATGTTTTTTTACATATGTATAACTATATCTTGCAGAATACAAAAAAAACTTTAAAATGTGAAGAAAAAATTAAAATGGAGCGAATAGTGTAGTTTTGAATCAATATAAGTGACCGAATATGTAAGTATGTTGGAATATGATATAAAATTATTGTTTGTCAAAAAGACCAACAACAATATTTGCTTCTCTCGAAGTATTGAAGTATGAATGAACTTGAAGATGTAATAAGAGTCGTGTCGTCCAGCACGGTTATGCTAATCGCAGAAATGGAAATCATAAACACGTTTTGGACCACCACTGGCTTATTCTGTAATTTATTTAACAAGTATCTCGTTACTTTAATTACTTTCAAACAGACTAGATACTTCCGAGGAGGAGATGAACTCTATAAGGTCTGTTTAAAGTCATTGTCCGAGGAGGAGATGAACTTTATGCATATGATATTTATGGTATGTTTAAAGTCAAAAATAATTTTTCAACTGCCTTGTAGTCAGAATAAAGTCATCAAGGAATAAAAGTACTTTACTTACAATTCATACAAACCATTTCTACGTCGATCAAATGCAAGGCGGCACTCCTAATACGGACGTATTGTATTTCTACGTCGATCAAATGCAGGGCGACACTCCTAATATGGACGTATTGTATTTCTACGTCGATCAAATGCAGGGCGACACTCCTAATATGGACGTATTGTATTTCTACGTCGATCAAATGCAGGGCGACACTCCTAATATGGACGTATTGTATTTCTACGTCGATCAAATGCAGGGCGACACTCCTAATACGGACGTATTGTATTTCTACGTCGATCAAATGCAGGGCGACACTCCTAATATGGACGTATTGTATTTCTACGTCGATCAAATGCAGGGCGACACTCCTAATATGGACGTATTGTATTTCTACGTCGATCAAATGCAGGGCGACACTCCTAATATGGACGTATTGTATTTCTACGTCGATCAAATACAGGGCGACACTCCTAATATGGACATGTTGTATTTATGCAAAACAGAAACAACCCTTTTTTATTTATTCAATAAAGTAATCTATAGCACAAACATTTGTCAAATATACTTAAGATATTTATGTAAATGTATGTATACTCGTAGGTTATTCCTACGAGTATACATAAATTTACATAAATATCTTAAGAACTAATCTATTTTATACGTCTTTATGAACTAACTTAATTTTAATTTCCTATACATAATTTTTATTTTTAATACTCTTAACTTTAATACTCTTTAGGCTTCTTGTTTTTCAACACATTCACTCAGATCTTGGTCCCTATTAATAATGTAGGTGGACTAGTCAGGCAACAGATGATGCTTCGAAAGCCTGTACTTATAACAAAAAGGTAGGTCAGACTTACTCTCCAAAGCCTCTAAAAGAAGTAACTCGCAAGAAATGTTTTCTTTTTCTCTTTTTTAATATTGTACATTATATAATATTGTAAGGAAATAATAAACAAAGGTATCTCGCTAGCTATCAGTAGGCATCTCTTTAAAAATACTTTTTACAATTTTGATATTTAACCAAAAAAAATCCGAGTTTATAAAAAAAAATTATGTCAATCGAAAAAAAATTAAGCTCGTCAAGGAGTCTAAAATGAATTTGGGAACTATCATGTATCAAATATACTTTAGGGGTTCGTAATTTTTTTTAAATTGTACCACCTAATAAATGTTACAGAGTGTCGTGTCATCGGTATCCCGCTCGGCCCCCTCCGCCACTGTTCTTTCATAAACAAATTATCATAATATGTATATATATTACTAAGTTTTGACTTAAAAAACTAAATTGTAATCTCTCATTTCATCGAGTGGATACACTTTATAACAATGGTTATAAAAGTTGGACGAAATGAATAACTCAATTTCTTCATCTTCGTCAGAAAATTGGATATTACTCAAATTTAATATTTAATAGAGTATTTTCACTTGCTGTCATGACTACAAAATGTCAAATGGGTGACGTTTAACCGTTTAACCTGACCAAGTTGACAAATTAAAAATATAAGCGGGTTACCGGAGTAAATTTTTATTATACAATATAATACATTTTATTCTTTTAACTAGGTAACTCGAGGTTACCTCGATAAATATTGTTGGTGCATGCCGGCCTTAACATGTTGAAGTTTCATGGAACTTCAGTATTTTGATGATTGCTTACAGTGGCTCAAGAGTGGCCTACCACCAGTACCTCTCTCGGTCCCCCTCCCCCATCCCTGGCCTTTTCGTAAATATTTTTCATAATATTAACCTTCCCTCCGTTTACCTTAAATTAGAATTTGAGTACAAAAAGTTTATCTGTACAATAAAAAAATTACGAATACATATAGGAAATATTACCTTCTACATATTCAATCCACATTATTAAACCTATGGCACGCAATTGAGGGTTGCGTGCCATAGCTTGCGTACCACTGCTTTAGTTTCTTTCAGCGATTCGGATATAAATAGAGGGAACTTATAAAATCTACTTGGTGTTTAAATTTTTTTTTCACTTGTTATTGGAAATGGAATATAACAGTGCAAAGCTTACCCTATAATTTCTATTTAATCATTGGTTAAATTAAGCAAATATCTCAATAATAAAATTACAAGAGAAGAGATCCAAGTCTGAAAATGTTTATTATTTTTTTATGAAACAAATATAATAATATTCCGTAAAATGTATGTTGTATTAAAAAACAACGCTTACGTTTCCCATTTCCTAACAATCGATCAACTATGACAATGATTAAAGGCCAGCATGTTACTGTCGACAGTCCAAAAACAAGATGTGCGAGATCTTCTCAATAAAATTTATCACGAATAAAAATTTCAAGTTAATTAAGATGTCAAAAAGGAAATGAGTGAAGCAACGGCCATTCAACGTGTGTTTCAAGTCGTGACTCTGCAGTGCTCCATGCGCAGCGTTTCGAGGAAATATCTCGCCGGTTTGAATAGACTCGTATGGAACAAAAAAAACTTTACGACATAACATACTGTAAAGTACTCATATGAGAATATTTAATAATTAATTACTTCGTTATTCCACTAATTACATAAACCTGTATTAAAACATTTGGTTACAATGGAAATCAAACCCGAAACCCCAACGTTGGAAGGCAAGTGTATTACCAACTAGGCTACGGCGGTCGATACTTGGTCGTCGTCCGAGATTCATTTATATGGTATGCTTCAACATATCGCATTGATAATGCATACATAGAATTCTATCAACATTTCCGTTGTATGTAATATTACCTTTTAACAGACATGGTAATCTCATCAAATCCAGACTAAAACTATTTTTAAATAAATTTTAACAGGAATCGAATCTGTAAGCTCTCGACTGAAAGGTATGTGTCTTACCTACTTACTGGTCGTCGTTGCTGGGCCTCGTAGTCGAGGATCCCCTCATCAATATAACATCAATTCAGATGGAAAGCGAGGTTGTGCCGTGGAGTTAATTTTAAGTTAGTGAACCACTGCACCACATCAAACTCACTGGCCACACGGCAGTAATGAATCCGATGGCACACTAAAGTGAGACACGATCGGAGCACATCGACATAGTTTTTCCTTTTAGATATTATCAAAGTCATATGTATTCTTATACCTCCGAATACTAGGCGGAAAAAATGCCTGTCTAATTCGAGGGGAGAAGCGCAGCGCTAGGTTTGAACCGCCGACCTTCCACACGGAAGTCCAGTGCTCTACCGCGTGGCCATGCAACTCAATCATGAATTGTATAAAGATTGTTACCTACTAAACTACGGTCGTCACTCTATTACATACTTGTTAAAAAACGTGACCTGGAAATAATATTAATCTAGCTGTCGCGTTTATATCACTGGAGTTATGTTTGTAACTGTTGCCTGTCGTAATACTTTTGTTATTGTACAACACCTAACAAGTATGTGGCGTAGTTTTTTCTTTAGCATAATTGAATACTATCAGAACCCGAACCTGAAACCACCTGTGGAACACAAGCATCTTACCTACTATCTCACGAAGGAATTATTAATAAACCTTGATAATAGACTTGGCACGTTGAAATGTTTAATACATAAAGTAGCAGTTTTAGAAACCCATTTACAAAAAAAAATTCTTACCATTATCTAGATTTACCGTTTATCTAAAGGATTTTGTGTAAACTATAGTTAATACATTTAATCTAGATATAAACTGAAGTACTCCTACGTTTTCAGAAAACGATTACGCTTTATAAATAAAAGCAAGAGGTGGTATATTTTCTATAGATTAGTTCAGATTGCCTTCGGCATTAATTTCCTGTTTTAATCAGCTTGCGTGCTCCTGTTTTTAAAATCATATTAACTTGCTCGCTTTATTTTCCATCAGAGATGGTCAATAGATTTTTAAAACAACGTCATATGATACTGAATACACCAATACGTTAACTGAAACAAAGTATTTATTAAATACTCACATCTTACAAAATGTGGAGTATCTAAGGTAACACGAGTATTAAGTTTTTAATAAAGAATTTTATAAAATGTTATATTTCATCGTAAGATGTTTAATATATTTATGTTTACCTAAAAAAAAACCTTTATATTCAAAAGGTACGTAATTCATTATGTATATTTTTTAATAGTTTCGTATGCAGTCGTGTTTATTATTTTTACATTATAAAATCAAAGTTTCGAAAATGTTACAGCTCTCATCTTTAGGGCTTGTTGACTAACAAGATAACCAGCACTAATAGCCACATTGATAATTAAAAAGCCAAAAAAATGTGAACTGCAAAATCCTTGAAACTTCGGTGATCTGATCTTATAATAATAATAAGTCACAAAAACGCAGTTTATACGATTATATCATACACTTTTCTTTGTTTTATTCGAAATATTGCGTACGCTTAGGCCCTGTCCAGATGAGACGTTTTATGCGCGATTCGAGTAGCGGGTCTCTTCTTGATTGACTTCTTGATTAAATTAGGAGAAAGAAGACATTTTACAGAAACATACATGTTCGTAAATTTCATAAATACCGCGAAGCTAGATCAATTTACCTTAATTAATTCGAAACGCGCTACTCGAATCGCGCGTAAAACGTTGCACCTGGACACGGTCTTACTCATTCCTTGATATGCCAAAATATTAAACTAGCAAAAAATTTAATTCGTCGTTCGATTCCGTGTTTCATTATTTCCATAGTAGCACATGCACAGGTTGACTATCGGGTTTGATTATTTTGGTATATAACATATACTCGTATGTACGTCTATTACAAATGTTTTTAAATTTGATTTTTTTTTTTTATTTAAATTTGATTTTTTTTTAAATTAAAATTTGAAATCCATCGAAATTGAATTTTAGAGGAAAAATGGGATAAAGCAGATTTTTTTTCACTGACCATCCATATTCCTTCTTTAACTAAGTTTATATTTTTATTGAAATATCGGCTTAATCCAAAATTGTTTTCTTTAAGATTTTTTTTAAATATTGAATTAATTACACTCAACCACAGACATATTTTGTTGAAACTGTTATTCTTATGAAAATATCTGAGATCATTTTGCGTTAAGATATTCAATTCTTTAGTTTTGCTTCACTTGTTTTTCCATACCGTTTTTGAGAAAACTAAGAAAGATAATATTCATTTTATATAAATACCATCACGGTCGGGTTATGTAGAGGACAGAGCGCCAGATTTTCCGATCTCGAAACACATATTTCACTTCTTCCACACCCATACAGCTTCTCATAGAGTTCCTACGATTTATCAAACTTTTTTATTTTTCCTTCTTTCAAAAATATTTATTTATTTTCTCAATACAGGCCTAGCCCAATACATTGAAAAATACAAAGATTGTTAACATTAAAAAAAAATATGTGTATATGCATACATATACACTCGTACACACATACACTTATATTCACATATATTCAGTCACTTACTTACGTTGACGAGTGTTTTCTAACGCCCCCAATCTTAGAAGAAAAATTTCTTTTGGTAATATTCAATTGATCCAATCATATTTTCTTTAGTCTACTTTTACTATGCCTTACACTTACATTAGCACTGTTTGCTTGTTTTATTAGTATTACTCCATTCTTTCGTTACACATGCCCAAACCACATAAGAGTGCTCTTCATCATTTAATTCAACACATCAGTCTTAAGTTTACATTTATCCCTAGTCACTTCATTCCGTATTCTGTTGTTCATTCCGTATTGTCGCCCCTTGCATTATTCTCAGTGCATAAATTTCTACAGCATTTATTCGCCTCTTGTTAATACTTTTCCCAAGTTCACATTGCACTCCCGTATATTTCAGTTAGCACTAAAATATTGTTGAGCAATTTTACCGCAGCGTATTTTGACACTAAACTAATATCAACCACCTTATCCAAAACGAAATTTTCCAATTCCTTGAATGGAATATTTAAAATCCTTTCGATGCTCTCTCTCTCTCTCTCTCTCTCTCTCTCTCTCTCTCTCTCTCTCTCTCTCTCTCTCTCTCTCTCTCTCTCTCTCTCTCTCTCTCTCTCTCTCTCTCTCTCAAAACGTTATAAATCTTTTTTTGATAACTTCTGAATAAAATTTCGAAGTCAGCAATTCAACATAGTGATCTACCTATCCACTTGATTACCAACGTCGATTGAAAGCTGCTAGACATGATCACCAACGTTGATTTAAAGCTGCTAGAATATCGCATGTAACTTGACACAATACATCATTTTCCTGTATATAAATATAAATTACGGTCGATGTTGATCTCGAAATGATGTCTTTCAATTTTGATATGCAATCAACCCGTGAAATAATGCCTCTTAAAATATTAGTAATAGAATAATACATCTAAACGTATGCATATAAGCACCGAACAAATATAGCTTTTGCCGTTACTGGTCCTATGACGTGGAATGATCTGCTTCTAAGTGTTAGATTTTATAGGTGGCATGTGCAGCGTTAGGGAAGCAATTGAAGACAACCTTTTTTGGGAAGTTTTATCAACAATTTAAGATAATATATATATATATATATATATATATATATATATATATATATATATATATATATATATATATATATATATATATATATATATATATATATATATATATGTTTATTTCAGGTTTTCAGTTACTTCGCGAACTGTAAATATTGGATTCTGACATCAGATCTACCTGGAGATCCCTCAGCAGCTTCCTTACAGCATTTTTAATTTTTTTGGCCTGGATGACTCTTTAGTAACATTGTTCTCTGTTTTGGATATACAGGAGACGGTATCTATTTTAATTGGTATTTTGTGGGCTTATGACCACCTTTGAAGGCTGAGTTAAGTGCTCACTTTATGCCTAGGCAACATTTTTTTTTTTTTTTTTTTTTTATACCCACTTTGCACGGATTTCTCCTGTTACACAAAGAGGGTTTGCTTCTAGCGTTAGCTTATTCGTTAGGAATAATATCAGCCAGGATTCTTCTCATACTGCTAGACGGTACCGAGAATATATCAACCGTGTCATTCAGTTGGTTCAATATCTCTATACCACGCGTGACTGAGTGTTTAGCCATGATATTCGTCCTGTAAGTTGGTATGTAGAACAGAGGGTGATTCCTTGCACGGATATATTTATTGGGTACATATAAACTTAGTGCTTCTAGAATCGCGGGACAGTTAAAGGAACCTTGGAAAACCTTTATTAGGAATATCGCAATGGATTCTTGCCTTCTTGTTTCAAGGCTTCTATAGTTACACACCGTGAGAAGTTCGGCATGGTGAGCATATTTTGGGTAATCGCCCTTTGTTCTGTACCATAGATATCTGAGGAATTTTTTTTGTATTTGTTCTATATTGTTTTTGTATTTGAGCTGGTGAGGAGCCCAAACCGTAGATGCATATTCTAATTTGGTTCTAATTAGATAATTATATAAGTTCCGGAGGATATCGGTGCTGTTAAATTCTCTTGATATTCTCATTACAAAACCGAGTAGTTTGTAACAGTCCGATATCAAACGTGAGACATGGTTAACGAACGTGAGTCCGACATCGAAGGTTACGCCCAAATCCTTGAATTCTGAAACTCTGTTTAGTGCCACTCCCTGTATAGTATACTGATGGTGGATTGGTGAAAACGATCGACTATGTAATACACAGACACATTTGTTAATGTTGAACAGAAGATGATTTTTCTCACTCCAGGAGACTAGGGAGTCTAGGTCCTGTTGTAACTGTGCACAGTCGTGAGGTGAATTGATCTTTTTGAATATTTTCAAGTCGTCAGCGAACAATAAACATGTCGAGTGACTTATGGAATTCTGAATGTCGTCTATTAATATGAGGAATAGTAGGGGACCTAAATTGGATCCTTGTGGTATACCAGATCTTGCGATAAATTCCACAGAAGACTTGTTACGGATTGTTACGTATTGAGATCTTTCTTTTAGGTAAGATGCAAATAATCCAATTAGATTATCGCTGAAGCCAAGTTTGTGCATTTTCTTAAGTAATATATCGTGATCAACTTTGTCGAAAGCTTTCTGAAAGTCTGTATATATTACGTCCGTTTGTGAAAGTTCGTCTAAGTTTGACGCAATCTGTTGTGTGAGAGAGAGAAGGTTGATAGATTCATCTCTATACATCATTTAAATGTTTTATTCTTAGTGCAGACAAGATAGTTTTTAGTCTTTATGCCATTTGTTGACGAACAATGGTAAGATTTTTTTAACAGATGTTGAGGAAACCTCTTTATTCTGTCAATACCTCATCATTGTTTGTTATACAAGCCGGATATTTTTTGGCTTTTGACAAAGCCCATTACACTTCTGTAGAGGGTAATATGTGATTTTTTGTTTGGTTTTAGCGAAGGGTTATATATGTTTATTTCAGGTTTTCAGTTACTTCGCGAACTGTAAATATTGGATTCTGACATCAGATCTACCTGGAGATCCCTCAGCAGCTTCCTTACAGCATTTTTAATTTTTTTGGCCTGGATGACTCTTTAGTAACATTGTTCTCTGTTTTGGATATACAGGAGACGGTATCTATTTTAATTTGATTGATTTCGCGAAGTAACTGAAAACCTGAAATAAACATATATAACCCTTCGCTAAAACCGAACAAAAAATCATATATATATATATATATATATATATATATATATATATATATATATATATATATATATATATATATATATATATATATATATATATATATATATATATATATATATATATATATATATATATATATATATATATATATATATATATATATATATATATATATATATATATATATATATATATATATATATATATATATATATATATAT